>CM052654.1:7886972-7914777 GCA_028533165.1 Leontopithecus rosalia
TTGGGAGGCCGAGGCGGGTGGATCACGAGGTCAAGATATCGAGACCATCCTGGTCAACATGGTGAAACCCCGTCTCTACTAAAGATACAAAAAATTAGCTGGGCATGGTGGCGCGTGCCTGTAATCCCAGCTACTCAGGAGGCTGAGGCAGGAGAATTGCCTGAACCCAGGAGGCGGAGGTTGCGGTGAGCCGAGATCGCACCATTGCACTCCAGCCTGGGTAACAAGAGCAAAACTCCGTCTCAAAAAAAAGAAAATATATATATATATAAATATAAATTAGTTGGGCATGATGGCACATGCCTGTAATCCCAACCGCTTCGGAGGCTGAGGAAGGAGAATCGCTTGAACTCGGGCGGCAGAGGCTGGATTGTACCATTGTACTCTAGCCTGAGCAACAAGAGTGAAACTCCGTCAAAAAAAACCAACAGAACAGAACCTCAGGGAGAAGAAGCAATTCATGAAATGTAGCGTCTGATGCTGAGCAAACTCCTTAGACGTGGGAGCCACAGGGGTGTCAAAAAGGCCATGCAAACAACGCTGGGCGAACAAGATGATGGCTTGGATATGTCACCTACGCTCTGCTGCCCTCCCTCAGCAATGTGGGGTCGATTCTACAGCAGCGTTTGTCACCTGTGTCTTCCCGACTGTCCCCTTAAGGAGCCTTTTTAGACATGTCTCCCCATCTGTCCTCCCTCTGAAAGAAATACTCAAGAATGAGATTTCACTGAAGAGGGTGGAGCTTTGGAGGGCCACAGACTATTGTCATCATTAAGATCTGTTTCAGTCGCAAAGAACCAATTGTGGCCCTGGCCTGGGAATGCCCTAGAGATACCAGCACAACTTGATAAAAACTACGCAATGGGAACACAGTACCAGGAGGGAGCATTCTTTACACACAGAAGAACGTATTCCAGTTCTGCGTATCCACAGGGGGCAAACATATTGGCGTAGGGGACAAAATGCCAAAAACATTTAGAAAACTAAAAAAAATTCAAGCCAATGTTGTGGAATTTCTAAAGGTCCTCAATTTTGATGTTCCAGTGATTTTTGTTTTTCAGTTAAAGATAGAGAAAAGAAACAAGGAAGAAAAAGAAAAAGAAAAACCTCAAATAGGTGGTTGTAAATATGGAGGGAGAAAGTGGCTGTATCAGCAGAAGCAGAGGGGTCAGGTCCCGGGAGGGCTGCGGAGTCTGAATCTGAGACAGGCACGGTTTGATCAAGGAGGGGGAAGGACAGCCCACAGATCGGGGCTGAAATCTGCTGGGCAACGACAGGCAAAGCACTTGCTCTCTCTGAGCCGTGGTTCTCGTACCTGCTTTACGGCAATGAACCAGAAAGCACGTACCCAGACCTAGCATCTCCTGGTACTCAGGAACTGCATCTAAATTAGGTGAACACGTTCTGGAATCTGTCCACAGAACCAGGATCCAAATGCAGGTTTCCCAGCTAATCTCGCTAGCCGGTGGCACCTCCAAAACACCTTCTGTTTCTTGGCCATTTTAAGAGGAAGGAGAGAGCATACCTCCTCAAATATCACCAAAACTGGGTGCAGAGAGCCACAGGAATTGAAATCAAGTTGGCAACACTGAGATATCACTGCCACCTGGTGGCAACATACCTAAATTATTGGGGGGCAATTGTCAAAGGGGAAACACCTGTCACCGCCTTAAGTGTGCTGTAGACACAGCCGATGCTTACACCCTGATAACGAAAAGCACCATCCATCACCTGGCAAGGGGCCAGCACACAGCCAGGCATTTGCCAGCTCCTTGACATCCTGATTTAGGTTTCTGAATTTTTTTTTAAACTGATTGACTAAATTTAGCAACCATAAATAAACTAAATGCCACCGTAATTGAATACAAACATCTGAGTCTTCATGAGAACAGCTAGAAACCCAGGGATCCCAGCTCTGGACTCACTCAATCATTTGAATCCCACATGCAATCCTTAACTTTTTTGGGGTAGGGCACGGGGTTCTACTCTTGTCATTCAGGTTGGAGTGCAGCAGAGCGATCTCAGCTCACTACAGCCTCCATCTCCTGGGCTCAAGTGATCCTCCCACCTCAGCCTCCCAAGTAGCTGGGACCACAAGGGCGCGCCACTACGCAGGGCTAATTTTCTGTATTTTTGGGAGAGATGGGGTTTCGCCATGTTGCCCAGGCTGGTGTTGAACTCCTGAGTTAGGTGACTCACCTGCCTTGGCCTCCCAAAGTGCTGAGATTACAGGTATAATCAATATCTGGCCAGTCCTTGACATTGGAATGTTTCAAGCCCGAGCTTTTAAATCATCTTTCTAGCCAAGGCTTCCTGAAGTCCATCTCTCTGCCCATCCTCTTGGTCGCCCCTTGAAACTGTGCAATACTCACAGATTTCACAAGTGCTGCCTTCCAGGTGCACCTGTAAGCCACTGTTGGAAATGCAGACCAGAGAAAGGCAGACACCAGAGCCCTGTGAATACCACACCTGACAGCCTTCAGTGACACTGACCTTGGCCTCCTTTTAAAGAAGGCATTTTTCATTTTTTCCCCAACATGTCAGGTAGGCAGTGTGTCTCCAAGTACATTCTGTCCTGTCCTGAGCTAAGGGAAAATGCAAGGCTGTCACTTACTGAGGCCCCACAAATAAAACCCCATGGGGAAGGGAAGCGACCACCACTGCTCAGTCCTCCCTCTCAACTGCTCTGACAGCTGACTCCCAGAAGGGCCCCAGAAGGTGCTGCTCCCAGTAGAAACGGAGCTCTCAGCAGCGCCTGCTGACCCTGCAAGAGCGTGTGCGCCACCTTACCTGCTGGCTGGCACCTGTGCCTTGCCACTCTACTACATTCAGAAACCTACAGGTACCGGAAAGGTCGAGCTGAGCTTGGACTCCAGTCTGAGCCCCTCCTTTCTCATATGGAAAACGACAACAACGATAAATTATCAACCTGATGGGGCTTCGGTGAGGGTGAAATGGACATGATGACCCTAGCAGAGCTCCTGGCACACAGTAGGAGCTCAATACACGCTAGTCCTGGCACACAGTAGGAGCTCAATACACGCATGTCCTGGCACACAGCAGTTGCTCAGAAAACACTAGTTCTCTTCCCCTTTGCAGCCATAACGAGGAGACCCGGGTCAGATTCTGAGACTTGGCCCCACAGCACCAAGCAAGAGGACTTGTAGCTGACAGAGAAAAGGAGGGAAGTATCCTCTCTGGGACCAGGAAAGTAATTTTCTGGGGTTGTCTTTCCGTCCCCACCGCCCGCCGTGGACGGAGCCCCTCTGGAGCCTTGAGAGGAACACTGAGTGTTCCCTCTGTCCTTCCAACAGTCACATGGCACCCAGCTCTGCGTGGGGGCGGCCGTTCATCCTCTGTGCTCCCCAGCTTACTGTAAGGACGACAGCTCATGACACAGCAGTCATTCCAGCCATACCCTCCTGGTGCCTGGGGCCAGAGGCCTGTCAAAGCTTGTTCTAAACCAGAAGATCGGAAGAAGAGGAGAGACGGGGAGGCAGGGCCGGAATGAGAAGCTGACTGTAGGTGCTTCGGGCCCTGGTCCTGACGTCAGGGTTTCCATCACATGAGCCATGGAGCAGAACTCAAGACTCCTCGGGTGCTGGGGGACCCTTCTCAGGAGATCTGTCCCTGGGTCTTTAAGAAGGTGAAGTTCGCTTTACATGCCAGAAAGCTCTGAAGCACCCTATGTAGAGCTAGACTCAGAAAATGAGGCCAGAGAACCCAACAACTGAAAAGCAGTGACAACTACAGAAACACGGCTCAGGTTTCTAATCCGTTAAGTTCACACTTGGCGCGGCCTTTGGACATTACTTTCAACCAAGCATCTTGAGCCGCTGAAGTCTAGCCGGGAAGGGTCGCCCTCACTCTGAGCACAAGAAGTTCCATGATCCTTTCGAAGCAGGAAAACAGCTATAGCGTTTGAGAACACCAAGGCAAGCGTGCCATTTCAGCAGTGCAGGGAAAAGGAACTCAGCAGTAGAGGAGGAAGGGCCAGGCGCTCTTGGACAGGGGCGCAAAGTTCCTCAGCTGAGCCATCTGGAAGGCACAGGTTCTCACTTTGATGCCTCTGGGTGACAGACTGACTTGTAAGTCATCGCGCCACTGCCTGAGTCACTTTAAACAAGCAACCAGGTCAGGACTTACCTTCCACTGCAGAGAATGGAACCACTGGTCTCGCAGGTAGCTGTTGGCAGCCTGTAATGACAAGAACAGGACAGCAAGGTCCGGTCATCAGCATTTCAAGGTCAGCACGAGTCCCCCAGCCTGCTCTGTGCAGCGTCTACCCTGTGACCCTAATGAGCCTTCTGAAGGATATGCTAAATTGAGCCCGTTGGGTGCAAAATCAAAACAGAAGGGCTAGCTGGGGAGGTTTTTCTGAAAACAAGACATCAGTAGCACCATGTGCTTCCGTTGCTGGATATGAGTGACTTCCGGCACTGCTGACTGGACAGCTTTAACTGTACACAGGCAGCCTGACTCAGGGGCATGGGAGGGGCTGGGAGGAACTGGTTGGAGGCCTAGGAGTGAGGATGGTGGGGGCACTGACCGGGGGCCTCCTGTGTATGAGGACTATTCTAGGATCCTGGCTTTTCTTAGTCAAGAGTCCCTACTTGGTTCTCATGGCAGCCCTGCGAGGTGGCACCATATCACTACGCCCGTTTCACAGAGGGGAAAAGTGAGACCCTGAGGTCTCACAGCACCCAGCAGACCTAGGCTAAATATCACAGCGGACGGTGGGGAGCAAAACGTTCTCTGATCTATCCCACACTAGTTCTGAGTCTTTGACAACTCAGCCTCAATTTTCCCATCTGCAAAATGGGGACAAGAACCCTGATTTTGCAGGGATGCTGTGAGAGTTAGAAATTATTCTTGTAGAGGATCTAGAACCGAGCTTGGCACATGGCAGGTGGTCACAGACCAACGCAGTCATTGTTATTCTTATTATCATTATCAGTCCACCAAGTCCTCTCGAATACAGTGCAGCCCAAGGCAGCGCTCCCAGCCCTCATGAGTATCCCTGCCGCTCTCACCTCCTTTCTCAATCTGCTAACAGAACAGCAATGCTACGGTGACTCATGGGTGCCAGACACAGCTCTGAACCCTATGTATGGACTGGCTCATTCAGTCCTTACAAGACAGCCCCATGAAATTGGTACTGTCAACATGGCACAAATAAGGAAATTGAGACTTTGGAAGTTAAAACTTCCCCGAATGTTCATAGACACATGGTGTGGGGCCAGGACTTGAACCCAGGTGGTCTGACTCCTGCTGTAAACCACAACACTGGGGAATCCTGAGTACCCCATTAGCTATCCCCACCCTGGGCTGAAACACAGCGTGCGTTCCCCACTAGAACCCACAGCCCTTTCTTCACCTGAGCCTGCCTCTGATGGGTCAGGAGCTCTGACGAAGGCTGGAGCCTCTCTCTAAGCACGAATGTCCACCTTCTGCCTCGGTGCACACAGACACACTCAAGTGTGTACCCCTTTGGTTCACCCTCTTTTGGGGGTATCTGGGTCACCCTAGAGATGACCACCTCCTGCTCCCCAAGACATCTATGAAACATCAGCCACTCTCCCAGGTCAGGATCTGGTGCAATCGCTGGCCTTGGATTAATGATCCATTGATCCATTCCAGTAGCAAGTGTGGTGAGGAATCAGGCCCTTGTGGGTGAGCTCAGAGACTCAGGGTTTTGAACCCTGGACTGGACGAATCCACATCAGCCACCTGGAGGCGCTTGAGTCTGCCCAAGTGCCAGGCAGGCAGGAGGCAAGCCCTCCGTGTGACACAGGAGCTTCTGCAAGGGCTGAGCCTCTTACAGGAGCAGGTTCAAGACTCGGCTCTGCTGTGTCTAGTGGTGTGACCTGGAGCAAGCTGCTTGATGACCAAACCCTGTGCCCCCTGCCCGGGGCTGCCGAGGCCAAAGAGGAGAAGCAGCCCTCGGGAGAGACTGTTGCTGGGTTCACTTCCATTAGCACTGGCCAAGCTCCATTGGTCTTGTGACAATTCTTGTTCATTGGAAAGACAAAATAAACCCCTGCTCAGGGAGAGCCGTGCAAAGATCCCAAACAATGAGCTAATGCATGAAAAGTGCTTCCTCAGCACGGTGCCTGGCGTGTGCTAACACTCCACAAACAGGGGCCAGCAGTGTCAGCAGCCACGGCCGGGGCTGTGCTGATAAATGCTTAACATCAGGCTCTCCAGAACAAAAAGCCCTGACTGTGGCGGGTGCTGATTCCTGTGTTCTGAACAATCCACCTTGGCTAATTCCACACCTCCAAGGGGATGCCCCTGGGCCAGAGCTGGGATGAGACGTGCATGATCGGCTCCGGTGGACAGGTGCAAGCCGGATGACCGGGCTGCAGTATGTGCCTGCTCCACTTCCATTCCTGTGCTTCTCCACACACCAAGCGGGGGAGAGAGGGGAGGCAGAAAGGAAGATAAGGCCCGCTGAACATGTCCAATCCTAAATCCCTTGTGATTAAGTTAACCTACATGGCAAAGGGATTCTGGATGTGACCAAGTTCAAGGTCTTGAGACAGGGAGATTATCCTGGATGATCTAGGTGGCCCAATGAAATCACAAAGGTCCTCACAACAGGGAGGCAGGAGGATCAGAGTCAGGCGAAAGCAGAAGTCGGAGTGATGTGGCCATGAGCCAAGGAATATGGGCAGCCTTTAGAAGCTGGAAACAAATGCTCTTCCCAAGAGCCTCCGGAAGGAAAGTGGTCCTGACACCTTGACTTTAGCCCCATGGGACTTGTGCTGGACTTCGGACCTCCAGAATCATAAGAGACTAAATCTGTGTTCTTTTCACCATGAAGTCAGGGGAAATCAATCACAGCAGCTGTAGGAAATAAATGCAGGAGGTACAACCAGGCTGGTTTAATGCTGATGTGAGTCGTTCCATCAGCTGTGGGTCCACAGTGGCCACAGGCAGTGCCTATAAGCTGCCACTGGCTGGACAGAACAGCCAAGCAAAGACAAAAGGAAGGAGGCGGAAGACACCCACATCTCTCCCTCTTCCGGGTCCACCAGCCCCACCAAGCTAGCCTGCATCTATGTCTGACCCTAAGAGTGAAGGGACCACGCATGTTCTGCCACCACTGTATCCCAGGGCCTGGAGTACCAGGAGACCAACAGGTGTTTTCCGAATGAAGGAACAAAGGAATGAGTGGACTGGGAGTTCCTTGAGGGTAGGGTCTTATTTCTGAATCCACAGCCAGATGAGCAGCGCCCGGCTGGGCCACGGTTGGTCACACTGGAATAAAGAAACACAGAAACAAAGGAAGAAAAGAAAAGTGACCCAGCTGCCACAGGTGGTGCAGAGTGAGCAGAGGAGATTGCCTTCCCCAGTCTCTGTGGCCAAACCCAATACAGATCCGTCCTCCACAACGGTGAGCCCAGTGCTTCCCATCCGGGGCCTCCCTGGCTCGTGAGTCTTAGGGCCTTGCCTCAGCAGCACGTGAGCCGGTCCTCTGGCCTGGCCAGCCAAAGGTTTTTGCCCAGGACTCTGGATCCTGAGCAAGTGCTGTAGAGATGGTGCGGGGAGAATTCACCTGGGAGGAGCTGGGTCCTGCATCTCCCTTCACTGGTGGTGAAGAGGCTACTTCTTGCACACCCCAACCCCAGCTCCAGGCCGTTCTCCAGGCTGCCGCTGTCCTTCTAGTACATTCCTTTCCTGCTTAGGATAGCCAGATCCCATTCGGCTGCTGGAATACAAGAGCCCTGAGGGACCCACAGGGCCTCCTGACCCTTGGCCTCTTCTTCCTTCTCAAAGTGGATGTTCTGATATGTTTGCCCATAGATGTTTTTATAGAAGGAACCAGCATTTCTGCAACTGTGGCTTCTCCTGGTCACATCATTGGTGCTCCCGGCATCTCCTCTGCCCCTAGCTCACATCCAGGTGGCTCTGGCCCTGCCAGACTGGGTCCAGCCCACTGCTGGGCTGTCGGCAGGGATGGCCATCTGGTATGGCCACACCCACTGAGGTATGGCTACGCCCCCTGAGACCACGCCAGCCCCAGTGGCCTGTCACTCAGAGCAGCACTCGGTATCTAAATGGGTGGAGGGATTTCTTCAGAGCAACTGACCACAGACACTGCTACACGTCAGTATCTTCTCAGCCCCATCCTTCCAGACGGAACTATCCGGGTTTCCAAACCTTTCCTCTGGGGGAGGGTGTGACCCCCTTCCCCAGCTGCACTTGGCTTTCTGGCCACTTCCCTTCCTCTCTGGGATCACCTCAACTCCTGCAGGTCAGTGTGGCATTCCAGGAAGAAGGCAAGTTTGGTGTCATGAGCAGTTTGCAGATCCCAGCTGAACAGGTATGGGACACAGGCTGGCAAACAGTGCAACCCTGCATGTCGTTACCAACCACAGAAAACAGGTGCTTACTTGGTACCAGGTACCACAAGAGGTGCTGACACATACTCCTCTCCTCCTCAATGCACGCCCATCTTACAGATGAGGAAGCCGAGGCTCAGAGCAGGCAGTGGGTTGCCTCTGCCCACCCCGGCGCCTGCCCCTGCCTTCCCACGGCTCGGCCAGGATCCCATCCCTCCTCCGCTCCCCTGCAGCTTCTGGGGCCACACCCTGAAGCGGGCTGAGTGTTTATGTCCCACCCACAGGACTGGGAGAGGAGGCAGGATCCACGTAGGATGAACTGCGACTGCTTCAGTGAGCCTGGTGTTAAACCAAAACAGCTGAATGAATTAATGACACATTAGGCAAGGCACGGAGATGCCAGGCTGAGGACAGTCTCAATGCGGAACTCTCCTGCGCCTCCTTCCAGGGAGGCAGAGACGGCCAAGATCTCCCACACACTGTGCCTGGCTCCTTCTGCCCAGCGCGACGAGAAGGAAAGCTGGCCACGGTACCCTCCTCACCCCCGTCCAGGCTGGCTGCACTTTGGAAGAAGGCAGAGGCTTCAGCCCTGTTTGTCCACTGTAACAATGAGCATCTTTCCATCAGAGGCCAAAGGGAGTTTAAAGATCACCTGGTCCAGGGGTTCTCAGTCTTTGGGGGGGTTTATGGACGGACCCCTTTGAGAACCTAAAACAAGCTATGGACTCACACCCATGCAATGTCAACATTTATGCACACACACCACACACACATACACCATACACATAAAAACACATACACCACACACACACACACACACATCATACACCCAAAGACACATATACCACAGAGACACACACACACACACACACACACCACACACACCATAGTTACACATGCACACATACCAAGACACATGCCACACAGACACATACACCACACAGACACATGCACAAATATCACAAAACACACATATCATACAAACACATACCACACACACCATACACAAAGATATACCACACACACCTCACACAGATACACATGCATGTATATACACAGATAGACATCACATACAGACACACGTACTACACACACCACAGTCATGCATATCATACAGACATACACACCACACACACATTATAAACACCACATATAAACACAGCACACATGCACTTATCACACACATGAATACACATCATGTACATACACTCACATACCACATATAGACACACCAAGCACACACATGCACACATACCACACTCACCACAGACATATCCACCACACATACACACACGTGTACATAAACACACATGCAAAGATAAACAGACACACATATACAGATACACATAACCCACAAAGACACACACGAAAACCATACAGGCACATATACACACACCACCTATCCCACACGCAGAACTGTGCGGGCAGTTTGGGAATACACCATGGACCATGGGTTAAGGACTCAGCTCTAACGCAGCCTTTCCTCTGCCACCGTTTTTCCACTGGGGAAACAAGCACACCCCACCCCCCACTTGCTGGGGTCGTCATCTGTGTCTTTTCCAGCTCCGGGCCCACGGCAAGCACACGGGCCATGGAACTTGCTTTCAACAATGAAAAGAACTCATGTCATGCTAACATCAGGGCCCGCCAACAGGAGCCCTTGAGAGTCCATGCAGCACCTGGCACACTCCCTTCCCCCATTGACCCACGGTGGACACACACCCCTTGTCATTTCTAGCCACCTAGAATTCGTGGCCACTCGTCACTGTGGCAGCCTGCCCTGCTCTCAGACTGGCTGTCACACAGCATGTACTCCCACCAGGAACATTCTGCTGTCACCCCCTTCTCTCCGCTGCCTCCTGGACTCCTACTTACCCTTCAGGTCCCACCCGAAATGCCACTTTTCCAGAATGACTGTCTTGATGGCTCCTCCGCCTCCCCCACCGAACAGGCCATAATGCCTTGCCTGACGCACCACACTGTACTGGTCTGTCTAGTCGTCCTTCTCCTGCAGGCTGTGGGATCTGCAGGGTCAGAAACCACGTCTAACTTACGAACCAACGCGTCCATTGAACCCGGAGAAAGGTTTGTTAAATGAAAGGCCGGTAGAAGTGTTGAACCAGTGAATGAACTGGATGGATGGAAACACAGGTAAGACAGACGGACAACCCGATGCATGGGTTGGGGGACAGATGGATGGATGAACAGGGCATCCATACACCCATGCTGCACAGCAAAGAAAGTCCAGCCACAACAGACCTTCAAAGAACTCTTAAGCTCTGATTCCCTCTCTTCCCCAAACTGTATTGGACTAAGACTCTAAAAGTGATCATGGTAGTGTTTTCTTGAGCACTTACTACGTACTAGGCACAGTGCTAAGTATTTTACACGTAATTTCTATGAGCCTCACAATATCCAAGTAGACAAGTATTCAGATGCAGTTCACAGATGAAGAAAATGAGGCCCAGAGAGGTTCTTCCTGCTATCGAGGGTTCCACAGGTAGAACGTGGTAAGACCTAGGATTTCAGGGCTAGTTAGAGCCTGGGCTTCCACAGTTAGTTAGTCTAAGGTTCCAGAGCAAGTGCCCAGGAGAGCTGGGCAGGAACTCAGGTCTGCCTGACCCCACAGTCTTCTTTCCCTACAGTCCAGCCCTGAACATGAAGCGATGCATCCGAGCTCCTCTGGGGTCCCGGGACTTGGGTTGGGATACCTGTGAGCGTTACTTCTCCACGGCCGCTGCCCTGCTGATGGAGCAGGAAGAGGAAGGACCTGGCACACAAGAGGCGTCACCTTGAAACTAAGGGGAAGGGCAGAACTTGCCTCTAGGAGAGCAGGTGGAGGCCAGTGCAGCCACAGAGGTTGGGACGAGGCTGGGCTGCAAACTGCTCGTGCCTTCGGCTTGCCTGCTTTTGAAGGAGGACAGGGGCTGCTGGGCCATGTCTTGATCCCAGCACAGGCATCTCTCAGCAGCTAACAAACAAAGGAAGGCTGACCAGGCTGCATTCCAGCCTGGTGAAGAGGGCATCTTCTACGCAGAGTCCCCATACTGTCCTGCTGGCGGCTGAGCCAAGACAACCCAGCTCAGTAGGAACACAAGGACCGGCTGGAACCTGAGGGTCCCTCAGAGGAGAATCCATTCAAACATGGGAGGGGTCCCCCAGCCCGACCCCAAGTCCCCTGGAAGCCACTGGCATCTGGTTTGCTTCCGCCTTCTCCTGGTGTTAAGTCTTTGGAACCCTGAAAGGGCCTGGTTCCAGGCAAATGCTGCCCAATTTCCTCTCCCAAACTTGCCAAGTTCTTTCTCATTGTTGTATTGTCTCTGGAGGTGAGAAACAGATGAGGGTGCATTGTGAGCAACCTTTTCCAAGTTCCACTCCCCCGGCCCAATTTCTTAGGGAAAAGCAGCTTCCCTTCTTACTGGAAGCTAGAGAGACCTTTCTGGTGCTTTCCAGACCGGAAAGGCCCTGCTCTCTAGCTTCCAGTAAGAAAGGAACCCACCCTGTCCCTGCCCCGCTGCCACGCTGCCAGCGTTTGGGGTAAACAGCTGCCCTGCCTGCTTCAGGACTTTTCTGAACATCGGTGAGAAGAGCCGAGTCCCGGAACCCATCCCCGACAGAAGCGGATGCTCCCGGGAGGAGGGTGTCCCTGCTCTTACCTTGCCTGAAGCCTTGTTTGTGGAGCAGTGGCTCTGTCTGATTTTTGCTGATGAGTAGAAAGTCAATTTACAAGCAGAATCCCCCCGAAGATGACCTGTACCAAGTACCCCGAACCAGGGGCCAGTGAGGAGCACCCCATGACGTTTCTGTGGCACTGTCTGCATACATACGCGGTTGGCGTCCTCACGAGAAAACGCTAGCAGCAAGGGCACTAAGGGAGGAAACAGGACAAACAGGTCCTTTCTGCAACCAGGGATTCTAACAAAATGGCACGAGGGGAGCTCAGGCTGAAAAACATCTAAAACACACCAGCTGGACCCATGCTTGGAAGGCTGGGGGCCTCTGTCCGGCAACCCAGTCCCGCTGGCAGACTGCTCCGTCTCAGAGCTGGGGATGAGGGACATGGGGCCGAATGTCCTCTCTGCCTTCCATGAAGGACCAGGTCAGCTTCCCGAGGTCTGCAAGAGGCACTGATTCCAATTCTATCAAAGCAAGAGTTCTACAAGGTCCTTAGAAGACACAGAGAAGGGAGGAGGAGGAAAGGAGAGAAGGGGAGAGACACACAGGGAGGACTGGGGGACAGGCCTGCTGATGCAGAGAGCCTGGAGGAAGGCTGTGGAAGAGAAGTCCAGAAGAATGAGCCACACGGAAGGGGTGGGGGTGGGGGCGCGGCGAGGGAGAGATGGAGAACAGGCATCAGAGAGATGGAGGAAAACAGACACACTTGGATGCGGAGAACCTGGGCAGAGACAGAGATCAGCCAGCCTGGGGTAGGGACGGGACACTGGCCCTGTTTGGGCCCTGCCATCACCCTTAGGTAGAGAGACCTGGGAGCTGGAATACAGCAGATTGAAGACCCAAGATCAAAGAGCACCCTGTGGCCCAGGCAATTTTCTCCAGGAGGGGGTCAGTGCCTGCAGCATGAGGTCAAAATGAAAAGCCTGGAGGCCAGGATGGCTCCACAGAACCTCAGTGACAACGGAAGTGTTCTTTATCTGCCCAGTCCAATGCAGCAGCCTCTAGCCATGCGTGGCCTGTGGGCACTGGAGGTGTAGCTGAGGGCTGAGGAATCTTGTTATTCATCTGATTAAGTAAATTAAATCCAAATGTGAGCCGCCTCGCGGCTGGTGGCAGCTGTGTTGAAGGCATCTTTACTCGTCGGTTGATTAGGAGCACTCAGGTGATGCTGTTTGGACAGACTGTGGCCCAGGAGGGCACCCGGCTGCTTCCTGGTCCCCCCTCCTGCCCTGAATCAGGGAAGATCTGTCCCCAGGGCCACAGGGTTTGTTCTCAGTGACACCACGGCTCTAGCGCGTTGTACGTGAATCAGGACAAAGAAAAGGCTCTCAAAGCAGAGGGTCACAAGGGCACGTGAATACGACCAGGACTGAAAGAGCCCTGAGCACCGCCCCGGGGGCCAAGCACACCCCACCCTACCTTCCCTAGAACCACAGGGACTTACTAGCCCCGTGGACAGAATTAGCCAGCCACAGACCACCCACGCATCACGGTGGGCAGAGCAAGGGGGTGAGGACGAGAAGAAAGCAAGGGAGAAGCTGACCCAGGTCCACCTCCCCGATGGAAATGGCAGCCAGGGAGAGAACCACAGCCACCGGGGCAGGGGCTGCACCCACCTGGGTTCCCCGGCGGGGAAGGGGTGGGAGGGTGAGTCTGCTGCTCCCGCCCTAGCTTGAAGTCCGGCTCTGGATCTGAGGAGCTGCAGGCTGCCTCCTCCTCCTTTTCCTCTGCCCTATCCTCTCCTGCTCCTGCCTCTGACTGTGCTGTCCACGGGAGCAGGGGGCAGCGAACCAGTGAGATGCTGGAGCAGCTGGAGGTTCCCGCCCGCTCGGCTCCTCAGCGCTGCAGGGGCAGCTCTGCCCTGAAGCCCTGCTGGACGCAGCAGCCAGGCGAGTCATCACAGCTGGGCCCGTGGCCATGGCCGGGTTAAAGGGACATTCCAGGAGCAGCCTCTCTGCCTTTCAGCCTCACTGCCCCTCCGTCCCTGTGACGAGTGATGCTCTGGCCTCCCTTGGGGGCCAGGGCTGCCCCTCCAGCCCTGGAAGGAATGAGTTCCCTTTGCTGGTGGAGCAGGAAGGTGGGGTCTCAGAGCCTGCTCTCCTCTGACTGGACTGCTTTAAGGGGCTCCCCCCACCTCTCTTTGTCATGCACAAATCTAGGTCCCTCTGCCCTGTCACCACACTGATTCTGCTAATGTCCATCTACTCCTTCGGAGCTTTCAGTGGCTCGCATTTGGAACAGTCCGAGGCTTCATCACTCACTGGCAAGGCCTAGGTGACCTGGCCATCGCCCAAGAGGTCCAGATGCATCCCTGGTCCTGAACTCCGCCGCCCCGTCTCCTCCAGCTGCAAGGAGGTCCCCCATATTCATGCTCTGTACACACATCCTCTCTGCCCAAAGTGTGTGCCCCCTGCCCCACCACCCTGGCACACTCCTACTCATCCCTCTACACTCAGTTCTAATGCCGCCTGTCTAGGGAGCCTGCTTTGGCCCCCCCCCAAGACAAATGAGTCTCTCCTTCCTGTGGGGTCCCAGTCCTCTGGGCTGCCTCTGTCTTAGCCATAATTTCAGTAATCATTGTTTATGGCCCTGTCTCCCCAAGGGCTGAGGGGTTCTTCACCCATGGGGCCTCCCCCTAGCACAGGGAAGATGCTACCTCAGAGCTCTGTGACAGCAGGAAAATCACTGGGGTGGGACATTCTCTGGCATTCCTATCTCTCTGTTGGCTACGGAGCCCTGTGATTGCCCACCCATCTCCCACCCCGAGGGGGCTGACACTAACCACCTCCTTCAGGGACTTTGTGCCTCAGGCATTGAAAGGGCAAGAAGGAGGAGCGAGTAAGCTGGGGGCGGTGACTGATGCCTATAATCCCAGCACTGCTGCCCACGAGTTGGGTGGATCACGAGGTCAAGAGTTCGAGACCAGCCTGACCAAAATGGTGAAACCCCATCTCTACTAAAAGTATAAAAATTAGCTGGGCATGGTGGCGCCCATCTGTAGTCCCAGCTTCCTGGGAGGCTGAGGCAGGAGAATCACTTGAACCCCGGGAGGCGGAGGTTTCAGTGAGCCAAGATCACGCCACTGCACTCCAGCCTGGGCGACAGACCAAGACTGGACAGACCAAGCAAATCAATAAAAAAAAAAAAAAAAAGGAGCGAGTGAAGAGGCGGGGGGCTGGCAGGAGAAGCGTCTGGCAGGAAGGTGAGACTGACGTCTATCATAAATATGAGAGGAGGGAAAGAAAGGACACAGAGAGGAAGGCTTTGCTGGTCGTCGGGGAAGAGGGACAGGGTAAGTGGACAGGAAGCAAAGCATAGAGGGCACAGTGGGAAAGATTCACTAAGAAGAAAGCAGACTGGGGCGGGCGTGGTTTCCGGAGTCCTCTGAGAGATGACAGTAAGGGACGGGACTTTTCCAACAGCTCAGTATTCCTCGGAGGCCAAATTGGGTGACTCTTAGCCCAATGCTGTTACACTATCCAGTGGCTGCTAAATCTGAAATAGGTTTTTGGAGAGCATCTCTTTGCGCTAAGAGAAAGCTTCCCTGGAGAAACAGGTCAGAAATAAAACGATCCCCAAAGAAAAATCAAGGCAGACTTCTTTGCACTGATACGAGGGTAAATTTTCTCTAGATGAGGGGTGTTGGACTCAGGGTTCCTTCTGGGAATTGGGCTGGCTCCCTGACATGATAGAACACGTCTTATGTATGTGTGACCGTGACCGGGGCCGCGGTTGTCAGTCACTTCTTCATTTGCAGTGGACCCACTCACCACCTGTGTGTGGGCCTGGCGGGGCTTCCAATCAGAGTACCTGGGCCTTGCCTGAGGTCAAGGGTGGGAGAGTAATCCAGGGGAGGACATTCCTGGGGGTTGAGTGGGAACACAGCAGAGCCAGTCAGGAGCTTCCATGAGATTTTCTAAAAGCTACTGTAAAGAAAAAGGGCACTCACTCTTAAGGCTCACAAGCTCTAAGAACGTGCCTTGGGCTCCCGGCAGTTCGTCTTTCCTACCACACGGTGAGATTCTGCCAATGAAGCCGACACACAGAAGCGCAGCCAGGACATGGAGAGAGAGACCCTGAATATTAATGATGCCACCTAACCCCTGGATCCAGCAATGCCTGAAGTCCTCTCTACGACTTTCCAATTCTTTTAATAGTTAACAGCATTAAACTCTCTTTGTGTCTCACTAGTTAGAATTATGTTTGTGACATTCCACCCAAAAGTCCTGACCAGTACATACAGAATGCACTTTTTTCCCCAAAAAGACAGCTTATACTCCTATCACTCTCAAGATTTAGATCATCAGCAAGATGTCAGAAACCTCCTCGCTCGAAGTAAAGCAGAAAGTTAGTATCCATTGCTCATCTGCTTTTCACAGCCTTCTTGGGCCTAACAACGCACCTGTATGCCTCAGTTTCCTCATATGTAGAATGGAGATTATAAAACATACTTATCAGGTTTATTAAGGGAACTAAAGGAGTCACCTGAAAAGTTCCTGCAGCAGGTGAGCAGTAGGCATTCAGGCCAGGCACAATCCCCCTTCCCTTTATCCAGTCGGACCCAGTTTTCTTATACTTGGAGAATAAAATCACCCACAGTTAAACAACCTTTCCTCTTGAGAGTTGCCTGGCTCCCTCCAAGGGAAATGAGGGGAGGGCGAGCGCAGGGGCTGAGGGAGAAGAAACTGCGTGTTCACGTTTATTTATCCTACCTGCAGTAAGACAGTTCCCCCAGGAATCGTGAGCTGTAAACAGTACTTCGGGGCATTCTCCCAGGACAGCAGCTGAACGTCTTCAATCGCACTGTAGGAAACTGAGTTTTCCATGTACCCAGTTGGCTGCAGCAAAAAAAGAAAAAGAAGAGACACACGTTGGTTACAGGACAGGCATGACGTCCGCCTCTCAGAAGGTTCCTGGAAACATCGCCCCTCTGGCGACAGGCAAATGGAGCTGGTGCAGGAACTCGGCGCCTCTGGGGGCCAAAGGAAGCCTCTCTTTCTGGCTGGCCATATCCAGATGCAAGGGGGTTCACTGTCAAAGTCCACCTGCACGTTTGGAGGTTTGGAGTTGGGAATGGAATGGGAGCAGGTGGAGTGCAAGGACTGAGGCGCTGCTGCTCCTGGTATCCTCCAGTCCAGTGCAGGGCACGGCAAGAAGCCCGCCATCCCTCACCAGAAACAAGCCACCACCTTCTCCTGCCTGGCAAGCACCGATCTCCCTTCCTCCTCCTCTCCCCACAGATATGCATCCTCCACCCAGCCTCCAGAGCCACGTTCCAAGATGGCAAACTCCCTATCCCCACTCCCCTACTCAACATTCTTCAATGGCTCCCAGTGGCCCGGCCACAAAATCCACACTCCCATCCACAGTTGACAGCATCTCCCTGTGCCCCCCACCCCGCCCTGCACCATGGCGACATTGTTCCTTTCCACACTCCTCATACTGCCCTGCTGATGGTGCCTCAAACTCAACCTGTTCCTTGTCCCAGAAACACCACAGCCCCACACCTGCCATCTGCGCTTCTACTTCCCGGTCTCATCTCAACTGCACTTTTTGGGGCAACTCACACCGTCCAGACCCATGACCCACCCAGGTTGCACCCCTCTCTGCGTCCTCCTCTCCCGGTGCTCATCACACCCTCGTGTATTATTTGTAGCTGTATTCAGTGTCATTATCTGTTGGATGTCTGCCTTCTGGCCAGGCTGCTAGCTCCCCGAAGCCAGGGCCTCGGTCTGTCTTGGTTCCCACTCTTTCCCTCGTGCCTGGCCCATGGCAAGGGCTCAACCGCATGTGTTGAAAAGAATGAGAAAGGCTACCACTATCAGTCATGAGCAGGGCCGGGCAAGAGAAATCCACGGCCACCCACCAACTCTCAGTGAGTCTTGCTGTCCTGAGAAGACCCAGGTGAAGAGCTACATGGCCACCGGGAACCAGAGGAGCTAGAGCTGTCCTTGCGACTGTGGCTCCAGGAAGCCAGACTTCAGGAGAATCAGGTGAGTGCAGCGCAGCTGGGAAGAGTAAGAGCGAACACCTCCCAAGCTCTGGCATGCACCCTGGACACATGGCAATTATTTAATCCTCACAAAGGTCTTGTGGAACAGGTATCAGGGTCATTCCATCACACAGACAAGGAAGCTGGGGCCCAGGAGGTCACGTGATTTGCCCAAGGTCATCCAGCTAGGAGTGGCATGGCCAAGTTTGAACTCAGCCACTGACTACAGAATCAGAGGCCGGACCTCTATCCTGTGTTGCAAGCAAGAGGCAAAGGTAATTCATCTAATTCCACCATAAAGATGGAGGACCTCCATTAGGTTTGTTGATTTCAGTATGTGTCTGCCAAAGTAGAGTTACGGTGATGGGGGGCGGGTAGAAAGGGTTGATGGCTGAAGCTGCCTCAATTTCCCTGATGTGATCAATTACTAGGCTCAAAAAGTAAAAGGCATCGATCAATTAATTCTTCATTCATTCCTTCATTCATCCGACAGACGTTTATGAGCTCCTACATGTTCCAGGCGCCATGCTAGGTGCTGGAGATTCAGCAGTGAATAAGACCAGAGCCCAGCGGGCAAAGAGACAACAGAGAGTGGCAGGTGCTGCAAAAAGAACCACAATGGGGTGTGATGACAGGTGGCTGAGAGCAGGAGTAAGGAATATCCCAGGCCAGGCGAAGTGGCTCACGCCTATAATCCCAGGACTTTGGGAGGCCGAGGCAGGTGGATCAAGGTCAAGAGATGGAGACCATCCTGGTCAGCATAGTGAAACTCTATCTCTACTAAAAATACAAAAATTAGCTGGGCATGGTGGCACTGCACCTGCAGTCCCACCTACTTGGGAGACTGAGGCAGGAGAATTGCTTGAACCCAGGAGGTGGAGGTTGCAGTGAGCCGAGATCACGCCATTGCATTCCAGCCTGGGTAACAAGAACGAAACTCCATCTGAAAACAAACAAAAAGAATATCCCAGAGCCCACACCAGTGCAAAGGCTCTGAGATGGGAACAGCTAGGAGTGTCCAAGGAGGAGCAGGTGAAACGGAGCGAGGGTCGGGTAAGTAACGCCTTGGAGAGAAGGGTGGGCCACTCCCGGAGAGGTTGGTAGGTCCAACTAAGGGCTCAGGGATTCCTCACAGGTGGCTGCAGGAGCTTTAGGCAAGGTTCACTGGGACTGCTACACAGAAAAACAGACCCGAAAGGAGACAGTGGTGGCAGGGGACAGCCTGCAGGCTGCTGCACAGGTCCAGGTGAGCGATGAGGCTGCTTGGACCCTAAAATCTAGGGGAGGAGGCAGCCGCGTTCATCCTGTCCTTCCCACCAGCGCATAGCTCACTCTCAGAGGACCCTCTGGCCCCCAACCCAGGCGGCTGCCATGTGTCACCCAAGAAGGTTCTGTTTATATCAGCATGCCTCAAAGTCACAGTCGTGGGCCTGCCCTTCACTGATCTGCCCTGTCCCAGCGTCCTGTGCACTGCTGTGTTCTCAGTCTTCTGCAGTAAATGACTCAGCCCTAACAGCGTGTATTGTCCTGAGCACTACTGGAGAAGCCAGGGCTTGGCAGTTGGTTCTATGCTTATTTTCCTCACCCACATCCAAATATTTACTGTGTTGGTCACTGACTGTCTGTGTCCCCTACTACAGTTTAGGCACCACGGGAGTAGGAGGAGTCACCTGCTCTGTTTCTTGTGCCTAAATGGCACCTGACCTTTAAGACATGATTACTAATTTCTTAACAAATGAATGAATATCTTACGAAAATAAAGGCAGTGTTCATCTGTGTTTTACCTATAAGCACCACCCACAACACACAGGAGAGACGCTTTCTGAGCCTACCTTTTGTGCGGCCCTGCCTTAGCTGTCTTAATGTGGCTGTGATCTGAAGTTGCAACCAAGGTTTTTTGGGGAAAGGCTGGGTATAAATAAATATATACTGGGTTTTTTTTCCTTTGAGATGGTGTTTCACTCTTGTTGCCCAGGCTAGAGTGCAAAGGCGCATTCTCAGCTCATTGCAACCTCCACCTCTCCAGTTCAAGCAATTCTCCTGCCTCGGCCTCCCTAGTAGCTGGGATTACAGGTGTATGCCACCACACCTGGGTAATTTTTTTTGTATTTTTAGTAGAGATGAGTTTTCACCATGTTGGCCAGGCTGGTCTTGAACTCCTGACCTCAGGTGATCCTCCCGCCTCAGCATCCCAAAGTTCTGGGACTACAAGCATGAGCCACTGTGCCCGGCCCATATTCTTTTTAAAAAGCAGATGAGCTGCTTGCCTGCTGTCTGAAGCAGCAGCTGGCCAAAATCAGATTTTTTAGGACCAAGGAGAACTGTGTTTGGGCCACTTACTGTGTGTCCTTAGGCAAGTTACTGCCCCTCTCTGAGCTAGTTTCCTCTACTGGTTAAGATAAGAATTTATTTAGTAGGTAGAATTCCTGGGAGCATTAAAGGCGATCCAGTTTATCAAGGACTCAGCATAGTACCCAGAACAAACTAGAGTGCAATCAAACAAACTATTGTAAGAAAGACTAAACTCTGCCCCTGGGGTCTTCCTCCACAAACTCATAACCCAGTCTAACCCGGGGAAAAACAGCAGACAAACCCTAACCAAGGGACCTTCCTCAAAACTCCTGACCAGTGCTCATGAAACTCGAGGAAAGCCTGGGCAGCTATCCCAGCCAAGGGAAGTTTCGGGAGCCATGACTTAGAAGCATGGTGGGATCCTGGATGGGATTCTGGACAGAAAAAGGACATCATGGAAAACCTAAGGAAACCTAATGAAAGGTGGACTTCAGCCATCACGTATCAATATTGGTTCATGAGTTGTGACAGACGTGGCACACCGACTAAGATGCCACTAGCATGTGAAGCGGACTGTGAGTGCCTGAGAACTCTGGATCATCCGCGACTTTTCTACACATCTCCAACTGTCCTAAAAGAAAATGTTCATTTAAAAACAGAAACCAAACTGCCGCTGCGGCTACAGTGCTATCACCGGGCAGGAACACAGGAGCCTTGCAGGGGAAACGGGCTGGATTGGGATCCGGAGCCCCTGAATGAGGCTGTTCTTTGGACTCAGATACGAGCTAACACTGCCCAGGCGCCTCTGCTGTTCTGGGTACTTTCCTGTTGCTGGGGCGGTTTTACAGATAACTGATAATTCCCGGGTAAGGTGAACATGATGATCGGAGCTCCGGGGGAGGAGATTCCTGTCTGGGGTACGAGGCTGAATTGGATAAGAGAAAATGTTAAAATTCTCCTCCACTGAGGGGTGGTGGGGAATCCTGCTCTAAGATGCACAGCTAAGAGAACAGTAAGCAGATTAATTTTTTTTTTCCTAAATGTAAGAGCAGTGTAAGGCATACTGTATGATTCCATTTATATGACATCCTGAAATAAACAAAACTACAGGGGCTGAAATCACACCCGGGGTTGCCAGCCGCTGGGGCGGGCGAGGGGCAGGGGGACTTGTGGGGGCGATGGGAATATTCTCTGTATTGACTGTGGGGGCGATGGTAGAACTCACAGATCGGCAAGCTAAAAGCGTGACTCTTACTGTATGTAAATTACAACACAACCCTGACTAAAAAAGGCAATGCGTGAATACCGAAGGTAATTTGGAAGATGATGAACAGAATAAAATCTCTCCCATAAAAATCCAATCAAGACCACTCATTAGCACTCTGGTGTATGACTTTTCTGATTATTTTGACATATAATTTTTTATAAAGCCCAAATCATAAAGTACATAGAATTCTGTAACGCCCTTTTTTCACGTTACAGCACATAGATTTCCCTGCTCCGATTAGCGAGCTCAGAAGCCTCACTGTAGCAGCTATAAAACATTCCGCCAGCAGCCGTTTCATCCCTGCTCTCACCCCCTCCCCCAGGGACAGTGCCACTGTTTCATTTCATGCTGCCACGCACAACCCCGCAGTGAACATCCTTGTGAAACATGTGTTTCTACCCTATATTTAGGATTATTTCCTTAGGCCAGATTCCCAGAAATGGAATTACTGGGACAAAGGGCAAGAGCATGTTTAACGTTGTTGCCAAATTGGTCTCATTAAATGGATATTAAAGGGAACTGGGGAGCCCTGGCCAAGGCTGAGGGGCCTTTGTCCTGGGCCACAGGCTTGACAGGGCCATATGAGAAGCAATGAGCCAACCCAGGTAGGTTCTGCAGGACAGCTCCCTGACCGACTGCCCGCAAGGTGACTGCGCCCTACAGGTACTGTAGATGTGGCAGCCCACGAGCTGGGGTTCCGGCCCCTGGGGACCCTGCCTTCCACGGGAGTTGGGGAATGGGTCGCTGAACTCTGCCTTTGTCTTTTGGCTCTCAGAGACAGAGATGGGGCTAGTTTTGCAGGGGGTGGGGGCGGGTCTCGCATCTGCCAGACCAGAAAGAGATACTTCCCCTCTGCCTATTTCCAGATGAACACCCTGTTCAGTGGCAAATGATGCTGGATCTGGGTTGGAAAAAGCAGGGCCTGGAGGGACCTCATGAGAGCCCATGTGAGCACCCCACCCCTGCCAAGGCCTTCAGAGCTGACATTCCAAATCCGACACCTCCTCAGACCTTCTCTCCGAGTGCGTGGGGAATGGGGTGAGCTAAACCCCCCAGAAACAGCCTCCCATCAGGCCCCTGATGCTGGCACAAGGCCCCCAGCCTGTGCCTTCCCTTGCCTTTCTGGGGAGCCAGCTCCCTCCGGCCCAAATCTGCCTGCTGGTTTCCATGGGGATTCCTCTCAAAGGGAATACGAATCATGACGTCCAGCCTGACTAAAAACATGTCCCGGGGAGGGGAGGAGCTCCCGGACCCCAAAAGAAGAAGCCAGCCTGGAAAATCCTCTCGTGAGCTTGCTCCCGAGGCCAGAGGATCTGGGAGGCCAGGGAAACATTGCCTAGTCCGGGATGGGGTTGAAAACAGCAGGCTGCTTGTCATGGGGCATGTGTGGCCCTGACAGCTGGCTGGATGTGCTGGGCTAGAGACAAGTCCCCTCTCTCTCTACATGAAGTGGCTTGAGTCATCACAAGGGACACCCATGCTGCACGGCCAGGGTCCACGTGGCACCATCCCACTATAAAGAAGGATCTGCTGGGCCTGCACATACACCCTGGGGCCTGAAAGGAGAAAGAAATGGGATGGCAGGGGCGCGCCTTCCAGCCTTCTTGTCAAAAACCACAGCAGGACTAAGGACGCTGCCATCACAGGGTCCAACGCAGTGGTGCTGAAAGCAGCGGTGCTGAAAGCGGCTTGATCTGGGAGAATGGCTTCCATCCTCACCACCCCGTGCAGCACTGCTGAAGGTCAAAGGAACATTCACGTAACGTAAAACTAACCATTCCTCACTTAGATGTACAATTCGGTGGCATTTTGTACATTCGAGATGCTGTGTCACCATCACCTCTGTCTCATTCTGAGACGTTTCTACTCCCCAAAGAAACCCCCACACCCATTAAGTTGCCACTCCCTGCTCCCCCATCCCCAGGCGCCAGGCAGCCACCAGCCTGATATCTACGGGACTTGCCAGTTCTAGACATGTCACATAAATGACATCACATACTTCGTGGCTCTTTGTGTCTGGCTCCTTTCACTCACTGTTTTTTGAGGTTTATCTGTGCCGTGGCATGAATCAGAACCAGATTTTTACGGCTGCCTGACATTCCATTGTAAGGACAGGCCACATGCTTATCCGTTCATCTGCTGATGGACACATGAATCGTCTGTAACTTTTGCCTAGAGTGAAGAACCAGCTGCATGTATCTTTGTTAATGATGACAGAAGGACACCTGCTAGGCAAACGCTACCCTCCCTACACCGCACCCATACGGACATGCACAGGTGCCCCTGGTTGACACTTACTGAGCAGTTACCACGCAGCCAGCACCATGCCAGGAGCTTTAGATACTTTCCCTCATTTAACTTGACAACAATGCTGAAGCGAGGAAGCTGTATTTATCCCTGTTTTTCACATGCCACAGAAGAAGAAACTGAGGCACAGAGCAGGGGACACCTCACACAGGCCTCCTGCTCTTCTGAGACAGGTCCAGGGTTCACTTTCACAGCCCCCTAAGACAGCAACTGCCATCCCTCTGTTAGGCCAAGTTCCTCTGGCCAGAGGCAAACTCCACTTTGCATACCTTTGCGATCAGGTACCTCAAGTGCCTATTATGCAGAAAGGAGCTGGGACTGGAACTGGCATGGCAGGGGTCTCAGGACCTGCCTTCTGCTGCAGCCTGCACAGCGGGTCCCAGACACCTACAGCTCAGCTTGGCCTCCAGGGCAGAAACCCACAGAAGCTCATTCGTCAAATTATTTTGATGTTCTCTTTAATCCCACAAAGGGAAAGTCGTACAGCAAAAGCGAAGTGGCAGGTAGCGATCTGCTCCTAGACGGCCGGTTTGGGCCTCGGGTCCCAGAACAAATCTCCCGAAATGCTGTTCACAGGCCCCCTCCCCTGGTTTCCTTCAGGTAATGTAACCTCTCCTTGCCCCGGGGCCGTTGTAATCATTACTGCCATCCACTGGCGAGCTAGGCCACAACCCAGCCGCGGTGCCCTTGGTGCATATGGAGCTGCCTGCACCTTTCTCAATGGCCGCGGAGTTGCAGCGACTGTGTCTATTTTGTGGTTTCTCCAACCCTTTTCCAGATGCTGATCAGCCAGTTTCTTTTGCTGCCACTGCACCTTCCCCCATACCCGGCCCTCAAAAAATTGCTGATCGATTTTTCATTTTTTTGAGATGGGGTCTTGCTCTGTTGCCCAGGCTGGTTGGAGTGCAGTGCCACGATCTTGGTTCACTGCAACCTCCGCATCCCGAGTTCAAGCGATTCTCCTGCCTCAGCCTCCTGAGTAGCTGCGATTACAGGCACACAACCACCACCCCTGGATAATTTTTGTATATATTTTTTTTAACTAGAGATGGGGCTTCACCATATTGGCCAGGCTGGTGACTGCTCTAAAGTTCTTTGTAGCCCAAATGCATTGATACCGGGACTGCCCAACAGGATTTTCTGCCATGATGCACTCGCCAACGCGGGAGCCACCTGAACACCTGAAACGTGGCCAGTGTGGTGGAGGAACCAAATTACACATTTTATTCAATTATCATTAACTTAACTGTAAAGAGCCAGGCGTGGCCAGGAGATAGGTTGCTGCTTTCTAGATTAACACCCTCCATTTCTCTAGTGTGTGTCAGTTTCCAATACAACTTCGTTCACAAGCACATTTCATCCTCCAACCAGCCTTGTGGTCAGGGTTGATACTCTTAAAAACTGTAGAGATGAGGAAACCAAGACTTGGAATGAAAGGGGAACGGTCATGCCCTGATCCTCCCGACTCCTCTCTGGATAGGAGCTGTCACCTACGGACTGAATTCATGTAGTCATTCAACAAGCAGAGGCATCCTAGATGCAACGCTATTCCCAGACCTGGGGATAGGGCAGTGATGGAGACAGACACGGCTCTGCCATCATGGAGCCAACAAGCTGGAGGGAGACAGATGATCCCTGAAGATGGCCAGCGAGATGAACAGAAATCTACGTCCGTAGGTGTGTCACTTTTCGTATGTGCCACCGGTTATCTCTGACACTAAGTGGCCAAAAAGACTCAGAGGAACCCGAAAAGGGAGCTGAATGGAGGGACTGGCCCAGGACCCTGCTGGAGCCCCATGGAGTTGGTAGAGGGCCCAGATGCAGGTGCCCACCCCCTGCTCTAGTCCTAGGATCTTCCAGGCTGGGAGACTCCTTTTCCTGCTCCCCTCGCTCACCTCCCACATCACCTCCATAAACCCTCAATTCTACAATCCCCCAGAGGTAGGTATTGCATCACTCTCATGACAGACCAGAAAATCAACACTCCGAGCAGGTCACAATATGACCAACCACACACAGCTACTCAGCCAGAAAGAAAGCCAAGACCTTCGGACTTCATGCCCTGGCCTCTGTCTATAGGCTACTAGTAAGTTAAAGATGAGAGGGGTTGCTAGGGTATGAGACCATCATAGCAGCAGAATGGCTCAAATGCAAATGATGAACAATGGTAAGTGTTGGCATAGATACAGTGCAAACAGAATCCTAAATTGCTGCAGGAAGTTAAATTGCAAAACACTTTGTGACAGCTTTGCTGAGGGTGAACATGAGTCCCCTAGAACCCAGCAATCCCCTCCTTCACAGAAATACCCACATTTATGCTCCCAAAGACATGTGCACAAGTGTTCCCTGAGCGTTAGGTAGCCCAGACTGGAAACTACCCAAATTACCATCAAGAGAAGAATGAATAAAGAAATCCTGGTATATCCACTCAGCAGAAGCCTACACAGAATGAATGATCTACAACTAAGTGCAACACGTAGATTACGTGCACAAACTGAGCACGGCGCAAAAGGAGCTGGGCAGAAGCACGTCACTGACGTACATCACCATGTACTTCCACCCATACACACTTCAGAAAGAGGTGGACCTGGGACCACCCTGTGAGAAGTCAGGGTACCTAGGACTAAGGGGCTTCTTGGGACATGGAATGGTCACTACTATAACAGGGGAAAATCCTGGGAAAACCAGGACACGCTGCTGATCCTACTGGTTACCCCACAGAGGAACAGTGCTGGAAAAAGGCAAGTGCTGGAAAAAGTGCTGGAAAAAGCCTTTAGGGGGCCTGGCCATATTCTAAGTCTGGATTCGGCCGTGGTTACACAGTGTGTTCGCTTTGTTAAAGTTCATCAAGCAGTATACAATGTGTGTACTCTTCTGCGTGTACACGTGTATGCTATGTTCCAACTGGAAAACTTTTTGTCTGTTTTGAGATAGGGTCTCACTCTGTTGCCCAGATTGGAGTGCAGTGGCACGATCCTGGCTCTCGGCAACCTCTGCCTCCTCAATTCAAGTGATTCTCCTGCCTCAGCCTCCCAAGCAGCTGTGACTGCAGGCATGCCCCACCATGCCTGGCTAATTTCAGCACTTTTGGTACAGATGGGGATTCATCGTGTTGGCCAGGCTGATCTTGAACTCCTGACCTCAAGTGATCTGCCCACCTTGGCCTCCCAAAGTGCTGGGATTATAGGCATGAGCCACAGTGCCCAGCCAAAAGATTTAAAAAGAAAGAAAGAAAGAAATCAGAAGTTCTAGAATTGAATCCAAAGTCTTCAACTTGGCCTTAGGCAAGTCACTTGGTATCTCTAAGCCTCTACTTTCTCCCTGGTAAAAGTGATATCCCATTCACACCCACTAGGATGGAAACAGAAAAACCAAATACATGAAAGAACACAGACAATAAAAAGTTTGGAGAAGAGGTGGAGAATGTGCAACAAGCTCACACCACTAGTGTGAATGTAAAATGACGTAGGCAGCTTTTTGTATAATAGTTTGGTACTTCTTGAAGAAGTTAAGTATGACCCAGTAATACCACTACTAAATATACATCTAAGAGACGTGAAAACACAGGTTCACACAAAAACATGCACACAAGTGTTCAAAGCAGCATGATTCGCCAGAACCAAAACATGGAAACAGTATCCATCAACAGATGATGCATAAACAAAATGTGGTCTATCTATCCAATGGAGTATTATGCAGCCATAAAAAAGACAGAGGGTGTAATTCACACTACCACATGGAAGAACCTTAAATAGTATGCAGGCTGGGCGTGGTGGATCAAGCCTGTAATCCCAGCACTTTGGGAGGCGGAGCAGGTGGATGACTTGAGGTCAGGAGTTTGAGAGCAGCCTGGCCAACATGAATCCCTGTCTCTACTGAAAACACAAAAATTAGCCAGGCATGGTGGCACACACCTATAGTCCC
>CM052654.1:7914877-7976101 GCA_028533165.1 Leontopithecus rosalia
AAAGAAAGAAAGAAAGAAAGAAAGAAAGAAAGAAAGAAAGAAAGAAAGAAAGAAAGAAAGAAAGAAAGAATTAGGCAAAGTGAAAGAAGCCAGACACAAATGAGCACACACTGTATGATTCCAATTATGTAAGAGGTCCAGAATAGGCAAATCCAGAGACGGGGTTCGTGGTTTCCAGGGGCAAGGACAGATAAATGGGGCGTGGCGCTCATAGGTCTGGGGTTTCATTTTGGGAGACGAAAGTCTTCTAGAGTTAGTGTGACGGTTGTACAGCCTGGTGAATACAGCAGTTTCTCTAATCTGAAACTTCACTTTCAGAGGTTTCAGGTACCCGTGGTTAACTGCGGTCTGAAAATATTAAGGTGTTTTGAGAGACAGGAGACTCTACATCATATTACCTTTATTACAGCACATTGTTCTAGTTGTTCTCTTTTTTAAATTGCTGCTGCTAATCTTGTACTGTATCTAACTCATAATTTAATTTTATCATAAGTATATATATATATTTAGGAAAACACATAGCGTACATAGAATTTAGCAATATTTGAGGTCTCAGGCATCCACTGGGGGCCTTGGAACTTATCCCCCATAGAGAAATCAACCCAACTGTCCACTTGGAATTAGATTATAACTAAGAAAAAGGTCATGCTGGCCGGGCGCAGTGGCTCACACCTGTAATCCCAGCACTTTGGGAGGCCGAGGTGGGTGGATAGCTTTGAGCTCATGAATTGCAGACCAGCCTGGGCAACACGGCAAAACTCTGCCTTTAAAAAACATACAAAAATTAGCCAGGCACAGTGAGGTGCACCTGTAGTCCCAGCTACATGGGAGACTGAGGTGGGAGGATCACTTGAACCTGGGAGTTGGAGGTTGCAGTGAGCCGAGATCCAGCCAGTGCACTCCAGCCTATGCAACAGAGCCAGATCTTGTCTCAAAAAAGGAGTAAAAGGAAGAGAAGGGGGGACAGCAGAAGGGAGGAGGGAAGAGGAGGAATGCTGTATCTGCCTTACTGGTGCTTGCAGAGAGCAAGTGAATGGGCCAAGACATGTGTGAGCATAGGCGAACATCCGATACAGACAACTATGATTATGCTGCCCCCTCCCACACACTCCTCAGTGGGTGCTAGGGAGGGAGAGTAGCTGTGAGAAGGTGGCCGGCAGGGGCTACAGGCAGGCACCGAGTGAGGTGAGGATCCATGTGTGCCAGCAGCCAATGAACTCAATGCCCAGAAGCACCAGGTGGTCTACAGCACTCATTAAACAGAGGCAATTACTTTTAAGCCTCAACAAGAAAAAGGAGCTTTGCTGAAATGCTTGCCAAGCTCCTCCATCATGCACAGATTACTACAAAAAGAGCAGAGAGGAGAGCTCTGGCCAGGAGTCAGTCCGGCACACGGGGTGACTGACCATCTCCACATGATGGATGGCAAGTAGGCTGCATCAGCTCTTGAGGGCCTGGGGTCAGAGCCCTGACGGCATCTGAGCAGCACAGGGCTGCATGGCAGACACCCCCCTCCATCCTCCACCCGCCAGCTAGGTACAACACCTCCTCTTGCCAATCTTAACCAAGTCCCATAACACCTAACTCTCCTTGGGGACCCAGAAGGGGTCATGAGTTCATCAAGACAGCAGAAAGACCATCCAGGCACCCTTCTCTGCTCCCAGATCTCAGCAGCATAGCCTGCAGCTGGGCTGGCAGGGCAGAGCTGGTGCCCAGGACTCTGTGGAGACAGTCAGGAGGCAGGACATGGGCTCATTAATCACAAAACCAGCGATGGCAGCCACCCCCTTTTATGGCCACATGGCTCAAGGTTTAATAATAGAGCAAAGGACTGATATTTTCACGTTCAAACCATTCCAGCCTCAGTCATCTTTGTGGGCATGAAAAGAGAGGTGAAAATCTGGGTCCCCAGGGTATAGCCCTTGGCATCTGTGCCCTGGGCACCTTTGCCATTGGAGCAGGTGATGGAGACAAAGATACCCCAAAGTCAGCACCATTTCCAACCACTGAGTCACATGCATTTGTGGAAGGACCACAGCAGCCAGTCTGGACTGGGCACATGCCACATGCCAGGTCCTCACCAAAGCAGCCCCCAGAGACGATCTTCACCTGATGGATACTCCCCAAGGATCCTGGGAAAGGGGTGCCGCTAGAAACCATTTCATGGAGAAGAAAAGGAAGTTCAGGGCCATTAAACAGCGGGCCTCAGTCACAGCTGGTCAGGGGAAAGACGACATGGAAGCCAGGACTGTCGTTTCAAGGCCAGCCTAGCTTCTCCTAGACACTGGCCTGGAAGCCCCAGCATGAGCAGAGTGAACTGAGGGTGCAAAGGAACAACACCACAGTGTGAAGGGCACAGCAGGAGGAAGGGCCGGTACAAAGGGCAAGGCCCGGAGGGAGGGGCACCAGGGAACACCAGGAGGGCTGCCCAGAGGTGACCTTTGAGCCAGATCTCAGGGTAAGCAGGGGAGTGCCAGGCATTCCCAGTGGAAGAAACAGAAAGCGCAAGGAGCCAGAGTCTGTGTCTGGGTATGAAAATTTGTCAGAGGAGGGCTGGGTGCAAGGATGCCCCAGGGAGGGGCCTGAGACACAACACAGACCAAACAGCAAAATGCATAAAAAGTTAAAATATAAAGAGTGAACCGCAGCCAGGCACAGTGGCCCATGTCTGCAATCCCAGCACTTTGAGAGGCCAACGCGGGAGGATCACTTGAGGCCAGGAGTTTGAGACCAGCCTGGAAAACATGGCGAAACCCTGTCTCTACTAAAAACACAAAAACCAGCCATGTGTGATGGCGATGCCTGTCATCCCAACTACTAAGGAGCCTGAGGCAGGATTACTTGAGCCTGGGTGGTGGAGGCTGCATGAGCTGTGATGGCGTTACTGCATTCCAGCCTGGGCGACAGAGCAAGACCCTGTCTCAAAAAAAGAAAAGAAAAGAAAAAAAAAACCCAGTAAACTGCGTAATGAGCAGAAGGGCATAAATCTTCACTGGGTTCATTCTGACAATGCACACCCCTGAGCGTGTGCCAGCCAGGCCAAGATGGGGAGCATCTCCACGCCCCTGGGGGCTCCCGTGCACCCCTTCCCAGCCCAGAAGCTCCAGAGTGCTAACATCGATCTCCACAGATTAATTAGCTCTGCCTGTTCCTGAACATGCTATAAATGCAGTCACACAGCAGATACACGTTTGTGTCTGGCTTCTACTGCCCCGAATGGCGTCTGAGGGCTTCACCCATGGGGCCGTGTGTACCTACAACTCATTTTTCTTTGAATCGCTAAGTAATGCTCCACCTCAGGTGCCAGTAGGGAAAGAAGGGCATCCTGCCTCTGGGTTCTCACGAGCCTGGGATGTGCCTCAACCCCGGTACCTTCTGGGTACTGTCTCCAGCTGTTTGTGTTGTGAATTCCTTAAAATAGGCACCTTGCATCTCTATCTGGCACCTTAGGTGGTGTCCAGAGTAATGTGACTTGATCAAGGACCTCATGTGCACCAGATACTGGGTCAACTGCCCAAAGACATCTCCCCACGAACGACCTGTGCCATGGGTACCATTACGATCCCATTTTATAGATGAGAAAACTGAGGCCCAGAGAAGAGAAGTAACTTTTCTTAAGCCATACTGCTAGTTATTAATGAAGCCAGGATTGGAACTGGCTGTGACTCTAAATCAGAAGTTAGCAAACATTTTCTGTAAAGGGACAGAGAGAAAATGCTTTAGGCTTTGTGGGTCACATGCCATGTCTCACAACTTTGCACTGCCCATTACTTTGCACCCTCGGTTCACCCTGCTCATACTGGGGCTCTCAGGCCAGCGTCAGGCAGAAGCAAGGCTGGCCTCAAAACAACAGTCCCGTCTCACATACCGTTGCGGTAAGAAAGCAGCCACAGACAGTACACAAATGATCATGGCTGTGTTCCAATAAAACGTAATTTACAAAGACGAGTAGTGGGTCCAACCCTCATCTAAACCATTCAGGAGGAAACAGAAATGGAATGGAAGGATGGATGGATGGATGGATGGATAGATGGATGGATGGATGGATGGATGGATGGATGGATGGATGGATGGATGGATGGATGAAAGTGAAAATATGTTTTCTCTCTTCGCTTTCTTTGCACAGAGAACCAAAACACGTTTCGGTGGGTGTGTAGGTGAGCGGCTGAGCTGTTATCTGTAGCATATACCAAGACTGGGTCCTACTGAGACGTCCTAAGGCCCTCATCTCTGCAGTGTCCCTTCTAGGAACTGGCCTTAGCCCAATCGCTAAGTTCTACGGAAGCATCAGACAAGTTCTGCAGAAATTTCCCAGGAGACAAATTTGTGCAAAAATCCCTTGGGCCCATCCCTAAAAGAAAGCATCTGGCCCAGAAGCCAGGAGACATGGGCTTTCTCTCCCAGGGACACCCACGTCCACTCGGGGAAGTAAGGATGCTGGACACAATCCAGAAGTGAGCTGCCAGGACCCCGGACACGGTGACCCACATCTCTGTTGTTCCGGAAACCATGGGAATGAGCCAGTGTGACAGAAGCCTCCTTTGGACACCCACTGACAGTGTCAAGAAAGGTGGGGACAGTGCCTTCCAGCAACACAGCCTTGGAGAAAATACCAGGAAAAGAGGTCAGGAGGAAGGAATGGGAGGGAGGCAAAGAATGAGAGGGATGTTTCTGTCCAATGTGCAGAGGTAAACTAAGGCTCAGAGGGGTGTGGTCATTCCCAAGGCCCCCAGCCGTGTCCAGGCCAGCAGACAGGGCGGCCTCTCTTCCTCCTCTCAGGAGTCCTGCTGGTCTCAGGAAAGAGGCTCTGGTGAGTTTCAGAAGCTCTCTGCCCTGAGGACAGCCCCGGCAGTCAATTCCTGGGCCTCTAGGCTCTGGACACCTGCTGTCACCCCCTGTCCCATCAATTCATCCCCCACAGCAGCACTCGGAATGTCTGCTCTGAGATCTTGAAGGACCCAGGGCTGACACCCGCCTATCACTGCACACTCCACTGCGGCACACTTTGTCTTTTTACTCATGTTTTTCACTAAACAGATTTCACTCAGCACCTTAAGTTTACCTGCTACGTCCATGACAGGCCGAGAGAGGGAAGAAGGGACAGACGGAAGCTTACTTTTTTATGAAGCCTGAATGTGGGTGCTTCTCCGTATGCATTTTATCTGGTCCAACAAAAAGTTTTCTTTGAAAATACTACATTGCTCTGAATCGATGGTTATGAGTCTGTGGACGCAGATCACGGCAGGGGCTCAGGGGACTGCTTTGGGATTTTCTTGCCACGCATGCCCGCATCATCCCACAGAGAGACCAGTGTGCCTGGCATTGGCCAGGCTGAGTGCCACAGGATGCAAGACCTGGCCCTGCCCATAAGCACTGGCCATAGGCTGAAAAAACCACGTCTGCATGTGTGCGTCTACTGTGCTTCCAATACAGGTAGATACTATTGTCATGAATATAAATTTGTGGAAAAGCAAGACAAGCCCAGGTTTGGTGGCTCATTCCTGTAATCCCCGCATTTTGGGAGGCTGAGAAGGGAGGATCACATTGGCCCCAAGAGTTCGAGACCAGCCTGGGCAACATGGAGAAACCCCCTCTCTACTAAAAATAGAAAATTTAGCAGGCGAGGTGGTGCACACCTATAGTCCCAGCTACTTGGGAAGCTGAGGCAGGAGAATCGCTTGGATCAAGGAGGCAGAGGTTGCAGTGAGCCGAGATCACACTACTGCACTGCACAGCAGCCTGGACCAGAGGGAGACCTTGTCACAAAAAAAGAAAAGCAATGCAATATTCTGAGCACCAGAATATGTTTATGGCCTTTTATACATTTGCTCAAGTTGTAATGGTAAAGAACACATTTTGGGGACAGAAAACCTGACTTTATATCTCATACAGGCTGTGGGGCCCCCAGCTAGAGAGCCAGTTGGGCTTTAGGAACCTCGGTCTCCTCATCTGTGAAAGGGGAGTGATAGAGGCCAGGAGACGGGGCCACAGGAAGACTGCACAGGAGGCCCACGTCTGGCTCACGGAAAGGGCTCAACAAATTTCAGTGCCTGCAGCGAGAGGGCCCGCTGTGCCCCACGACTAAACAGCACGCCTGCTTTCACAGGGTCTCCCACACGTGTGGTGGTGGAGACAGAAAGAAAAGACACAGAATTGAAATACACAGGTTGTGAAATGATCATAAGAGCAGGTGAAAGGAAAACCAAGCAGATAACAGAGCAAGGGAATGCTGGGTTTGGGCAACTACTGAAGGCATGGCCACGTCATTTCGGAAGAAAGTAGGTAATGATTTAATCATCACACCAGCAATGCTGGCAAAGCACTGGGGCTACCGCTGCTCAGTGCCTCCCAAGGTAGAGCACCCTGCCAGGAAATGAAGTCAGTGCGTGGTAACACACCAGGACCACGCCTGACAAGCGAGGCTCAGAATTCAAAGAGAAAACTTCCACCTTCATAGAATCAACGGCAAGGGACGAGTCTCCCCAGATCTAGTACAGAGGTTTAATCTGGGACTGGGAAAAAAGAGAGAGAGAGAAGAAAGGCATCTACTCCAAAAGACAGACTTGGGTGTCCTTCTGGCTAGAAAACAAAAACTATGAAGCCGTGATTCCCTTCTGCTACCTCAACAGAAAGCTTCGAGATGGCCAAAGTTCGGGGTGACCGGCCCGCCCCTGGGGATCCGGAGGGTCTCGCTCTGTTTGATTCTGATTGCCTCTTTCCACACAGTGTCTCAGCTCTGAAAAGCCTCGGTCCTCTTGGAGGCAGGCAGGGTATAGGTATAGTCTTACACAAATAAACGCAGTAGTTCTTGGGGAAGCAAGGGCTGGCAGCCATAGATGGAGCGTTTCAAGTGGGAAATCCCTGATGGTTCTTGTTTCAGGTCTGGCCTGGGGGCTGCAGGCTTCCATGGAGGATTTCTAGGACCTGTGACAAGGGAGCTCGGCTCATGCACCCACACGCTGGCTGCTCACTCATGGACCTGGCCGCCTTTCTCCAAGAGGCTGGACAGTCAGGCCCGAAACATCTGAGGCTCTCCCTCACCCTCAGGAGGGGATCAACGTGTGTTCTCTAAAATCACCGTGAAAAATCTGCTCCCTGAAGCCAGGGGAGGAGGGGGAGACAGGTTTGGTCACTTCAGGAAGTCAGGAGTGGTAGACGAAAGTTCTGGAATACAGATGCCTAAATGGCTGAGATCCCCACTCCAGCACTGTCGTTCACCTACTGGGTGGTCTCTGGAGGCCACTTCACCTCCAGGAGCTTCGGTTTTGTCACTGGTAAAATGGGAATGAGAACATCCACCTCAAAGAGTTACTGTGATGGGGATGGCAATCTGTGCGGCAGAGCTGGGGACACAGGGACTTTGTGGTGGCTCTGGCTGCGCAGAGGTGAAAACGGCCCCCAACCAGGTCACAGGCCCCTGAGTGCATACGGCGCAGACACAGACCAACCACCTCATCGATCCTACCCACGGCATTCCGCCTTTCAAAATTCTACCTACCACAGACTCATATAGCGAGCAGAGGTGATATTTAAAATGTTTACTAGTAAGTATAGCCCTGGAATGGGTCGGCCCCATCAGAGAGGACCCCAGCTGTAAAGCTGGCCCCAGTGTCCAGTGCATCCCCCTGGACCCTGTCCCATGGTAATGAGTCACACGGGTTCCCTTTCTTCAGTATAAACGCCTCTGTCTCTCTGCCCTTCTGTATTTCTGTTTCAAATTAACACCAGGTAACTGGTATTAGGAAATGCAACTAGACACACTGCATCAAAAAACAAGAACCAGGCCAGGCGTGGTGGCTCCTGCCTGTAATCCCAGCACTTTAAGAGGCCAAGGCAGGCGGATCATGAGGTCAGGAGTTTGAGACCAGCCTGACCAACATGGTGAAACCCCTTATCTAATAAAAATACAAAAAATTACCCGAGCATGGCGGCAGGCACCTGTAATTCCAGCTACTTGGGAGGCTGAGGCAGGAGAAGCGCTTGAACCCGTGAGGCAGAGGTTGCAGTGAGTCGAGATTGTACCACTGCACTCCAGCTCAGATAACAGAACTCATCTCGTGTAGCCCATTCTTTGCTTTTGAAAACTGGAAAAACAGCTCACGGGTCCCAACAGACTTAGGTGAATACCTAGAATTCCGGAACACCCCAGATCTGAATCCAGCGATCTCTCGTTTGAGTTCTCCACTTTCTGCTCTCCTTGACCTAACCTGAAGCATCCACGCACATGCCTCCTTGGTTAACTTGCCCAGCATCTGTGTAACACAGTCCGGATCCCCTTCCTTAAGGACTCCACAGCTGACTGGGGGGAGTCATGTCTGTAGATGAGTAGAATTCCATGTGTGTGTGTGCAGGTATGGAGGCAGAGAGCCCTGGGGAAAGGAGGATGAATACTTCAGAGAGTACATGATGTTTGAGTTGGGCTCTGAAGGGCGAACAGGAGTTTGTCAGGCAGAGAGAGAGATGCTGAAGGAGGTGACTCAGAAAACACGGTTGCATCTGGATTGCAGAGGGCCTTGCATGGCAGGCTGCAGGGCTCGATTGTCACTGGATCACTGAGGAATGTGATTTAGTTCTCCTGGTTCGGGAAACACTAAGTAAACGTATGTGAACAGGCGTGGGAAGAGGGACTCTTGGGGCCCCAAGGATCACTGTTGCTACTGTCTCTACAACAGGTAGGCCTTGAACAAGCATCTCTTCCTACCGCCAATGCTGCTGCCATCGTAGTAACCACAAGTCACCGCCTCCAGTGAAAGACGAGGCGCACCACACCTCCCCTGGGTCTCTCTCTGGGAGACACAGGCCAAGGAGTGATTTCTGCGACAACCGTGGAAAAGCACTTCTAAACCTGTGTTACCAAAACAGTGGTCAAAGGTGCTTTGTCCATCTCAGTATCCCACCAGTAGGGTCCAGAATCTCATGTCTGAAAGAGCCTGGTAGGTGGAGTCCTGAAGACAGACAGTAGTGTACGGCGGGACCGTCTCTACAAGTAGCTGCTCAGACCACCCACACCCCAAATCTTCCCTGGAAAAAAAAGACAGGAGCACAAACAGATGACAATGTGACCAATCCCAGAAGCCAGCGAGAGTGGGCGATACAGTCTGGGAGTGAAGATGCTATGCGTTTGTTCGCCGGACCGCACGTCCACTCAACAGGCCTTCCCCAGCAGCGCCCTGGGAACCAGCCTCCAGGAACTCACAAAGAACGGGGGAGGTGATAAACGCTGGTGAGACAGGTGCTACAAGCGGGGGGACACTGACTCTTCCAGGGCGGTAAAGGGGAAGACAGCCGCTACTCTGCTCACAGCTGAATCTTGAGAATTGAGGAGGAGTTTCCTGGCCCAGGGAGCTGGAAGAGCACTGGGGCTGAAGGGTCAGGACAGGTGGGGCACTTCTCCAGCTCAATCCTCGTGCAGATGCAAAGGAATTTCTCAGATCCAGGGAAGTGGCGTGGTCAAAACGTGCTGTGCCATGCGGTGTCCGCCTCCAAATTTGTACGGACTCATGCTACAACATGGATGAACCTTGAAAATGTTATCCTAAATCAAAGAAGGCTGACTCAAAAGGCTTCAGAAGCTAATTAATCCACGTCTATGAAATATCCAGCATAGACAAATCCACAGCACAGAAATTAGATGGGTGGGTGTCAAGGCCTGGCAGGAGGGAAGCAGAGCTGGCTGCCGACGGGAACGGGTTTCCTTTTGAGGTCATGAGAATATTCTGGAACTAGATAAAAGTGGCAGTGATTGTACAACATTATAAATGCACCAAATGCTACTGAATTGTACATTTATTAATTATTTTTTGAGAGTCTCACTCTTTCGCCCAGGCTGGAGTGCAGTGGCATGATCTTGGCTCACTGCAACTGCCACCTCCTGAGTTCAAACGATTCTCCTGTCTCAGCCTCCCGAGTAGCTGGGATTACAGGCACCCACCACAACACCTGGCTAATTTTTGTATTTTTAGTAGAGATCGGGTTTTGCCATAATGGCCAGGCTGGTCTCGAACACCTGATCTCAAGTGATCTTCCCACCTCAGCTTCCCAAAGTGCTGGGATTACAGGCATGAGCCAGGTGAATTATACATTTAAAAGTGGTTTTTACATTATGTGAACCTCACCTCAATGAAAAAGAAGTTCTAAATGAATGCAATGAATTCTAAGAATTTTCCCAACTTATGTGTGATAATAAAGTGGCCATTTCAAAGCCTCTGCTTTCCCTTCACGGGAGCCTGAACAGTTGGAGCTGACTCATGGTGGTGTCCAGGTGCATCAGGCTTCACCCATGGTCACGTGAACCCCTTCCTTGCGGAAGCGTCCCTTTACTGGACAGAGAGAGCATGATGCGCTAGGGTCTCTGGGGATTCCTACAGAGGCCAGTTCAAGAACAGAAAGTCATTTCCTGGCATCTCACGTTGTGTTGTTAATTCTGGTGATGGATGGCGCTGGGCTAGTGTGAGGTTTACTTCCAAGAGCTTCAGTCTCCCTAGTAGGATGAACCAAGGCCCCTGCCATTACGTGGGACTGCAGCTGACCGGCACTGGCACGCTCTTAACAGAGCAACGGCCTCGGCCTTTCCCACAGACAACTCTGACCGCTGGAGGTAAAAACGGGCTCATCCTGACAAACAGAAGGATGATTTTACCCTTCCATACACATATACACACATAAAACACGTTCACGAACACAGACTTACACTCAGCTGGAAGCAAACAACCTAAAAACTAGATTAAGAGTCTCTTTACTACACTTCAGACTCACAGTTTATTCATTCATCAAATATTTACGGAGTGCTTGCCGGAGGACATGAAAGTACTTCCAGCATGTTCTAGGTGCGACGGACACACGATTCAACAAAACAGAAAGAGCTGCTGGCCTCCAAGGAGTTTCCCGTCTAGTAGGGGGCTTACGCTCCAGCAATGGCAACGCACGCTGAATCCCCCTCAGGTCCTGGTGGGTGCTCGGGGTCTCCCCAGCCCTGGCTTGTGGCAACCATGCCTACCAACTCCACTTCTCCCTTGGATTCAGCGCTCCCAGCCCTTGAATCTAGTGAGTCACCAGGGTCAGAGCCAGCTACTTCTTACCCTTCAATTCCTCCACAACTTCCCCTGCCCTCTATCCCAGCTCTGCCTCCTATTTTTCTTCTGAAATATTCCAAAGGCTTCCAATCTGTATTTCCTGCTTCCAATAGTTCCGTCTCTACCCAAAACATTGTCACCAGAGTTTTCTTCCCAGAATACAATTCGACTGTGTTGTTTCTCTGCTCAGTGACGTTGAATATTCCTGATTTGCCTATAGAGAAAAATCCAGCCCCCTTGGCCTTGTATTCAGCAGCCTCCATAAGGCTTTTGGATGCTCTCTTCTTTCCCAGAACCTACCTGGGAAGCGGGTATCCAGAAGGGCCTCTGCAAAGACAGACAGAGGACTCCTTGGGTCCAAAGGAGAAAACAAGTACCCCCAGTAAGCCTCGGCTGGGGCTGACAGTGAGAGGAAACACAGCAAGACAGTGGGTCTTCTCTTGGGGCCTGGTCACTCCCTCCACATCTGTGACCCGGCTATGAGAAACTCTTTTGACAAGTTTCATTGAGTGCTGGTCCCTCTCTCTGCCCGGGGTCAAGTATTCCCGATGACTTATTTTTAAAACGCAAAATTGGGCATGGACTAAGAAAGAATTCAGATTTAGCTTCAAACAGTTGCTCAACGAGTAACAAGAATAGCTCAGTGGCCGATCCCACTCAGGGTTAATGAACAGAGCCTCCTTTTCCACCGTCGCGGCCACAGCTGAATGAGAGGCCCGGAGCCCCGACCCCGGGGGGAAGTGGTGGTGACAGGGTGGGGACATTCACACAGACATGAGGCCCAGGACATGCCCAACACTGTTGCCGTCAATGGGGAGACAAAGGGGCTAGGCAGGCCAGATGTTGGCAGCAATTCCCTTGTAGCCCCGAAAACAATTCCTTCTTTCACGGCCTGATCAGACGGCCAGGGTCAGAGGCAATGCCAGCCAGAGCTTACCCGCTGAGTGCCAAGGCCCTTTAGAGAAATTTAAATAATTTTAGATAGAAACACTCCTTCTTTCCTTGCTTTAAGCAGATGGTAGGGAGTAGCCTTTGCCCTTTCTCGCTGACGCAATTGTCCCTTGGAGCATCTGCTACTGCATACTGCCACCGTCAGGAGCTCCCGAAGCAGTGGAGAGCTGCCGGCCCCAGAACGGTGTCCCCCAACTGCTCTGCATGCCTCATCTTCTTTCTTTCTGTCTTTTTCATTTGAGCCCCCAGACGTGGCGCTGCTGGGCATTCCCACTCGCAGCTCATGAGAGTGCTCCCTCCTGCCTCATCCTAATTTGTCGCTTGTAATTTCGTGGTCTTGGAAACCCAAGCAATACACTTGTCAGGACTGTGCCCTGCAAGGGGGCGGGGGGGCCCTGCTGGGAATGCGACCGAACAGTCAGAGTGGGGCAGCCATCATGACTTCGGCACACTTCTCTTCCTGGATTCTGGGCTGGGTCTGGAGTGTTGGTTGGAAAGTGGTCTCTGAATAAGCAGGGTGTTCCTCTGTTTACTGTCAACAAGGCACACAGAAGACTCAAAGCTCAGAGGTCCTTGCAACTGAAAATCCAGCCCACTGGACTCCAGGGAGCAATGAAAAGCCACTTGCTGTCCTTTAGGGCAGGCCTTTGAGCGCCCTTCTCAGTGTCCACATGTCCCTAGCTCAGTCTGATAAGTGACTTTTAAAAGCACTACCTTGGCCCTCTCAGGCCCACCAAGACTGGGGACACCCTGGCAAGCTGGCAAACATATTCCAGGGAGGAGTTCCTGGGGACACTGGCCTGAGTACTTGGGGAAGAGGCTTGATATGGTTTGGGTCTGTGTCCCCACCCAAATCTCACGTTCAAGTGCAATCCCCAATGTTGGAGGTGGGGCCTGGGGGAGGTGATTGGATCACAGCAGCAGTTTCTCATGGTTTAACACCATCCCTCTTGGTACTGTCGGTGCGATAGTGAGTTCTCATGAGACCTGTTGGTTTCAAGTGTGTAGCACCTCTCCCTGCCAGCTCCCTTCCTCCTGCTCCAGTTGTGATGTGCTGGCTTTCCCTTTGCCTTCTGCCACAATTGGAAGCTCCCTGAGGCCTCCCCAGAAGCCGCTGCTGCCATGCTTCCTGCACAGCCTGCAGCACCTTGAGCCCATTAAACCTCTTTTTTTTTTGAGATGGAGTTTCGCTATTGTATTCCACTGCGCACAGTGGAGTACAATGGCCTGGTCTTGGCTCATTGCAACCTCCACTTCCTGGGTTCAAGTGATTCTCCTGCCTCAGTCTCCCAAGCAGCTGGGATTACAGGTATTTCCCCACCACGCCGGCTAATTTTTGTATTTTTAGAGAGATGGGGTTTCACCATGTTGACCAGGCTGATCTTGAACTCTGACCTCAGGTGGTCCAACCACCTTGGCCTCCCAAAGTGCTGGGATTGCAGGCATGAGCCACTGCACCAGCCTAAACCTCTTTTCTTACAATTACCCAGTCTCAGGTATTTCTTCATAGCAATGCAAGAACTGACTCATACAAGGCCCCTCTGCAGAGAAGGAAAAGAGCAGGAACTAAAGGGCTCTGGGAATCAGGCTCTCTGGGCCCCAATCCCCGCTCTGCCACTCCAGAGCTGCCTTCGTAAGGAAGTGGTTCTCTCGCACTGTGCCTTGGTTTTCACTCCGTGGTGACCTCGGGGTGTTTTGTCAGGAATAAAGAAAACACTGTTCCCAAAACGCCAAGCTCGGCTATTCCCCTTCTAGGTGAACACCCCAAAGAACTAAAAACGGGCTCAAACAAATAGAGTCACACGCTGCATAACAACATTCTGGTCAGGATGGACTGCAGATATGACTGTGGTCCCATGAGATTATGATTCCATATTTTTTCTGTGCCTTTTCTATATTTAGATATGCTTAGACAAGCAAATACTCACCAGTGTGTTCCAACTGCCACCAGCATTCAGCAGAGTAACCTGCTGTGCAGGTTTGTGGCCTGGGAGCAGTAAGCCGCACCTCACAGCCCAGCTGTGACGTAGGCCACGCCATCCAGGTTTCTGTGGACACACTCCAGGACATTCGCGCCGTGACTAAACCACCTGGCAACGCGCTTCTCAGAACGTGTCCCTGTCGTGAAGCAAGGAGTGATGACACGTGTACAAGAACGCTCCTGGTGACTTATTCACAACAGCTACAAAGGTGAAAACCACCCGAACATCCATCAGCAGATGAATGGATAAGACAAAAAATGATAAATACAGACAATGGAATATCATTCCACCAGCAAAAGGAAGGCAGTGTTGACACACGCCACGACATGGAAGAACCCTGAAAACACGATGCTGAGGGAAAGACGCCAGCTGAAAAAGACCATGTATTAGGTGACTGCATTTCTATGTAAAGTCCAGAAGAAAGCCCAAAAAGACAGAAATTGGTGGCTGTGAGTGGCTAGAAGCGGGGGAGAGAGGGGAATGGAGAAGGACCGTGAATGGGTATGAGGTTTCCTGCTGGGTAGAAAACAGGTTTTGGAACTAGATAGAAGTGGCAGGTACACAACAACACGAATTGACTAAAGACTGGGGAACTATGCACTTTTTTTTTTTGAGACGGAGTCTCGCTCTGTCGCCCAGGATAGAGTACAGTGACAGGATCTCAGCTCACTGCAACCAGGAGCAGTGGCTCATGCCTGTAATCCCAGCATTTTGGGAGGCCAAGGTGGGTGGACCACTGAGGTCAAGAGTTCAAGTCCAGCCTGCCCAACATGGCAAAACCCCATCTGTAGTAAAAATACAAAAATTAGCTGGGTGTGGTGGTGGGTGCCTGTAATTCCAGCTACTGGAGAGGCTGAGGCACAAGAATTGCTTGAACCCAGGAGGCAGAGGTTGCAGTGAGCCAAGATCAACCCACTGCATTCCAGCCTGGATGACAGAGTGAGACTCCATCACTCTGAAAGGAAAGAGGGGGGAAGGGAAGGGAAGAGCAAAGGCAGGGACAGGGAAAGGGACAGGGACAGGGACAGGGAAAGGGAAAGGGGGAGGGAAAGGAAGAGGGACAGGGAAATGGGGAGGAGTAAGGAGACCCAGCCCTCACATAGCTCAGGGCTGGGACTGCCATTGACCAGGGAGATATTAAGGGACACTGTACTCTTTATGACAACATCCCCAGGGAGAGCAGGAAAGAGACTCTGCATTCAGTGTCTTTCACTTGCAGATAAATGATGACGGTGGTGGTGGTGGTGGTGACAGTGTGACAGCCGGGATGAAGTGTGACAGTGGTGAGGAAGGCGATGTGATGGTGACAGTGATCATAATGTCGTGGTAATGGAGATGACGGTGGCGGTGATAATGATGATAGTGACGATGATGATGCTGATGACGGTGACATGATGACAGCAGCCTCCACTATGGCCAAGAACTTCTCAAGCTTCACCAAATGTAATCCCTGCTATGACACTTCCATTTTACAGATGAGAGCACCATGGCTTAGAGTGGTAGGGGACATCTCAAAGCTACACGGCTAGAAAGTCATGGCAGTGGGACTCACACCTGTATGTCTGACTCCAGACCGTGCTCCTCAGCACTGCTGTGTGCTGGGCTCAGGAGATCACTGCAGCAAGCGCACTGCAGCGGGCAATACACCAGGCTACAGTAACCGGGTGCGGACATTCAAGTCCTGGCTCTGCCTCTCACTGGCTATGTGTCCCTGAGCAACTACTAGACCTCTTTGTGCCTTGATTTCCTCATCTGTAAAATGGACACAATACCGCGTTTCATTAATTTGGAGAGGTACGACTGAACCTCCCTTAAAACTGATATGGTAATAAGTCTCCGGCCATATTCTTTTCTTTTCTGTTTTCTCTTTATTTTTGAGACAGAGTCTCGCTCCACTACCCAGGCTGCAGTTCAGTGGCGTGATCTCAGCTCACTGCAACCTCTGCCTCCCGGGTTCAAGAAGTGCTCCTGCCCGGCTTTCTGGGTAGCAAGGATTACAGGTGTGCACCACCATGCCTGGCTAATTTTTGTATTTTTAGTAGAGACGGGGATTTGCCATGTCGGCCAGGGTAGTCTTGAACTCCTGCCTTCAGGTGATCTGCCTGCCTCAGCCTCCCAAAATGCTGGGATTGCAGGCATGAGACACCGCACCTGGCTGCATTCTTTTCTGTCTTAGAGGTATGTAAGAAAATGAGGTATCTTACAAGGTCTCTCAGATCTGATGATAAATGGTGGTATCTACCCTAAAGGGTTGTTACAGGAATTCGATGATATAATACCTAGTGAGTGCTTAGCGCGCCAGGCACTAAATAAGCATTTATAAGAACTACTCTTATTTTGAAAAGCTTTACAGCTTAGCCAGTCTACAAAATGTATTCAAGTGTTTGTAAAGGAATTAAAACGGCGTCACTTTGAGTCAGGTTCCATGTGAGAAAAAGTTTTCTGCCCTTAGAGACCATCACTGACCTCCACTCACATACACATCGTCAGACTCAAGCAGGCCAGGAAGGGCCAGAGGCGGGACCTGAACTCAGAGCTCTTCACGGCCCAGCACGCATCGCCCAAACACACAAGGCTGACATGCTGGTGTCTTGGGCTACGACATTACTGCTGTCACGCTGGCAGTAACTGGAGCATCCTCAGAGGAACCAAGGAGGTATCAATACAGCAGGGAGCAGGGGGTCATCCCGGGGGTGTTGGCTGCAGCCTCGAGGGCCCTCATGTGGATGCTGCACTAACGGATGAAGTCGGCCTCCATGTGGGACCTCCCTTACTGCTCTAGATGATCTACGGACTTGGGACGATGTTTTCTGCTCCCTGCAGCCACGTGTCGCCCCTGCTCTGAGCCTGGTAGAAAAGGAGGGCCAGTGACAGCCTTGGAGTCGTCTCCACTGGTGGTGTAGGGAGAGAGGGGAAGGGCCACCGCAAGGCCAATTCAGACCACATCGGCTTCTAGGAACGTTCTGAGCCTGGTAACGCTCAGAGGAGGCCATAGGCATCCCCATTCCATTACTGCATGACTCGGGCTCAAGGGCCTAACTTCTCTGTGCCTCAGTTTCCTCCTCCATAAAATGGGGGCAATAACAGGTCCTTTATACATTTGTTGTGAGGGTTAAATGAGATAATCTGGGTAATGCATTTAGCGTATGGCTAGCATGAAGTCAGTGCTCAGTTAATCTCAGTTATTAGATCAGGAGGCAACCCTCCCTGAGTGCATTCAGGAAGCAGCAGGGCATACCTGTTCCCTTAAATGGGAGCAATGAGTATCCCCTCTCAGAGGATGAAATGAGACAAGAATGAACAAGATCTCAGAACACGAGAATGCCCTATGCAAATGTTCCTCCAGCAACCACTTTGTGAGCTGCTGCTGTGGTGGGTGCTAGGACACACAGGGGACAATCCTGTCCTTGCCCACGTGACCTTGCAGTGTGGTCTGCTCTGACACTCAGCTGAAGGGCGCCTGTTTCCCTTACTGGCCTGTGAGACCCCCGAGAGCAGGGATGATGACCTGTCCATAGAGGCCACCACGGTATCCCCAGCACCAGCCCAGCATCCGGGACATCAACCTACTCACAGTGAATGAGAAAACTGAGCAAGGGTGAGAAACTGCGTTTCAGGCCAGACCCAAAGGCTCTCTCTTACAGAATCACCCACAACCTTTCCATCCCTCTGTTTTTTAGTGATTGAATTTTCAAATTTGTCCATTAGTAAAGCCTCCTACAGCTTGGCAGCTTTTGCCAAATCTCCACCTTTCCCTGATGGATTATGCCCTGAACCTGGGGCAGGGCTGTACCCAGCTGAGAGCTCAGGCTTCGCCTGGACCTGCTGAGAAAACAGTGCCAGTTGCCAAGCCTGCCCCCCCCCCCACCATGTCGACCTGCCAGCCAGCAGGACTCCTGGGGCTGTGAAAGTGGTCAGTGCCAGCTATGGGCAGCCCCAGAAGGCTGAGAGGTGGCAGGGTGGGCAAGCAGTTTGGAGGAGAGGGCCCTGGGGTTATCAAATTCACATGTTGCAGGTGGGGGAAGTAGAGCAGGTGGGCTCCCTGAGCCCTCAGTCAGGCAACCCTCCAGACCAGCACTGCCCAACAGTACATGCTACCATGATAGAGATGTGCTGTATCTGCACTGGCGTGTATGATAGCCACAGGTGGCTACTGAGCACTCAGAATGTGGCCAGTGTGACTGAGGATCTTAAGTTTATTTTAGTGTGGAACAGCCACATGTGGCTAGTGACTACTAGATTGTGGTCCAGGTACAGGCTCGAGAGGTCAAGCCTAGGATCTGGGGTGAAGCGGTGACCTCGGAAGTTGGCAGAGAATGGAGGGAAGGTGAACGAAGCGTGTCCGATTTCTGAAACATACTCACTGCTCAAGAGGGGTCTGGGGGCTCCAGACACTGACAGCTCACACTCCGGAACACATGCCTCTGGGCCACGCATGAGTGAAGCACATTAACTCACTTAACTGGCACAAATACACATTACACAGTATACTCAGACACTATACAGCCACCCAGGAAGGTAGGAATGACGATAAGGCCCATTTCACAGATGAGGAGACTGAGGTTTGGAAAGCCCTTCTCTCAGCAGCATCCTGATGCTATATGGGTAATGCCCCGCTGGCTAGACCTCCCCTTCTCCCTCCTCCCACCCCAGAGCCCCTGACCCACAAGGCTAATTTCAATAAAAGTAACAGAGATATTGTACTTATTTTTGAAACAACATAAACACTCACTTTTCAATAATGAAATTTGAACCTTGATGTCCTCGGTCTCCCCACACCCCAGGCCAAAGGTGGAATTCCTCTCCACTTTTTTCCATAACCTTAAATGAGGAATAGCAGGGTATACCCTCCTTACTAAAAGGGATCCCACACGACCACTTCACATCCTGGCAGTTCCTGTTAGCGATTTTTTTTTTTGAGACGGAGTCTAGTTCAGTTGCCCAGGATGGAGTGCAGTGGTGCGACCTCAACTCACTGCAACCTCTGCCTCCGGGGTTCAAGTTATTCTTGTGCCTCAGCATCCCGAGTAGCTGGGATTACAGGTACCTGCCACCAAGCCCACCTAATTTTTGTATTTTTAGTAGAGACGGGGGTCTCACCATTTTGGCCAGGCAGGTTTCCAACTCCTGACCTCAAGTGACCCACGCGCCTCGGCTTCCCAAAGTGCTGGGATTATAGGCCTGAGCCACCGTGCCTGGCCTGAAGATGATTTTTTTGACCTCACTATTATGACTTTGACAACAGGGGCCAGAAGTCATTTCATTATTGTTTATCTGTATTTCTCTCTCAGTCTGAAGCTTGCTGATATTTGAAGAAACTGGGATGTGAGGCAGGGATCAGTCATGGGGCTGCGCATGGGACCAAAGGGGTTCCTGGGAGGCAAGACTAATCTGGTGCTGACGCTGGGCAAGTCGCAGGCAGAAGCAGGGTGCTCCCCAACCCCGATGAGAACTGCCTGTCACTCTGCACTCAAACTGATTTCACAACTGGCGTGAGGGACCTTGGCGCTCCTGACTCTGGGACTGTGGGTCACCAGGCAAGCAGGACCAGCGATCAAGGAGCCTGGACCTGAAAGACGAAATAGGGTTCAAGACCCCAGCTAGGCTACGTTCAGGCCAGGCACCCGGGGAAAGTCGCTTCTCAGAGGCCCAGTCTCCTCATCTGTCACCTAAGTGTGGCAAGACCTACCTCCCAGGGCCGTTGGGGAAGGAAACAAAGAACTAACAGAGCAAGCACATAGGTGCTCGAAGAACACTGGCCCCGTCCACTCGCTGTTGAAGGTCAGATGCAGAGAAGTACCATTTAGAAATGATTGCAAGAAAAAACCCAGTCTCATTTAATCCAACCTCACATGCCCCCACCCTACCCCAGCAAATCTCAAGGTGGTGGGGGGCTCTTTCCAAGAGCGACTCCATCTACAGAAGAGGGCAGGGGCCAATCACTGCTCAGAGAATGTCCGGGCAAACCCGACAGCCCAGCTCCAGGCCAGTTTCGTAGACAGAGATGAGAAACAGAGACTGAGGCAATTGCCAGAAATCACCACTCTTGAGAACCAAGAAAGAGATGGTGGCTTCAGACGCGGAGCTGAAGGTCTCTGAAGCCTTGGGAAGAACATGCAAAAAAAGCCCCCGGGAGAGGGAAATGGGCCCAAGGACCTGCCAGAACACGACATCAAAGTTGTCCTGGGCTGGTGCCAGCGTCGGGGCCAAGGCCGTCCTGGTGAGTCCACCAGGGGTCTCATGATGCAGCTCTTCCCAGGTGCCCTTCCTCCAGGGACACTGAAGGCTGAGGCCAGCTGGGTGGGGGCAGGGGGAAGGGCTGGAAGACAGCTGGGATGAACCAGGTAAGAGGTAATTTAAGCACAGATCCACTCTTGTTAGTGCAAGAGGCTGTGATTTTTCCTGGGCATCTAGGGGAGGCGTCCAGCCTGGGAGGCAGGGCCCCCAGGTACAGTTGAGGCAGGGTATGACCAGCCATGGTACTGAATGGGACACATGCAAGGTGCACGCTGAGCTCACTAAGCCATGTCCTACACACACCGAGGAAGGGACTGCTTGCTCGACTGCACCATGTCCCCATGTGAGCCTGCAACTCTTTGGATGGACTTTTTTTTTCTTTTCTCTCTATTTTCTATTTTATTTTTTGGTAAAGGTGAGATCTCACTATGTTGCCCAAACTGGTCTCAAACTCCTGGGCTCAAGAGGTCCTCCCACCTGGGCCTCCCAAAGTGCTGGAAGTACAGGTGTGAGCCACTGCGCTGGCCTCTTTTCTCCCAGCTCTTACCAGCTCCCGGAAGCCAACTGTGCCCATCTTTTCCAAACTCAGCATTTACACATCTCGCTTTGGCCATAGTGGGAGTATTTACACAGCAGAAATGGGCAGGCACTGCAAACCGGGGCATCCCCTGGCACCCGCCAGAAAGGCTGCTGCTCGTCTCTAGCCCGCCTGCCTCCTTGGCAGGACTGTCCTGTCAAATCAGTTCCTGCAGATCCGCGCCGCTGGAAGGGAACCCGGAATTCAAGAGAAGCCAAGATCCCCTGAGGCCCAGCCAGCGCCATGTCCCTCTGGGAGAGCCAGGGGCCAAACAGTGGCAGAAAAGAAGCAAAAAGCAGGAGAGCATGGGCTTGAGGCTAGTTACCCCCAGGTTCAGATGCCAGCTCCACCACCTACCATGTGACCTTGCCTGAGTCATCTCATCATTCTGGGCCTCAGTTTTTGCCTCTGCAAAGTGGAGCAATAGAACCCCAGAATGAAACTATATGTATAGAATGCATGATACTTAACAGGTACTCAGGAGTGGTCACTACTAATATTCTAAGGGGATACAGGGTGTTGGGGAGAGAGAACCAGGTGAGATCACCCCAAGAGCCTCCGATTTAGAAGAAGGCAATTATGCACCCAGAAGGAAAAGCGTTCATAAAGGTGCCAGACTCATTTAATCCTCACAACCACCCTGTGCAGCAAATACTGCTCCCATTTTACAGATGAGAAAACCAAGTCTCAGAGAGATTGACCCCAGGTCAAAGTCACCCACCTGGGCAGTGGTGAAGCTATGGCTAAGCCAGCTGTCACCAGATCCCAGAAGCCAAATGTGCCCATCTTCTCCAAACACTGCATTTAAGCATCTCACTTTAGCCATAGTGGGAGTATTTACACAGCAGAAACGGGCAGGCACTGCAAATCGGGACATCCCCGGGCACCCGCCAGAAAGGGTGCTAGAGGTGCCTTCCTTGTAAAATGCACGATCTTATTTATTTAACCTGGGAGAGTACTCCAGGTGACAAACTGCACCGCCTGTTCTTACATCTCTTTAATGTAATCTACATCTCTGATTTTTTAGAGGCTGACATTTTCCACTCCATTTCTCTTTTGTTCTTTGCACTTTTTCCCCTTGAGGCGGTCACAGTTTCTCACTGATTCACAGCTAGTTTGGCCTATGAAGGTCAGTTAACCCTTCATTTGTCAGCTGGGCCAAAAGTGCATTTTTCCAGGTTGTCACTGGTTTATAGCGAGGCGGGATGCTGGTCTGCCTTTCTGCACTCAAGGGTCACTTTGTTATGCAGCCAAATCCAGCTCTCCTCGCCTTCGTGGTTTCTGTCTCCTTCTCCAACAGTAAGTAGGAGCCAAGGTTGGAGGCTCTTGATGATCTGTTAACGTTCATTCCTATTTATTGGCTTGAAAACAAGAAACAAATGTAAAAGTTTCCACTCTCCTCCCCCAGCAAGCCAAGGCCCGTCGTGCCGGGGCCTCCTCCCCACCAGGCCTTCACTCTTGGGTCACCCCCAGTCCCTTGGAGCTCCTGCCTGGCACAGAGAGAGGGTGACTCACTCCTGAGGCATGGTGCCCTTGCCCTGGGCCCCAGCCACATCGAGATGGGAGACACACAGCCCATGAACTTTGGGGCTTTTGCTGAGCGGCCCCTCACATGGGGGTTGGAGACACAGTTCCCTTCTGATGCCCCCGCTTTCAGCAGGCAGAGGGCAGGCATGTAGGCAGTGGCAGTCAGGGAGAAAGAGGTGAAAGTTAGAGGGAAAGGCAGACTCTACTGACCACACTGAGGTCAGAGCCAAGCGTTAGGCCAGAGGGTTCCTCTCCCACTGGAGTTGCCATGAAAAGGCAGAAAGACAAACCAAAGGACCTCAGGATCAAGCCTGGGGATTCTCCCATCAGAGGTGCCCTGGAAGGCAAGGCCCTGTTCCCTCTGAACCTTGGTCTTCATATCTGCAAAGTGGGCCTCTTGTCTGTTCAGCTTCTTTCAGCTTCAAAAAAAAAATATCCCACACCAAACAGCTGACAGTCATCCAGTAAACAGCCGCCAGCCTCCCTGGAAGAGGATATTGAGGCTTTCCAGCCACGACTCCACGCAAAAGTCTGAAGAATAAAATGTTAGGGGAAGCTTCTACCAGCTGCTGACAAGTTGAGGCCAAGTCAAGTCAACAACAAGTCAAGTCAAGGACTATTTATCAAGCACCTACTATGTGCCAATGGCTGGAGAGACAGCAGTGGACATAACAGACAAGAGTCTCTGCTTCAGGAGCTCATGGGAAGCAGGGAGGAAATAAGGCAAACGCCCTTTAGAAGGTGATCAGTTCCATGGAGACAACACAGTGGAGGAGGGGCGGCACATCGAGGGGCAGAGCAGGAGGGTCCTGAGGGCAGCGTGGCACACGGCGAGAGAGAGGGAATTTCAGCCTAGCTCCCAGCCCAGCAAGAAGCTGGCGCTTCCCCTGTGGTCTCTCAGGTGATCCTCACACCATCCCTGAAGGTGTGAAGTAGAAACTGAGGCCCAGAGACGTGGCCTCACTGAAAGAGTTCCAAAGCAAGTCTGCCTCCCTTCAGGACTGCAGCTTTCCTGAGACCCAGATGCTGCCTCACTCGGAGCTCCTGGGCGCAGGGAAGGTGAGGGTGTGGCCAGGCCACGCCCATCAGCCATGGATGCCACATCCAGGAATGGTGAGAAGTGGGTTTTGCCCTGTAGCCATGGTGCCCCACTGCACGACATGCTTCTAGGACAAGCAAGTGCCTTCAGGGAAGTCTGCAGCGGCCCTGGGCACAGCACAAGCTTCCATGGTGCAGGGTTTCCACTCGGCGGCGAAGCCTTGGCCTTGCATGTGGGGACTCCTCCCAGCCTGGCACGTGGCTCTGAAGACTCAGTGAGCATCCACAGAACATGTATGGCTGAGGATGCTTGTCTCTGGGCGCAGGAGGTGTGAGAAGCCACTCACACACACCGATGGCAAGCATACAGCCTGAAAAATGCACACACCTGTGTGAACACCACCCAGTGCACGAGAAGGCTCCCTCAGGCCCCTTCTTGACAGTTCCCTCAAGAAGTAACCACCATTTCACTACACTACCTACCATTACCCTATCACGACAGGGTAGTTGTGCCTGACCTTGGACTTCATATAGTTGGACTCATACACCATGTACTCATTTTACTTTGCTCAGCATAATATACATGGCATTTACTTTTCATTGCTGTGTAGTACTCTACTGTGTAACTATGCCACAATTTCTTTATCTGTTGTACTGTTGATGGATACGTGGGTTGTTTCTAGTTGGAGGCCACTATAACTGAGGCTGCTCTGAATAGTCTTGCTTATGTCTGTTGGTAGACAGAAGCACTCAATTATCTTGGGAACAGATTTGGGAATAGAATCACCAAGTCTTAGGAGAAGCAGGAATGAATGCATCATACCCTTGCCAAGGCCTGGTAAGCAGGCAATACAGGAAGGCTTCCTTGTACATGAAGAAACAGAGAGAACTAATAAGGTACTGAGAGTCACACAGCAAAGCTGTGGTCCCGAAACCCAGCTGTGCGTGGCTCCAGCTCCATGGCCTCCTCATCCAGCCTGGCATAGGTGGGCACCATGAATGGCGCCAGCCTGAGACAGAGGTGACAGAGGACCAGTGCGAGGGAGGAATGCTCCCTAGCTGTCTGAAAGAACAGCAAGGCCCCGACGTGTCCCCAGGAGGCTGGAAGACCAGGTACGGGCCCTGGAAGGCTGAGCAAACACACAGAAGCATGAATAAGGCCTAAGTCCACCTAAACCCCAAGCACATAATTTTATCTGGAAGCCAACTCATCCAGCCACACCGGCGCGCCCTGCTTCTTGAGGAGAGGGCAGCCTCTGATCTGAGGCACCTTTGTCTCCCCTGGACTGTCCGAGACAGAGTGGCAGAAGCCTCGCTTGTCCAAACACACGACAGTCAACGTCTCCCAGGTCCCCTGCTACCCGACTGCTGCCTCAAAGAATCAACTATTTGCCCCGGCCTCCTGAGCCTCTCGCCTGAAGTTACCCGGCTGGCTGAGTGTTCGGAGGACTCTGGCTCTGGCTCTGAAAGCTGAAGGAGGGTGCAGGGGGACATGTCCCGCCATGACATCTGTGACCCGTCCCGGAGCGCCAGCCCCACACAGGGCTGGGAAAAGCTGGGTGAGAGTCGGCACATCCCGAAGGAGGTGGCGCTGTGCCCTGGAAGGAAGCAGGCAGGAAAGCCAATTGGTGTGTGCTGAATGACAGCATGAATGAGCCAAACCCCTACTGGGTAGGGGGCAGGTGGCAGACAGCCGCTGTGTTGGTGTCACTCCCTGCCCCGCTGAGTCTCCCCTGCCCCGCGGCCATGATGCTGCCATAGTCACCACAGGAGGCTACCATGTGTATACTGTGACCCCACCTGGTAGCCAGTCGACCAGTCCAGACATCAGCATCCGCCCGTGCCCACACATATGGGGGTCCTTCTGGGGGATGTGAATACTGGACTGAGAAGGGGCAGATGGTCTCCCTGGTGAGGCTGAGCTGCAAAGTCTGTGCCAGGGGAAGCTGGAGGTCGTGTGTTAGCAGGAAGAGAGCAGGAGAAGGACACAGGAGTGCAGAGAGGAGCAGGGATGAAGGTGCCCCTGCCCACCTGCTTGCCCGCAGCCCTTGGAGGTGGGCTGCCAGGATCTGCACCTGGAACAGGGAGAAAGGCTCCTCTTCTGGAAGAAACCCCCTGCCACCCAGTGCGGCAAAGCTCCCTTTGGAAGGTGGGCTATGGTGCACGCCTCCTATCCATCAAGGCCCAGATATTGGGCTGAAGTTTACGTGCTGCCCTGTCCTTGGGCCTGGGGCATCCATGGTTACCATGCTATTTTCTCCTCACTCCCTAAACTGAACCTGCTATCAGCTAAAATATCTTTTTTTTTTTTTTGAGACGGAGTTTCGCTTGTCACCCAGGCTGGAGTGCAATGGTGCGATCTCGGCTCACCGCAACCTCCGCCTCCTGGGTTCAGGCAATTCTCCTGCCTCAGCCTCCTGAGTAGCTGGGATTACAGGCACGCGCCACCATGCCCGGCTAATTTTTTGTATTTTTAGTAGAGATGGGGTTTCACCATGTTGACCAGGATGGTCTCAATCTCTTGACCTCGTGATCCATCTGCCTAGGCCTCCCAAAGTGCTGGGATTACAGGCGTGAGCCACCGCGCCCAGCCCCAGCTAAAATATCTTAAGCCCCGCCTGACGGGTCTTAGTCGAGCACCAACTCTTCATGAAACCCCCTGTGGAGACCCCTGCTCCATCCCCTCCTGCCCTTGAATGCCTACCTCCCCACTACAGGTTCTTGCCTTCCACCAGCATACAAACGCCTGGGCATACAGACACTCACTCCAACGATGCTTTTCCCCATGTCCTCCTTTGCCAGTTCAGTCTCTGCACGCTCATCCATTAGCCCGTGCATGTTTTATGCATTCCCACACACATGCCTCCAGTCGTCAAACATGCATCAAGCACCTATTCCATGCCCGACCTGCTGATTCTCCCCCTAGTTCCCAACTTCTAAAAACGCAACCTGCAGGGTCATCAGCATCAGAATCACCCAGACCTGCTTATCTAAAATCCAGAGCAGCCCAACCCATTGTCTCAAGAGTGCGCTCCACAACAGGCTCCCTGGCACTGAGGCGCAGACTCAAGCTTGAGAACTCCTGGCTCCCGACTGCTGGCAGGGGCCAGCTTGCTTCTTCTCATTCTCTTTATTCTCCCTCTTCACCCCACACCAACCCTCAGGGATTCCAGGGAGGAGCTCAGAGCCACATTATATGGAAGACTAGATTCTTCTCTAATAGCTTTGTGGTTTTATTTCTGCTCTGAGAGCATTAAATATCTAACATTCACTCGTAAAGATACATACGTACTTTTAAATCAAGTCTCTGGAGGTCATTATGAGCACATCTTAGAGATCAGAGATCCCCAAGAAAGGCGCCTTAAGTGGGATTGGAAGTAGGGCTGATACGACCGAAGGCCCTAATACAAAAATGTGTATTCTCAGCACCTCCCACCCCCCGCACCGGGTGCCCAGCTTCCTTGCCTGTGTGAGGGCTGCATTCTTTTCTCCCCTGGCAGGTGTATTTGACTGATTAAAATTTGGGCTCCACTGTGATGTCACCACCTGCTTCTCTCCTACCCACCCCAGTGGCTTTTTCAGACCATATATATTGATCTGCCCTAAAACTGCTAGGGAGAAGGAGAGGATGAATGGGGGAACGGCAGGCCTGCTGGGCTCAGGCACTGCAGCTCCTTCCACCCCGGGAAGATGGGCCCTAAAGGCCAGACCCAGGCAGCAGCTGCTGGAGACATCTGAGCTGAAGCAAGGGGCTGGTCTCCAGCTTGTGGTCTGCGATGGAAGGCTGGCTCTTCAAAGGCGCCACTAATGGCCCAGATGGTGCTGATCCTCCCTCAGCACCATCAGGGCTAAAAGGCTCAAGCTTTTCAAGATCTTGATCTTGAAGCCCCATAATAAAAGCTAAGAGCCTCGGCGAGATGGCCCAAGGTTGCGCAGCTCCTGATAATAAGAGAGCACACCTGTCAAGAAGCCTACCGGCTGCCGAGCAGCACCCTCATGCCCCATTCGGAACCCAAACCACCTGGCTTCAGTCCACACCAGCGACTCAGCTTTAATGTTCACGTGTATCCCCTGGGGTTTTGTGAACATGCAGAACACAACGCAGCACGTGTGGGTGTGGCCCGAGACGCTGCGTCTCTAACAAGCTCCCAGGTGAGGCTGATGCTGCTGGTCTGTAGACCGCACCCTGGATGGAAAGAAGTCCTGCTATTATCATCATTCCCATTTTACTGAGAAGGAAACTGCAGCAGCTCGCAGAGTTTGTGACTTGCATGGAGTCCACAAAGCAGAAAGAGGCAGAGCTGGGATTTGAACTCAGAACTTTTGGATCCAAAATATAAGCATGTCCCCTAAGCCAAGATGACCCTCTCAAGGCAAGCTGGAGGCTTTGCTGTATTCTAGCTGTTCCTCTGTGTCTGCCATCAGGTGCCAGCCAGGTTGTGGCTCACCTGTAGACACCTTTTCAGGAAATGGAAGACAAAGCCCCCTTCTGGGAGATGACAGGAGTCATGGCAAGCAAGCTGGGGGAGGCTTTGCGCACAAGATGCTTTTTCCTCTGGGTAGGTCAGCGCCTTGCCAGGGTACGCGAGATTCCAGACCACTGGACCCCACACCATGATGAGGTCTAAAATCAAAACTGCATGATCCTCAGCAGAAAGCTCTGCTCACCCATTCTGTTGGAATCCAAAGGTAACTATTTTGCTGCGGTATGACTTTGGGCAAGTGACTGTACCCTTCTGAGCTTCAGTTTCTACATTTGAAAAATGAAAGAAAATATTCACATCCCTCACTGGATGGGTTGTGACATGAACTCAGAGCCCCTCGATGCTGGCACAGAGTCAGCACTGAACAGGGTGGAAAAGGTGCTCAGGAGAAACGTGTATGCACCCAGGTGGGGCCATCCGCCGGGCACAGGGGCAGGCGCGGTTAGAAAGGAAGGGAGAGGACACTCTGGCAGCCATGCTTTGCCACATGACCTATTCTCACGGGCCCCAGCCCAGGAGTCATCACCCTGGTCCAAGAGGCCGGCAGTTGGGTGCCTGCCAACTCTGCCAGCACCACAGGATGGCCCCACATGGATTTGCCTGAGGGCAGGAGGGTCCAGCACCTGGCCAGCAGCTTCCAGGATGAGAGAATGCGGATGAGGCATTCCCTGTAAACAGAGTCCCCTTGTCAGGACTAAGAAGACCTGGATTTGAATTGTGGCTCATGGACCATGAGCCAGGTGAGCCCAGGCAGGCCACGGCCCTCTGTGGAACCTCAGTGTGCTCTGCTGCACATGGGGCTTGAGGAGGCCAGGAGAGCCGAGACTCACAGCTCACTCGATGGAAGTGACAACAGTCGGCTGCACCCTCATCTCAGGAATGAGCTTTCTGGCCTTCCAGTGGCTCTGTCCAACCACCATGGAACCCTCGGCTTCCCTCCCTTGCACATTAACATCTCACCTGTGAGTGTGTCCTGGGTCTGACCACTGTCACGTCCTCTGCCTGCGGTTTTTATCAGCCTCCCCTCTCTCCTGGATTGCAACAGCCCCAGCAGGTACCCCAGCTCCGACACATGGATTAGACCACACACACCAGCCAATAAGAACTCTGGGGTGGTGGAAATGTTCTGTGTCTGGGCTGGGTACTAAGCACCTGAAATGTGCCTACTCAAACTGAAGAACTGAATTTTCAACTTTATTTCTTCAATTAATTTAAATATCCATGGCTACGCATGCCCAATGGCTACTGGACTGGAGGTTTAGAATACTGTCCATACAGCACCTGAGGATGCTTTTTAGAGCCAGAGTCAGATTTTATCCTCCCTCTGCTCAAAAGAGTTCCAACGCTCCCCTCACTCCAGGGAAAATCAAGGCCAGGGCGACTGTCTGGAAGGCCCTGTGTCATTGTTGCCTCCACCTCCCACAGCCCAGCTCCAGCCACCCTGTCCCCTCACTCTGTGGCAGCCCCCACTGGCTTCCTTGTGGTTCCCAGACCTGACCAGCCTCGCTCCTGCTGTACTTTTCCCACCCTTCCCTCCACCACACATCCGCTAAATGTCTGCCTGGCTGGGTCCCTTCATTCACAGCTGTGTTCAGTGTCAACCCTGAACCCAGGAAAGGACACCCTAAGTCCTTTGCACCTCAGCTGCCTCTGCCTTGTTTCTTTAAAGCACCTATGATCACCTAAAATATCATGTATTTACAGTCGTGGCCAGGCACAGTGACTCACACCTGTAATCCCAGCATTTTGGGAGGCCAAGGCGGGCAGATCATTTGAGGTCAGGAGTTTTGAGACCAGCCTGGTCAACATAGTGAAACCCTGTCTCTACAAAAAATACAAAAATTAGCCAGGTGTGGTGGCATGCGGCTGTAATCCCAGCTACTTAAGAGGCTGAGGCACAAGAATCACTTGAACCCGGGAGGCAGAAACTGCAGTGAAACGAGATCGCACCACTGCACATCAGCCTGGATGATCTAGTGAGACTGTGTTAAAAAAAAAAAGTCCTGCATCACTTAACAACAGGGGTATGTTCTCAGAAATGCAATTTTCAGTGATTCTGCCACTGTATGAACATCACAGAGTGTCTTTCCACAAACCTCCACATAGCCCATTACACATCTACTGCTGGGCTACCAACCTGGAGGGCATGTTACTGTCCTGAGTACTGCAGGCAGCTGTAGCACAGTGGTATCTGTGTATCTAAACAAATTTAAACACAGAAAACGTGCAGCAAACATATGGCATAAATGATAAAAACGGTTCACCTGTACAGAGCATTTACCACGACTGGAGCTTATAGGACTGGAAGTCGTGAGTGAGTGGTGAGTGAATGTCAGGGCCTGGGACACGACCATATACCACTGCAGGCTTCAGAAACACTGTACACTTAGGCTACACTACATTTATAAAGAAATCTTTCTTTCTTCCTTTTTTTTTTTTTAAAAAAGACAGAGTCCTGCTCTGTCGCCCAGGCTGGAGTGTAATGGTGTGAGCTTGGCCGCTGCAACCACTGCTTCTTGGGTTCAGGTGATTCTCCAGCCTCAGCCTCCCGAGTAGCTGGGATTACAGGCGCACACCACTCTGCCCGGCTAATTTTTGTATATTTAGTAGAGAAGGCATTTCACCATGTTGGCCAGGCTAGTCCTGAACTCCTGACAGCAGGTGATCTACCCACCTCAGGCTCCCAAAGTGCTGGGATTAAAGGTGTGAGCCACCTCCTCCGGCCCCACAATGCCTTTCTCTGTATACCTCCTAAAAGACTTGCCTGAGGCTGTTTTTCAGCTCCTTTTTTAAAAATAAGTACAAAGAGTACACCATAAAATAACAATCAAATGTACAGTATAGTGAACACACAAGCCAGTATCTTAGTTATTTACTATCCAGTCTATGTACTACGCACACTCAGGTGCTGTGCCTTTGTAGGCCTGGCAGCACAGGACGTGTGTTTACACCAGCACCACCAGCACCTGAGCAATCTGTTGCACCAGGACATCACTATGGCTATGGCAGCAGTAGGTGACAGGGATTCTTCAGCTCCAGGATGATCTTATGGGACCACCATCACACACTGACCACGTCACTATGCAGTGCACGGCTGTATTTATTCACATGTTTATATTCTCTGTCTTTAACGGAATGCAGGAATATGAAAACAGATAATCGTATTCGTTGCTGTATCTCCTGCACCGAGAATAGCTCCAGATGCATTATGATAAAGAGGAACCAAAGAATCATGAGGCTGGCCCAGAGTCAAATAAGTGCCCCCTGTCGCCGACGTTGATAGTAAATTTTCACTATCACTCTTACCCCAAGCCTACCATGTTCGGTGTCTGATGTTAAATTTCCTGGTCTGCTGGGCCAGGCTTGGAGTTCTCTTTTAAATGATAACAAAGAAGCGCCACCCTCTTCCTCTGCCCAGCACGCCCTGCCTGTGGACACCAAGAAGCTGGGAGCCGCACAAAGAAGAAGGAAGCCATGGTGGCACTGGGCGGCAGGAGGGGCGCCCAGGTCTGGTTGCCAGGTAACCCATGATCATTTACAAACACGGAGTAATGAGGATCCCACAAGGAGAGGACTGTGTGTTTCCTCAAGCATCTTATCTGCTGGGCTCGCCTGCCAGTGTTGGCACACCGCCTTCAGAGAACAAAGTACCTGGTGGCGGGTGAGGGGAGGTGACACTGAAGGGACAGAGTCAGGATCCCTGAAGGCGAGAGGAATAGGGGGCCTACTGCCATGCTCCTGGCATGGGGGCCTGAAAAGACACAGGCAAGAAAGGCCTCCTGGGGCGCCACGCAGCGAACACTCACTGCTGCCCCGGGTGAGCTCATTCCAAGGCGACTCAGGACACTTCCCTAAAGCCTGCCTGGCTGGTCTGCCTCCTCCCCACACCTCCTGTCTTTCCTTCTGCCCCTCGCTCACTCCAAGCCAGGCTATCTCCACGTGGGCGCTGTTGACATTTGGGGCTGGGTCATCTTTGCAGAGGGGGCTGTCCCATGTGTGGCAGGATGCCTGCTGTTGGTGGAAATGTAAAATGCGGCAGCCACTACAGAAAATAATCTGGCAGGTCCTCAAAAACCTAACAAGAGAAGAGCTATATTGTCTGGACATTCCACTTCCAGGTACAGTCCACAAGAAGGGGAAGCACAATCTGGGTGCGATATCTGTAACCTGCGTTCACTGCAGCACTACCTCTAACAGCCGAGAGGCGAAAGCAGCCTAGTGTCCGCTCACGGAGAGACAAGGAAGCACGGTGCAGCATACGCAGACACTGGAATAGTACTCAGCCATAACAGAGAAAGAAATTCTGACACATGCTACGATGTGAATAAATCCTAAGGACATGATGCCTAGTGAAATAAGCCAACCACAAAAGATAAATACTGCATGAATGCACTTACATGAAGTACTTACAGCAGTCAAATTCAGAGAGAGAGAGTACAGAATGGCAGGCGTCAGGGGCTCGCGGAGGGGGAACGGGGAGTTAGTGGTCAGTGGGGACAGAGTCTCCATTTGATAAGATGAAAAGAGTTCTGGAGACGGACAGTAGCGATGACTGCACAGCAATGGGAATATACTTACTGCCACAGAACTATATGTTCAAAACACTGCAGACTTGCTACATTTGACGCTATGTGTATTTCACCACAATTTTCTTGTTTTGTGAAATGGATTCTGGATCTGTCATCCAGGCTGGAGTGCAGTAGCACCATCACAGCTCACTGTAGCCTTAAACCTAGGAAATCTTCCTGCTTTGGTCTCCTGAGTAGCTGGGACCACAGACGTGCGCCACCACGCTTGGCTAATTAAAAAAAACGTTTCTGCAGAAACAAGGTCTCACTGTGTTGCCTAGGCTTCCCATTTTTATTTACTTTTATTTTTGGATTTGTTAGTGTGATGTAAGCAATTATTCCATATTGTCAACATATATGAAAACATCACATTGCACTGCATAAATATGTAATACATACAACCATTATTTGTCAATTAGAAAAAAAGAACGAAGAGGCCATTAATACGATGCTAACTACATAGTAATGAGTGAATTCAACCCACACGAGTGAAATCAACCCGCAGGAGTGAATTCAACCCACAGGAGTGAACTCAACCCACACGAGTGAAATCAACCCACAGAGTGAATTCATCCCGCACGAGTGAAATCAACCCACAGAGTGAATTCAACCCACACGAGTGAAATCAACCCAGAGTGAATTCAACCCGCACGAGTGAAATCAACCCAGAGTGAATTCAACCCGCACGAGTAAAATCAACCCACAGAGTGATTTCAACCTGCATGAGTGAAATCAACCCAGAGTGAATTCAATCCGCACGAGTGAAATCAACCCACAGAGTGAATTCAACCCGCACGAGTGAAATCAACCCAGAGTGAATTCAACCTGCACGAGTGAAATCAACCCACAGAGTGAATTCAACCCGCACGAGTGAAATCAACCCAGAGTGAAATCAACCCGCATGAGTGAAATCAACCCAGAGTGAATTCAACCTGCACGAGTGAACTCAACCCGCACGAGTGAAATCAACCTACAGAGTGAATTCAACCCGCACAAGTGAAATCAACCCACAGAGTGAATTCAACCCACACGAGTGAAATCAACCCGCACGAGTGAAATCAACCCAGAGTGAATTCAACCCGCACGAGTGAATTCAACCCGCACGAGTGAAATCTACCCACAGAGTGTATTCAACCCACAGAGTGAATTCAACCCGCACGAGTGAAATCAACCCACAGAGTGAATTCAACCCGCACGAGTGAAATCAACCCAGAGTGAATTCAACCCGCACGAGTGAAATCTACCCACAGAGTGTATTCAACCCACAGAGTGAAATCAACCCAGAGTGAAATCAACCCAGAGTGAAATCAACCCGCACGAGTGAAATCAACCCACAGAGTGAATTCAACCTGCACGAGTGAATTCAACCAACATGCCTTCAGCATTGACGTGGCCCTGGCCTTCGGGGCTTCACGACCTCATGGGGAAGACAGGAGAGGGGATTCTCATACATCTCTCACCAGCTTCCTTTGGTGTTAACACTTTTCAGACCACGGAGCATTTCTGTCACAACCAAGAAACCAAGAAATCAACACTGGTCTCTGACGCTGGACTCACCTGGACACTTTATGTGAACTTCACCAGTTTTTACCGAGTATCCTTGTCCCATCCCTGGATCCCATCCAGGGCACCACATGACACTGAGTCACTGTGTCTCCTTGGCCTCCCTGTTCTGGGATGGTTTACGCTTTCCTCAGCCTTGAGGATGTGCACGGTTTTCAGGGGCACCGCTCAGGCACTGTACAGAATGTCCCTCACACTGGGCGTCTCCTATGTGACACCTCCTTTTGTGTGTGTACACAAGATGTACAGTTGTGTACATCTGTACACAATGGCTGTACAATTCAGCCATTTTAACAATTTTGAAGTGTACAATTCTGCGGCATTAAGTCCGTCCACACTGCTAGTCAACCACCACCGCCGTCCACCTCCAGACCTTCTCATCTCCCCAAACCCGACTCTGTCCCCATCGAACACCAACTCCCCTTCCTTCTACCTGTGGTTACCATGATTCTGCCTTCTGTCTCTAGAGATACTGCCTCACACCCATTAGGATGGTCATGAACAAAACAAAGGAAAATACTAAGTGTTGGCACGATGTAGAGAAATCAGAACCTTAACGCATCGTTGGCGGGAATATAAAATGCTGCAGCCGGGTTACTATATGATCCATCTGTCTTACTCCTAGCTATACATCCAGAAGAATTAAAAGCAGGGACTTCTGAAACGGACTTAGAGGACCCGTGTTTAGAGAAGTGTTACTCTAAGTAGCCCAAAGGTGGAAGCAACCCAGATGCCCACTGCTACCTCCTTCTGCGACAGAAGGCATTCCCCCTTAATAACCAGTTCAACACCTGCCTTCCACCCACCTGGGCTAGCTAGAACCGGTTTTGTAACAATAAAATGAGGTGACCTGTAGCCAGGTGAGTGGCCTGTTCTACTCCTGAGCTCTCTGGCCTCAGTTCCCAGGACTCAGAAACTCTGAAAGAACAAATCGCTCATCACCAGGTCTGCATTTCTCAGGGAAACAATGGCTTCAGACAGAGAAAACGGTGATTCTGTTTGGCCAGGACTGTACCCAAATTCTAAGAAAAGTAACAGTCACAAAGGAGTTCCTATTAATTGGACACCTCCTGTATACCAAGGTTTCCCTCCTAGCTCTCATCCTCACAGCTCTCGCAGGGGTGGGTATGACTATTGATGCATTTTAGAGAAGAGGACACTGAGATTCAGGGAGAAGAATCATTCTCCCCAACCCAGGGGAGACCACACACATGCCAACGGCAATACCCAGTCCAGAGGAGCTTCATCTACACTGGAGATCAGGCTTAGGTGAGGACGTTTCTCCTTCCTGATTTAGCTTTGGAGAGCAGAGGATACCCTAGTGTGGACACAAGAAGATGGTGACTTTGCAAACTTGGTCACATGACTGGCAGGCCACCTAGGGAAATGGGGTCCTCTCAGGTCTGTCTGGCCCCAAATGGCCAAATGGCAAGGGCCCCTTGGACACGGAGCAGATGGAGTAGGTGCTGAGCTTGGGCCCTTCTGTGGTGCACACTGAGTTTTGTGTGCATCCTGTAGGGTATGTTACCTGGGCAGGTGTGTGTTACCTGGGCAGGTGTACTTTCATTGTTCCTACCCCCTGCTGAGACCAGGAACTCTTTTCTCTGTTTTACCCATGAGTCCGGATTCCTCTCTGGCTTTCTGCTGTGCTTGATGTCACTTGGGGACTCCCACAGTCTGGGGGGTTCTTGATTTCCCCAGAGCTATGGTGACCCACTCGGGAAAAGGAACTGGAAGTATTTATCTCACATTGCACCATCACGTTTCTCCTCCTTGGATGAGGCCTGCTGCTTATTATAACAATGACAACATCAGAAATACTGCTTGTGGATTTCCACAAGAGAGGCGATGACAGGCTGTTTTTGCCGTCTGGCTTTTTGTTGTATTCTGCAGACCTGAGATGAGGTCTTGTGCGTGTGGGACAGTTCCCTGTGGCTAAGAAGATTGAGTCCCCAAGTGAGACACCAAGGTGAGAGGGGGTTACCCCTACCACTGTGAGGGTGTGTCGACACAAGCTTACCAGGGACCAGGAAAAAACTCCCGCTTCTGGGGGACATCCCTGGGAGCTTCCAACTCAGTGACACCTGCTGTCAGGGTTTCGATTTGCTAAAGATTTAACTGAAAACAAATATATTTTAAAGTTGCCATCATCTCTTTAGAGCCTGCTAGTTCCTAGCAGCCATGATGCTAAGCACTCTATGCTTTTGTTGGGTCCAACAGTCTTACCAGATATAACAATCATCTCCATTCTACAGACAAAGAACGGAGGCCTAGAGAAGAATAAAGTGGCCCGCCTAGGGTCACACAACTGGAGACGTGGCTGCAGGAAAAAAAGCACCTGCTGACACTTGTGAATGAAAAAAAAAATGAGAAAGGGAAATGACATCCCTTGGCCAGAAAGTAGAAATCTGGAGGTAAACATGAATTCCACTATACCCCCATACCTGCCAATCTGGGATTCTGCAAACTTCTCAAGCACCTGGTAGTGGCCTCCTGGAGGTGTGTTGTGAATGGTTCTGCAGCTGCCCCTGGGCTCAACAGGAAAGAGTGGTCATTGATTATTAATGTCTGCCAGGGCACAGTTACATTTAACATGGGGAGTCTCCTACCCAACTCTCCGAAGCAGGATATTTCCCTGAATCTTTCTGCTCCTTAGCTTCTCCTTGCATTAAATGAGCTCAGATAGAGAATAATAGGTAAAAGCGCCTTTTGAAGAGGAGATATTTTCTCTGAATGCTAAATTGCACATCTGGCATTTGTTAATTCCGAGATAAAACTCGGTTCTCATGGAAAGGTATACCCCACTCAACATACACTTATTAGGCCTCCGCCCTCCCTAGAGTTTAGCTGAAAAGACAAGACAATTGACTTAACGATCATTTAATAATAATTGTTCTAAATGCCTTAAATGGGAAGTACAGAGGGCCACATCCCACCCACCACAGGGCAGCCTCGCCTTCCTGTGTAAGATTTGATTCTGAAGTGGAAAATTACTTTTCTGTTCACAGCCCAGTAGAAACGCTTGCATGGTGGCTCCAGTGCCTAGGAAGGGGCTAGACCATGGAGGACTGTGGGCACGTGGAATAAAAGGGCCGGGGAGGCCACACGTAGCCCAGTAGAAACGCTTGCATGGTGGCTCCGGTGCCTAGGAAGGGGCTAGACCATGGAGGACTGTGGGCACGTGGAATAAAAGGGACCGGGGAGGCCACACGTCTGCACACAAAGCTGACAGTGGTCCCTCTGCCAGCAATTTGCCTATCTTTGCTAATTAGAAGCACATGCCTTCTTCTTTGATTTTTTCCCACCGCATAGAGGATCTTGGCCGTGCTGCCTGGGCAAGGGCACAGGACAGAGAAGAAAAAAATGGCCGTGGCAGGGCCAAGGGAAGGTGAAGCTGGCGGAGCGCGCCCAGCCCTCCTCTCCAGGCTGTAGTTAAAGGTCTCTCTCCCCTTGGCCTCAGCACCCTCCCCACTGCCGGGTGAAGGGAGCCACGGGGCATCACAGTTGCCTCCCCTGTTCGAAGCTGGCACCAGGACAGGCAGTGGGGTCTGTTTGGAATATATGCTCTTCATCAGACTCTGAAACAATCACTCTTTCTGGCCGGAGAGAAGGAAGGCACCTCTGAGGCCAGCGCTTCTCCCAGTGCAAACAACGACTCCGCCTGCCCAGTCCCGCTTTCAACTTTGTTGCTTTTGCAAATAGGGTCCTGGGTCTTATTTCCCACATCCCTGCAGCCAGGTCCCGCCTGCCTCCTGGGGGGATGGTCCGCTCCAGTGCCCAGCCCAGGACGGAGGAAGCCAGCCCTTCTATCTTCCAGAAAAGCCGTGGGCGGTCAGGGAAACGGAGCAGGCCAGTCAGGATGGAAAGAAACGAGGCAAGACTGAGAAACAGTGACGCTGAAACAAGCAAAGGTTCAGGCCCCGGGTGCTGGGACCCACGTGGCCGAGGAACTGGTCTTCACATTTATCCCCACCTCACCCCCCTAACTCCTCCTTATTCCCCAGACAGCAGCTGACAAGTCACATCTTAAGAGCAGGGGACTCCCAACCCCGCTGCGCTGGAAGTCTCTGCTGGAGGTCAGTCTTCCCCCTGGAAAGGACTGGCAGCTCCATGAGGACAGAGCCTTCATTCCTCTGTGTACTCTCCCCAGCCACACCAATGAGGGAACAAAGATGGAGAAAGAGGGTGGCAGGGAGGAAAGCAGGTAGCCTAGCTTCTCCCACTAAGGATGGCCCATGGTGGTGGGCCCAAGAGCAGCCCCAGAGACGTCTATGTCTTTGCCCTGATCCCTGGAACCTGTCTGTGAATGTGTCACCTGACATGGCAGAAGAGACTTTGCAGCTATGGTTAAACTAAGGACCTTGAGATGGGGAGACTCTCCCAGACTGTCGAGGTGGTCCCAGTGAAAGAGGGAGGCAGAGGGTCAGAGGGCGGCTGGAAGATGCCACACAGCTGGCTCTAAGGATGGAGGAAGGGGCCAAGAAGTCAACGAATGCAGACAGCCTCTAGCAGCTGAAGGAAGCAAGGGAAGAGATTCTGTCCCCTAGAACCTCCAGAGAAAAACATCCTGCCAACACCTAATGTAGCCCAAGGGGATCTGATTGGGATTTCTGACCTCCAGGGCTCTAAGATAATTTATCTACATGAGTTTAAGCCACTGGCTTTGAGGGAACATGTCACAGAGGCCAAGGAAACTAATACCCCCATACACACAGCACTCTCTCAGCCAGCCCTTATCAGCCCAAGTGCGGTGACACCAGACACAGGCAGACAACCACCAAAAAGCACGGAATCCTGCTGCCTTCCACTGCCAGGTCTGGGGAGGGCTCCAGTTCCCTGCCCCCTTGCAGCCAGGCCACCGCTACACAACTGGGCCTGACCACTCAAATGCCAGAGGACATCACACAAGTCTCTCCTAAAGTCAAAGGATGCAGCCGCCTGCACTGGGCTCCCCAGTCCTCCCTGCCCCTGCCGCAGAGGCACCAGATGGAAGGACTCCACCAGCCAGGGCCCCTGCACACTGCCAGTGAGGAACAGGGTCCACAGTGACTGAGCAAGAAGCAAGTTGCTTCAAGTCCCTGGGCCAGGGTGTCTTTGTCGCAGCAGCAGAGCCTCACCCACCCGAGGATGCCCAGGGAACTAACTGTCTATGGGAGCTGCAGCTGCCACCCACATGTATCCAGGGGAACTGTCCAAATAGGGGCCTCAGCCGCCTCTAGAAGCACAGGCCACTGAACAGACCCCTTTGATGTCCCCAAGGTCCTGTGACAATTGCCACCTTGGATGGGGGAAGTGTGTCTTAGTCACTGAATGACTGTGAAATTAAATCACTTCTTCCAGATAGTGTGGAGGGTAAAGGGAAGACGGAGCAGGTTCCCACAGCTCCCACATATTGCTCACGGCCCTGGTGTGCCTTTGAGGTGCACACCGCAGCCACCCACAGCCACACACAGACACGGCCATCCCGACGTGGTCCTCCGTCACTGCTTTCCTCAAGACCCCAAATGTCTTTTCGTTTCTCTGCTTCTCAGCCAGGCCCCATCTGCCATGTCTGTGGCTGGGATTCCAGGAAGCTGATGGATATTTTCAGAGCTTTATCGTCCCATTTGTCACTTGCTAATTAACTAGAAAACAGTGGGGAGGCAGAGGAAATACCCCCATTGTCCTGGCTTTTGGTTGCCCATGGTTACTCAGAACCCTGTGAGTGCATGTGATGGAACTGGGGAGGGGCGCAGAATCGTGTTAGGCCTACCTTCGCAGTCTCCTGGGTGTAAGGAGAACCTATGCGGCTGTGACCAGGCATCACTTCAGAATGACAGTGCTGTGGCCACCAGCGGGCAAAAGCCAAAGTCGCTAAAGGCCCTGACTTCAGCCTTCTGGTAGTCTCGGATTGACTGGGCAGACACCAGCAGCACAAACAGCTCCACCCGGTCCTGGCCTATCCTGGCAATGGGAACCACGTGGCCCCAGGCCACACCTAGAGCACAGAGGGTGGAAGCCACATAGACATTCTTTGATGGGATGAGACCTGTTCTACACCATCCTGCCCAATGCTACCAACGTTTTCCAGCCGAGAGGGAGAGGGGATATAAGCAGAAGGACGCAACTAAAGCCCTGGACCCTCCCGCACCTCCAGGGACAGGGCCAGAGCTTTCCGAGGCTGGGAGGCATGCCTCCGCTGACTGCCTCCTCCAAGGCAGGCCCCAGCCACGCACACACCCGTGACCCATGACCTTCACGGCAACTCCGCACCAGTGCTGTTCTTTATTCTCCCCGTCACCGACGAGAACACTGAGGCTCAGAGAGCTTGCGTGACCAGCCTCAGATCATACAATGAGCATCTGCAAAGCTGGGTATTAAATTCAGGTCTCTCTGTATCCGCCATGGAACAGTCAGGAGACAAAGAGCGCTAATGGGGGCATAGGCAGGGTGCTCCGTGGGTCCTCTCAGTCCTACAGCCAAGGGGGGTGGGTGGTGAAACCGCATCACATAAGCACATGCACAATAATTCTAACACACATGTAGATATGCATGCACTGCCCATGCACAGGGCTGAGCGCATTTAAATATGCACATGAGCACTTGGACGGCACACATGCAAATTCACATGCATGTATACACAGCACACTGTACACATGCACATTCAAATACACGTGTACAAACACCACACTCACACACGCGTGCACACACACGTGCACATTTGCACGGTCTCTCCACACAAGAAGAGACTGTGCAGCTGCCTCCAGAGGAACCAGCCAGCACCCCGTGCCCTGCTGGCCTTGGTCTACCCAGCTTCCCAGGTCTAGCAAAGGCCAGTCCTTGCCTCCGTCCTGTAGGGGCGATTTCATCACGAATGGGACAATTTCCAAAGACAAATAAATAAAGAGGTGGTCTCAGCCCTGCCTCTCAGGACCACTGGCATTTCCCTCAGAGCCGCTCTTCAATATCCCTCCCCACACCCCCACCACACACAGAGCCCAGCCATGAAAATCTCCTACGTGGGACAGTTTCCCGGGGCGCATGAAGCAGGCCAGGGCTAGCAAGGAAAACTGGCAGTTATCTGCGCTAGGAGAATTTCCCAACGGCCCTCGGCTGCTGGCTCCTGACCTCATGGGTGACAAAGTCCAATGAAGGAAACAGCAGATGTGAAATCAACAGCCCCCCATTTGCAAGCCTGGCATTTTCCAGGGTGAGGTTCTATGGAATGATTTACCAGCTCAGCGGGTTAATCATTGCCTAAGAAATACAAATGGCTCCATCAACCTTCGGGCTTGTCACCTGGGTGCTGCTGCCAGTTGAGCAGCGCCCTTTTCACCCTGCAACCCACACTTAGGGTCCAGTTTGCTGACGAAGTCAGTGACCAATCATCAGAAAAGCCCCTTTCCCCAACTACCTACTACACATCTGGCTGTGGGTCATGCTCTTACCATCTGAGCCAGCAGTAGCAGACACCCAACAGCTGAGCACAGGCCCATGCAGACAGACCTGGGTTCAAATGTCAGCACCAACAGTTTAGCCGTGATGCCAAGTCAATCCTCGTGTGTGAAATGGGCCGCTAAGAGAATGAAGGAGTCGACGGGTGTAAAGCTGTGGTTCTCAATTCGGGGCATTTGGCAACAACCAGAGACAGCTTGTTTTTTTCTTTTTGTTTTTTCAGAGACGGAGTCTTGCTCTGTCACCCAGGCTGGAGTACAGCAGCATGATCACAGTTCACTTCAGTCATGAACTCATGGCGTCAAGTAATCCTCTTGCCTCCGCCTCCCGAGTAGCTAGGACTACAGGTGCACGCCACCACACCTGGCTAATATTTTTCTTTTTCTTTAGAAGCAGGGTCTCCGTATGTTGCCCAGGCTGGTCTCAAACTCCTAGCTTCAAGTGATCTTCCCACCTCAGCCTCCCAAGGAACTGGAATTACAGGTACATGCCACCACACATGGCCTGGAGATATTTTTGGCTGTCACAACTGGGGTGGAAAGGTGCTGTGAGCATCTAGTGAGTGGAGGCCAGGGACAGTGCCAAACGTCCTGCCATGCCCAGGACAGTGCCTGCAATAAAGACTGATCCAGCTGGCTGTGTGCCTCACACTGTAATCCCAGCCCTTTGGAAGGCCAAGCAAGACAAGAGAACCGCTTCAGCCCAGGAGTTTGACAACAGCCTGGGCAGCAAAACAAGACCCTGTCTCTACAAAAAAAAAAAATTAGCCACGAGTGGTGGTATGTGCCTGTATTCCTAGCTACTTAGGAGGCCGAAGGTAGGAGGATCGCTTGAGCCCAGGAAGTTGAGGCTGCAGTGAGCCAAGATTGTGCCACTGCACTGTAGTCTGAGGGACAGAGGGAGACCTGAGTCAAGAACAAAAAAAAAAGTGATCCAGCCTTAGATGTCAGGAGGGCTGAAGCTGAAAAATCATGATGTATATACTACAATTCCTGGGTCAAGGTGAGCCCCAGATAAACGTCAGCTGCTGTTATGATCTGGAAATTGTCCCAAAAGCCTTGCGGCATGATATGATTGTCACTACGCCAGAGGCTGGGATCAGAGAGGCTGCGACTTGTGTGAGTGACAGGAAGAGCAGGGCTGAGTAGGTCTGCCTGCCCGCCTAGGCATTCCTTCTATCCCACAGCACCTGGCCCCAGGCCCAGGGTCCCACTGTCTAATTTGGGTGTCTACTGAATTCCCCCTCACCGCCCCATAGCTGCAAACCGGCCTCTCCAAGTCTTCTTCATCTTGCACTTCCCCAAAGTGAAGAGGGGCTGCTTCCTGAAGTGCTTTTCTGGGTACACTGAACTGACGGACACTCAAGTCTGGGCGCTGCCGGCCTCTGATCAGCTGCCTTCCTTCCTCTTCCTCCTCCCCTTCCCACCTTCCACCTGCCAACCCCGGCTTTTGCCTGAAACACTAAGTTTGTCTCAAAGGCCCAGCTACCCCTCTGAGCAAGGTGTGCAGCCCCGGCCCTACCAACCAGACCCTCCTCTGAGTTAGCTGTCACTGGCTTTGGGACCCTCAGCCCAGCGTGCCCAAATCAAGAGATGGTCTGCAACAACCCTCTATCTGATGGGAAGGGCCAGCAGGGAGCCTGGGCGGGGGTCTTTCTACAGTGACAGAGCATCCTGCAGCAGCCTGGTCTGCATCACCCTCGCAGCACCCACCCCATACCCTCGGCCACATAGACATAACACAGGGTCTACAACCCAGCCATGCTGAACCCCTTCCGCCTCTCTTTCTGGAGGCCAGGCCTCGATTCATGCGCTTCCCTCTACCAGGGATGCTGTCCCCCTCCTCCTCTGCCCCAGATCCTCCTCACCTGACTTAAACATCACTGAAACCTCCCTGCCTCCAGGAGCCCAGGCAGGGCTCAGTCATCCCACATCTGTGTGCCCACGTCCCAGCCCAGACTGCCTTGTACTGTCACAGAAGATGCTCCCGTCTTTAGGCTGTGCACTCCTGGGGGAGGGGCCTTTACAGCCCAGTGCCAGATCAGCACTGTCCAGGGGGCTCTCGCAATGCTGGGAATGTTCTACACTGGCCCTCTCCAGTGCAAAAGCCTCTCACCATGCGTGGCTGCAGAGCACGGGAAGTGTGGCTATGTATGTGCCTGACAAGCTGAATTTTTAGTTTGGTCTAATTTTAACTGATTGCAAATAGCCACACATGGCAGCGGCTACTCCTCCAGCCAGCACAGGTCTAGAGGGATGTCTAGGTCATATCCAGTGCTCCACGCACCCTGAGCGAGACAATGACTGAATGACAAGTGAACAGCACTTGGTTCTCACCCGCCTTTCTAGCCCCACACGATCATCATCTGATTTCTATCTTCTCCACGAGGCTGCAGCTTCCTGCAGGCAGGAAACTCACAGCTGTTTTCACTCACGGCTGTAACCTGTGCTTTCTTCAATTCCTGGGACACAGACCCTCAGTAAATACTAGTTAGATGAATTAACGCATGAATGAATGAACAGCCTGCAACTCAGACCCTCTTCCCCACCAAGCCTCAGGAAAACGGTCATGAAAAGGAAAACAGGGCCAGGTGTGGTGGCTCACGCCTGTAACCCAGCACATTGGAGGCCAAGGCGGGTGGATCACAAGGTCAGGAGATCGAGACCATCCTTGACAACATGGTGAAACTCCATCTCTACTAAAAATAAAAAATAAGCTGGGTGTGGTGGCACGCACCTGTAATCCCAGCTACTTGGGAGGCAGAGGCAAGAGAATCTCTTGAGCCAGGGAGACAGAAGTTGCAGTGAGCTGAGGTCGCACCACTGCACTCCAGCCCAAGCAACAGAGAGACTCAGCCTCAGGGGGGGAAAAAAAAAGAAAAGAAAAACAGTCCCCTTGGGTGGGTTTCAGAGTGTACCTCCAGCCCAATTCATCCTCTTGCTAAAGGGACCATCACTCTGCATGCTGGCTCTGTCCCGCCTGACATCCAGAGGGAGCTTCTGCCACCCACGGACGAGGCATCCTTCTCTGTGCCTTCCCGCTGCCCCAGGGAGAAGTAGGGCAAGTCCATCTTCTCTTGACTGAGAGAAAAGGATCAGGATTCCTGATTTCCCTGGGCTGCCATTCCCTGCCTCCTGGCCCTGGAGGCAGGATGCCCCCAGGAGGTTTCAGGAAAAAAATGGTAACTCATCAGAACCAGGGTGAATTTGAGAGCCTATTATAAATCAAATGCCTTTCATCCTCGACTGCTGGCTGTGTTCTCCAACACTGCTCTTCACAGCGCACGTCATCTGCATTTCCCCTACCCACCGTCCCGTCCCACCTCCTTCTGATGTAGGTCACGGTGGATTCTCCCTGCGTTCACTAGATATACCTGCAGCGAGGGTAAATTTACCGCTTGAAGCAAATTTAGCAATTCTCTTACAGGCATGTGGGAATCCTGTGCTCGCTCATTCAGCCGAGACCCAGACAAATAACTGCATGTGGAAATCCTGTGCAAAGACGCTGGGGCCCACGGGAGGGCAGGCAGGAAGGCTTCTATGCCCAAGTAAGCTAGGCGTTTGGAGCTTGAAACCACTGTCATTTGGAAACGACGCTGAGGAGAGTTCGATTTCTAGAATAGAAGCAGATCACTCACGTAGTATCTTGCCCCAGTTTTACTGTGAGCATCGTAGGTCCGCCCCATGCTGTGTGACCTGGAGCAAGTCGCTTCTCTCCCAGCCTCATGCTTCCATCTGTAGATGGAGAAGGGTGCCAGAGCTCGCCTCATAGAGCTGTGTGGATTAAACCGCATTCAGAGTACCGAGCACAGGGCCTCTGCACACAGGAGGCGCTCAATAACAAATGATACTATTGATGTCGTCACTGTTATTTGCACACTCGCATTTAGCATCATCTCAGTACAGAACCCAAGCTTCCGCTCCTTCACTCTGAGGAGCATCGAGCATGTCCCCTCTTCCAGGTACTGTGCTAAGTACTGTTGATACCAGGACGGGTTTGTCTCCAGCAGCGCAGCAAATCCTGGGATAACGAACACCTTAAGTCAAACACCAAAGTACCTGTGGTCAGCATGTCTCAAAGGATGGAAGAAGCTAAGACACCCAGGAGAAGGGCAGGCCAGCGAGGGTTTCACACCCATATGAGCTGAGCGGGGAAAGTGGAAAGGGGAAGCCTGGCCGTGGGCCTGGCATCTTCTAGGAGTCTAGGAGTTTGCAAGATCATAGGCTCTTTTGGGCAACAGCAAAAGATCGTTTGTGGCTGGAGCACAGGGTGTCTGGTAAGGACCTGGCAGGAGATGAAAATGAAGGGATTTAAGTCTGGCCCCAAGTCAGCCTTCTCTGCCGGAAAAACGAGGGGCTGAACTTTGTCCTGTGGATGACAGAAGGGTTTTATGCACCACTCATAAAGTTGCTCTACCCTGGAGACTGGAAGCACACCCCTCCACGCACGCGCACACACGGCATACACACAGCACACGCACACACCCTCTCCACACATGCATGCGTACACACAATACTCCACACATACGCGAAGACACACATACATACGCATGCACATATAAACACACGTATATATACACACAACATTCCACAGACATATATACACACCTACAAATAGCCCTACACCAAATATATCCACACACACACAGGCACACGCACACATACACCCCTGTGGTAGTCCTGGCACCCTGCACTGGACTCAGAGCAGAAACGGGAGCCCCTAGGCTCCAAGACGCAGTAAAAAGGAGGTGGCCTCAGAGCCACACAGAGGCCGGGAAGGTCAGCAGCAGGCTGTTTAGAGAAGGAAATATTTAAAAACAAGAGGTTTCCTGCGCGTGTGCATGCGCGCTCTCCCCGCCCCCCCGCCGCCCTTGAGGATGAGAGAGTCCTATGGGCAATTCTTTCAAAATAATGACCACACGGGTTCACGTCACACACGCAGCACTAAAGAGACTTTGCAATTAAAAAAAAAAACTGAGTATTTTTCACTTGCATGACTCTCCAGCCTCGGTCTCTTTAGCTCTCTTTGAGAGCTAAAGTCACCCCTCTGCCCGGCACCCACATTTAAAAGAGATGCATGGACACGACTTAGGAGTCTGTCTCCGTGAATTCAGACCCATTGTGCATGAGGTGTATGTGGAACCCCACAAATGGTGGATAACTGGGGTGGGGGGACCCTTGAGCATCCAGCGCCTGCCCTTCCTTCTCTCCTTTCCCCACTTCTGGGCTGATGAGCTGTTTTCTAAGTGGAGTGGGTACCCCAAGGAGGCTCACTCACAATGGAGATTTCTCATGCCAGGCGGGAAGGAAATAAAAATGTTCTGAAGCTCCTTAAAATACTTGTGTTCTCCTAAGTAATATAAACCTCTTCCTAACAATACGATTCAGACCTGTAATTAGCTCAGTAAACCCTCTTCTTTAGACAGAAAGTAGGAGGTGAAATGGAAGGGACTTCGGGGGTCATAGCTGGACTGGTGGAAGATGATTTTTTTCAACAATGAGTCAAACTTACTTATTTCCTTAGAAGGAAAGACTGCCTGAGCCAAAACTGCCTGAGTAAAACTTTCTCTTTGTCTCAAAAAATTAAATCTCCATCCTTTGTTAGGCCTGATATGGAAGGCAGGCGCTGTTCTAAGATAGTAGCTTGTTTTACCCTCGCCTTAACTCTAGGCGGGGAAACTGGGGCACAGGGCCGGGGGGCTGTGACTTGCCCAAGGTTGTAGACAAAAGCCAGGATTTGAGCCCAAGCTGTCTGGCTCCAAGGGTCAGACTCTTACCCCACGACCCTGACCCCGGCACCTTTCAGTGCCCTCAGTCCTGCTGCTCTGCTACAAAAGGGAGGTCACAGGCTGGCTCAGGACATGGCAGAGAGCATTGGACGGCCCTGAACTTCAACGTAGGGACACTGGCCAATGCAATGCCTTAGCAATAAGCAGCCAGCTACAGGGGTGGGTAAGATTGTTTCTGAATGTTCTCACGGGACCAACAAAGAGCGCTCTCTGGCTGCCGTGTAGCACCGGACATGATTGGGGAAGGCAGGAGAGGGTGTTGTCGTACTTCCAGCCAGGAAGCTGGGCCACAGGGGTCACCCTGCCATCTCAGAACCACAGTGTTCAGATTCCCAAAGCCAGACCCAGCCCACCTCTCAGGTGTGCTCACCTGGAGCGAAGCAACTTCTTCTAGGCCACACAGCAAGCCGTCAGTAGAACAGGGGTGGCACACAGTGCTTCGAGCCAGGCCTGGGCCCTGGCCACCTCACGTGCTCCAGCATGCAGGGCTGTGGAATGAACTGACTCTGAACCAGCCCCTCGCTAGACCTGGAACAGAATTCACAACCTCCCAACGAGTGAAGCCACAAGTCAAGCTACCTACTGTAAACCAATGTAAACTGTTCCTTTTCACGGCTCTCCGGTGCTGGGGAAGGGGCTGTGGATTGAATGCTTGTGTCCCCTGGAAATTCCTGTGTTGAAGCCTTGATGCCTCAGTGTGATGGTATATGGGCGTGGGGCCTTTGGGAGGTGATTAGGGCGTGATGAGAACATGCAGGTGGGGCCGCGAAGACAGGGTAAATGTCTTTATAAGAACCTCATAAGAAGAGAGGCCAGAGTGCCCTCTTTCTCCACCATGTGAGGCCACCGTGAGAAGGCAGCTGTCTCCAAGCCAGGAAGAGGGCCCTCGCCCAAACCCGGCCATGCCAGCACCTTAATCTAGAACTCCCAGCCTCTGAAACAATGAAAAACTCAATGTCTGTGGTTTAAGCCACCCAGTCTATGGTATTATATTATGGCAGCCAAGTCTAACACAGATGGAGAATGTGACCCTCAGGTGAAGGTCCAGAAAAAACACATCGTGCAGGCTCCATTCCCAAATGCAGGTCAGTTTCACCTGCCTGTCAAGATCACCTATGCCATGCTACGAATCTCCTCGGTGTCTACACAGCATACAGCTGGGGCTCGAGAAATGCCTGTGCAACAAACAGATCTGAGCACTGATGGGGTGTCTAAGCATTTAATAGCTGGCTCCATTTTAATTCTCATTTATAGGTAAAAGACTTAGCTCCCATTTTCACAGAGCTTCCTGCCTGGGAGTCCTCAACCGCAAAATCAACCAACTCCTGCTGCTTTCAAAATCTGGAATGCCACACCCAGCAAGTCTCCCTCTCAGCATCTACTGAGACTCCCATATAAGATGGCTTGTTCCTGAGCCATGTCTAAGAGTGAAAAACGAGAAAGGATCTTCACACCCATTGACCTAGGGTAGGGCCCCACCATTTTGTGGAATGTGATGTAGCAGTTGAACAGAATGAGGTCAGTCTATGGTTATCAGAACCAGTGGTGGTGAACCCAAAAAAGTCCATTACAGGAGAAAATCAAACAAGAAACAGGGCCGGGCACGATAGCTCACGTCTGCAATCCCAACACTTTGGGAGGCCAAGGTGGGCGGATCACGAGGTCAAGAGATCGAGACCATCCTGGTCAACATGGTGAAACCCCGTCTCTACTAAAAATACAAAAAATGAGCCGGGCATGGTGGCACGTGCCTGTAATCCCAGGAGGCTGAGGCAGGAGAATTGCCTAAACCCAGGAGGTGGAGGTTGCAGTGAGCCGAGATCGGGCCATTGCACTCCAGCCTGGGTAACAAGAGCGAAACTCCATCTCAAAAAAAACCAAGAAATAGACATTTCATTTTTGCTGAAAGCATGTGAAGGTATATCTGTTCACCGTCTCTCATAGCAGCAATGAGGCCTTCCTTTGTAGACGGCCTCTCTGTCCTTCTCACATAAACACACGCCGGATGCCTGGTTGACAACGTGCAGCCTCCGTTTCTCTGAAGACCCTCTCGAGGCTGTGTGATTATTATGGTCTTTCCCGTTCTTTTACGGTTCTCTCACCTACAACATCAGTGGTTTGGTGGGGATACTGCACTCCACTGAGACTTTCTCAAGCATCCCATTCAGCTTTCATAAAGACAACGGCTCTCTCTTCACAGTCGTATTTCATAAGTTTATGTAATCTTCAAGTAAACTGTGTAAATCCAGTAACAACTCTCACCATCGTAAACAGGTTTGGTAAACAAACAGCTCAACTCATGGACAAAGACTGTGAGGGTCCCAAGAGCATCCTAGCAGCCTGGGTCAGGGGCTGCAGTGGCTACACTGGCTGCGTCTATTAAATAACAGGCCTCTGCCACTGAGAGTTAGCGCACAGGTTACCACGCACCTCTCCAAAACACATCTCCAAAAAGTCCCACTGAGAGAAGAAGTAAACTGCAGAAAGATCTATACGATAGGATTCCTTCTATGCTTAAAGAATCTCATAGAAAATTATACCATATACTTTCTTTTTTTTTTTTTTTTTTTGAGACAGAGTTTCGCTCTTGTTACCCAGGCTGGAGTGCAACGGCCCGATCTCAGCTCACTGCAACCTCCGCCTCCTAGGTTCAGGCAATTCTCCTGCCTCAGCCTCCTGAGTAGCTGGGATTACAGGCACGCGCTACCATGCCCGGCTCATTTTTTGTATTTTTAGTAGAGACGGGGTTTCACCATGTTGACCAGGATGGTCTCGATCTCTTGGTCTCATGATCCACCCACCTCAGCCTCCCAAACTGCTGGGATTACAGGCTTGAGCCACCGCGCCCGGCCTATACCATATACTTTCTATAGAACCATCTGTTTGCATGTAATAAAGGAAAAAACCCTAGAAGGATGGGGTATGGGGTAGGATCAGGGTCAGTGGTGGAGGAAAGGGAACTTCAGACTTTTCTGTTAAGGCCCTGCTTTTCACAAGAAGAAGATACTTATATATACAGTAGGTAGTTGGGTTTTGTGTATTTAATCATCAAGACTTAACAGAGGGGTTCAGCACCCAAAACAAATACGCCCCGAGCCTGATAAGTATGCAACTTAAAAAAAAACCACTCAAGAAACATTCAACTGGCTTCAAAGAAGAGGCCAGGGCAGGTGCAGTGGCTCACACTTATAATCTTTTGGGAGGCCGAGGCAGGAGGATCACTTGAGCCCAAGAGTTCCAGCTCAGCCTGGGCAATGGCAAAACCCATCTCTACAAAAAAATACAAAAATTATCTGGGTGAGGAGGTATGCACCTGTAGTCTCAGCTACTCGGGAGGCTGAGGCAGGAGGATCACTTGAGCCTGAGAAGTCAAGGCTGCAGTGAGCCATGGTTGTGCCAGTGTACTCCAGCCTGGGCAACAGAGTGAGACCCCGCCAGGGTGAGCAAGCCCACCTCATGGGTCAGAGGCGGCATAAGATGGAGCTCTGCAACAGGCAAGAATAGGAAGCTGGGAACTCATCAAACTGGTGTGCTCTAACCAGACACACAGGTCAGGAAAGTTGGTCACTAAAACACCTTGTGACCAAGGACTTTCAGCCCTTGCTTTGCTTGTCCATTCGGATGGATATGCTGCACATCTGATAAATTCATAATAAAGTGACATTAAAAGTGACCTTTCAAGGTGGCTGAGATTACGAAGCAAATTAGAGAACTACTTTCAGCTTCATTCACTGCCACCATTCGTTTCTGTCATTCATCCACCAATGATATGGTCCCTGCGACATCCGGGCCCAGCGCTCAGGGCTGGGGACAGAGGTGTGCATACAGAGAGACACAGAGCAACCAATGGATGAGTTATTATCTCATGTAAACTGTGGTACGAATCACATGCTCTGAACTGCGCATTCATAAAGGGAATGACTATCCTGCAGCAGGGGAGCGGTCACGGCAGGTCCTGTGGAGGTGGAGGGAATCAGGAATGTGTCGTGAAGCAGGAGGGAGGCTTAGTCTTGCTCTTTGCAGGAACTGCAAAGAGTCAGGTGGCAGGGAGGCAGCCCCAGCTGAGAAAAGGAAATGGGACTCCTGGGTAGGAGCAGGTGAGGAGCTCCAAGGTGCAGGGACAGTGGGAGAGGCAGGGCCAGACAGAAACACACCTAGCCCTGTAGCCCAGATCAGAATAAGGAGTGTTTCCTAAAAGCACCAGAGGAGCATGAAGGATTCCTGAGCAGAGAAGTGGAGTGCCCTTCTCCCATTCCCAGCAGAAAACGATGATTGAGCAGATCTGTGCTTCCCAAAGGACCCTCATGTGCATCCATCCCCGCAGGGCCGGCAAACGTTTGTTTCAAGCTCCTCTAAGCAGCCAGACGCGGTGCAGCTGCCCCCGCCCATCATCCTCCACCCACAGGGACGCATGGTTCGAACCCTCTCACCATTTCGCTCAAACCTTCAGACCGCTGGGCTGATGGAAACATTCCCAAAATGTTTTTCTGTGCAATTAAGATGCCTGCCTGGAAAATCCCTGCTGCAAGCATTTCTTTCTCGCAGGAGGCTACACCCAACTGTTTTGCTGCAAGATTCTGCATCACAAAAGGGATATCCCCGGCTAATACGACATTCAAACGAATGGAGATTCTGGGCTGCCTGAACTCAGGGTAATCACCCCATCGGTGTGTGCTCTTCCTCAGCATTATCCATTCAAATTTCCTGTGTGTATGAACATAAATACTGTTGTCTGACCCACAGTGAACTTGTAAATAGCCTGATTATATCAACCTTAATAGATCAGGTTTCCACAAACAGATGGACAGACACTGTTCGTTTTATTTTAATTTAAAATGAACAGTTTCCACTGGATACAGATAAAATTAATGACCTTAGATGGAATGAACTTGCCTGTGAAAAAAAATCTGGTAATCATATTATTGCCCGAGAAGATCATAACACAGTCTTGGTTTGAGATATCACGTGCCATTTTGACCTTAATGCCTTTTTCTATTTCCTGGGAATGAGACTATCCTAACACATTCTTTGAGGTGGACACAATGTCAGTGTGACTTGGCTTAAATGGCAGGGGACAGATCACCACCCCAAAATTACTGAAACCAAGAGATCCACAGGATCAAGACCAGACCAAGAAAATCTTATAAAACGGTAATCGAATCAACTTCCTACCAAAACCAGGCCCTTCTTAAATTGCAGATATCAACTTACTCACCTTATGAAGCAAGAACATGGAGACGAAGGCTGGCCCCAAACAAATCCAATGAGAAAATGAAACAGCTAACCCACAGCACATTCACTAATGATGATGAAACTGTTTCAGACCACGCTTCAACTTTGTTCCAACAATCCCTGTACTGAAATTCGGCAGCCTTTTCTCAGTGGTTGGGCCACTGCAGGCAGGAGCCACCGCCGTGGGCTGCCTATGTCTTAAGTGTCTCTATGAGTTTCTTCTGGCAGCCAGCCCATGATTATGGGTGTCACTCTGATAATCAGACTGCCCCAGCCCTTAGCCCCCTAGACTTCCTACCACATACCTAATCGGGGCAAGTCATTTCACTTGCCTGAGCCTCAGTTACCTCATCTAAAAATGGGTACAATGATAGTAGCTACCTCACAGGGCTAAGGGGGAGCAATGTAACTGTGGTGTGTGTGTGCGGCAGGGTGCAGTGGCTCACGCCTATAATCCCTGCACTTTGGGAGGCTCAGGCAAGTGGATCACCTGAGGTCAGGAGTTCGAGACCAGCCTGACTGAGATGGTGGACCCTGTCTCTACCAAAAATACAAAAATCTGTCAGGCGGGGTAGCGCACACCTGTAACCCCAGCTACCTGGGAGGCTCAGGCAGGAGAATCACTTGAACCCAGGAGGCAGAGGTTGCAGTGAGCCAAGATCGTGTCATTGCACTCCAGCTGAAACTCAGTCTCCAAAAAAAAAAAAGAAAGAAAGAAAGAAAAAGAAAAGGAAAGAGACTGTGGTGTGTGTGGGACTGGACACAGTATCTTCTGCAGGGCAAGCCCCTGACAAGTGGAAATCATGGTTGTTATTGTTCTGTCCAGAATGCCTGGTCTCTTCCCACCTGCCTCGGCCTGACGACCAAGACTCCACCAGGGCTCTCTCTGTCCTCTGTGAGTTCCCCTTCATACCTGCAGCTGACCCTTGCCGTGCCCCACCCATGCAGCCCCCACCACCCCAATCTCTTGCTGCCACTTCACACCACAGGGCATTTCCCTGCTCAAAGGGACAGGCTCCTGAAATCCTCATGGCTAATCTCCACTGAACTTTCACAAAACTCCCATTTGGGGCATTTTTCTTTTTTCAACAGAGATGGGAGTATCGCTATATGGACCAGGCTGGTCTTGAACTCCTGGCCTTAAGCAATCCTCCCATCTCAGCTTCTCAAAGTGCTAGGATTACAGGCATGAGCCATTATGTGCAGCCTCTATTTGGGGCTTTTTTTGTTTGTGTGTGGAAACGGAGACTCTCTTTGTTGCCCAGGCTGGAGAGCAGTGGCACAATCTTGACTCACTGCAACCTCTGCCTCCCAGGTTCAAGTGATTCTCCTGCCTAAGCCTCCTGAGTAGCTGCAACTACAGGTGCATGCCACCATGCCTGGCTACTTTTTGTATTTTTAGTGGAGACAGGGTTTCACCATGTTGGCCATGCTGGTCTTGAACTCCTGGCCTCAAGTGATCCGCCCGCCTCAGCCTCCCAAAGTGCTGGGATTATAGGCGTGAGCCACCACGCCTGGCCTATCTGGGGCATTTCCATCCAACTTTATTTCTCAGGATGCCCCAACACTCCAGGCCAACTCAGGCTCACATGTGAACACTGAGGTGGGCAGGACAGTGAGCTAAGACCCACTTGGGTCTGCACCCTGGTTCTGCCATGACTGGTTCTGAAGTTTCCAGCAACTTACTCTTAAACTCACACAAGTATGTCATGGGAAAAATGCCAGACAAAACCATACATGCTGAAAAACTGCACAGATGTGGAGTTCAGAAGTGGGCAAAACCATTAGACACTGATAGAGGCCAGGAGAGCAGTTTCCTCTGGGGACAGCAGTGGCTGGCCTGGGGTGCAGGGCAGGGGGCGGGGTGCCACTCAGGATGTTGCCTCTTGATTTAGGTACTGGTTACAAGTGCGTGCTGAGTTGGCAAAAATGCCCTGAGCTGTATGTATGCATTTTCTGGATGTATGTTACACATGTATGTTTCTATAACAACATCTTACTGGAATAAAAAGACAACCAGTGCCTCAGCTTCCTCGTCTAAAAAAGGGGAGGTATTCACACCTACCACAAAGGCTGGTGCTGTTGTTGTCCCTTGGCCTCCTGCCCTACATAAGTTCTACCCACTTCATCTAAAGGTCGTGAGCTAGGCGTCCATCCTGAGGTAGCCAGCACCAGGACTGTAGAAAGAAAGTTCTGGGGGTTGGTTATGCCACTATATGAATATACTTTATACTACTGAACTGTACACTTAAAAATGGTTAAGACAGGACATTATGTTCTGTGTATCTTATCACAATTTTTTGAAAAGAGCAAGGACAGTGTATCAGTAGTAACTAACAGAAAGCCTAAGAGAGTATTCTTTCCCTGACAGTCAATTTATAATGCCCTTGAGTTAATGACAGGTGAGAGAAGCACCGAACAGCAGGTACAGAGGCCGCACTGGGTCCATCCAGGCACATCCTCCCTGCACTGCGTGAGGTAAGATAGAGATTTCCAATTTCTGCAGCAAGGTGGGGAGCACTTCCAGGTACCTTTGGTCATCCTCAGAACAAGTTCCAGGTCACCCACAGCACGCTGGAAGCCTTTACACCAACCACGCCTCTCCCTGTGAAATTTTAAAGTAATTAACACTTACCTGATTTCAAAGGTTTTCCAGGGAAATTGATCTTTATGCTGGCTGGTTATGGCTACTCTGCAGAGCCAGGGGTTGGGTCCCTCTTACAAGTTTACACTGCAGACAGGGATCATATTGATCTACAGCACACGGCAGACACAAGGTCCCTTGTCACCGAAGTTCCCTGGGCCCTCAGGTGACATGACTCTCTCTGGGAGGAGATCCAAGATGCTCTTGCCTTGAAGTCCACGTAGACGATTTTTTCCAAAAGCCTGGAATATGTCGCCTGACCTGGAGTCCTCAGAGCTTGTGGGAATGCTCAAATGCAAAACTTTCTAACACTGTAATAGCTTGTCAGCCCATTCAGAGTCTGGGGTGTCCTCCGTAATTTATGGTGGGAGGGGAAGGTGGGTCACAGAGTCCAACATCTGTAAATAAGTGATCTGAACACCCAAGGGCATCTGATCAGCGAATTAACAGATGCTATAAAGCAAGGGTGCACCTTACAAAAAGTCAACATGAATTTACTAATAGATTAAGGGCTTTTTCCATGCCAGGCACAGTACTACAAAATTCACGTCTCTGATCTCATTCTTGCTAGTAACTTCATGTAGCCTTTTCTGACTAGCTCCACTTAGAGAAAGAACTTACTACAGCTGTTAAAAAAAAAAATAGCATTCCAGTGCTATGCCATGAGCAGAAATGACAGGAAAGAAGCACAGGGAAGCATCACACAGCCCACGAGAAGGTCAAACACACTGGAATTTTATGCATGTGAGATTCTGAGACAGCATCTGGCTGTGTGACCTTGGGCAAGTTGCTTGACCTCTCTGGTGCCTCAGTTCCTTCATCTTTAAAAGGAGAAGGCTCAATTTTAAAACACTATGAATCTAGAATAACTAAAATGGCACAGTGGCAGAGCAAGGACAGTACATCAGTGGTAACTAACAGAAAGCCTAAAAGGAACCTTAGCACATATTTGAAAAATTTAATTATCTGATAATAGCAATATTTTAAAGCAATGGAAAAAGGGCACATTATTGAGTTGATGACAATAGACAATCTGTTAACTATGTGGAGGGAAGGAAAGTATTATTCCCTACCTCACAACTTATACCAAAAATTAATCCTAGGTTAACTTTACAGTTCTGTGTTTTTAAAATGGGGAATGTCTGCTCAATCTTAAAATTTAGAAGAACTCTCTAAGCCACAGACGCTAATTAAGAAGTCACTAATTAAGACACTCAAGTCTGACCACAGAAAAATATAAATCTTCTATATATCAATGAATACCTCGAACAAAATTAAGAGGCTAGAAAAACAAAAAAAGTTAGAGGGTAATAACTGCTACACAAATAACTTGAAAAAGGATGAACAGTTTCCTGTATTTCAAAAGAAACCCTTACAATCTACTTTGTTTTTAAGGCACATGCCATAATTAAAAATAAAACACACAAGAATATAAACGACCTGCAGAGGAAATGCACATAGTCAACAAACCCTCAAAATGAGGGCAGTGAATGAGGTTTTAATGGAACAATTCCTGACTGAAGGCCACCGGGTAACACTCACACTTTTAAAAAGCTCACAGTCCACTGCACTTGGGAATGTGTGGCCTTGCTATGTGGTCAGAGGGATGCATTCCTGAAAGTCCTGGCTTCGAGACATGGCCTGGCCACAGGTTACCTGGGATGTGCCTGGGTGCAGGAACCAGAACACAGACAAGTAGCCCAGCTCCAGCCTGGAGGAGTTGTTCCGACCCACAGGCAGCCCTGGTACTGTGTGCAGGGGCTCCCAAGGGACCCTCTCCTGCTCTGCCTAGAACCAGATGATGGGGAAAAGAAAATGCTCATCTCTGGGACTTTCTTTCCCATCTGCAGCCACTTCCACTGCCCAGAAGAGACTCAAGGTGATGGAGACAGAAGGAAAGGGCGGGAGAGGTTCCTGTCTCCTCCTTCTGACTAGTGCTCCCTGCTGTCCTACATGGAATCCACCCCAGGTCAGGCTCTTGGATTGGCTAGTGTAGCCCTTTAATCGTAAAAACAAAGCACGTAATGAGAATAATATAAATAATTATGCACATAACCTTAGCTACCATGTACCGAGTGGCTACTATGTACTTAACTGGCAAACCTTACTCCAATGGACAAAGTGAGGTGCTGCAAAGCTTGACGGATTGATGATTCATTCATTCGTTCACTCACTCAAAAGTATGTGCTGAGCATCTACCAGGTGCCAAGACCTGTTCTAAATGCTGGGGAGACAGTCATGGGGGAAATAAAAAAAAACTTGCCTTTCTAGTGTGATGAAATAATAAACAAAATAAGAAACACATGTCAGATGATAACACGTGCTCAGGAGAAAAAAACGTAAGTCAGGGAATGAGAAATAAAAAATTGTGGGAGTGGGTGCCAAATTTTTGGATGAGATGGTCAAGGACAGCCCGAGAAGCTGACTTCTGAGTGGAGACAGCAGGGAAGCGAAAGAGTGTGTGGAACGGGTGTGCAGGCAACGGGGATCCCAGGCAGAGGAAGCAGTCAGGTCAAAGGCCTCGGGGCACAGCAAGCTTGGCATGTCCAGGGAGGAGGCCCAGATCACATCATGAGTAAGGGAGGGAGGCTTCCACTTGCCACACCATCTGGGCAGACAGGCAGAGGCAACGTGGTGTGTCAAAGATCACATAGTATATCAATGAGAGAATAGCCAGGCATGGCACACTGGGAACAGGGCTGCATCCTGGGGAGTCATACCCATCCACATCCCAGCACTCTGATGCCATGCCTCCACCCTCCTTGGGGGCTCCTAGAGGAAAGGCCCAGGTGACAGCTCTTCCCTGGCACCAGGTGGGTCGCCTGGCTTCACCTCCTGCTTGCTCGGGCCCTGGGAAAGGTTCTCCTGACTCAGCTACTGGGTGAGCCATCGCCTCCTGTGGTGGCAAGACTGAGTGAGGGGAGGAGCGCCAGTCCCTGGGGAGGCTCAGTGCGACCTGCAGGATCCTAATGGTCTTAAAGCGACTGAAAATACATTCAGGGATTTATCTGTTGGGCTCGATGTATTGGCCTCGCAGGAGAGGTCACTCTTTTCAAAATTGGCGATGGTCAACCATCTAAAAGACAATTTTATCTGTGTGTTTGCCTCCTGCACCAGCGTGTGGAACATACACGCACACGCAGGTACACACACACTTCTACCAAACACACATCCGAACGTGAACACTATCTGTCCAACTTCGACATCTAATGAGGAGGCGATCTGCAGCCAGGGTGAAGATACACCAGAAGCACGGACTCAAGTCTCAGGACTGCAATCTGAAAGTAGTGGAAACACCTGAGACCTGGGCACCTCGGGCAACTCGCTTCTTCAGCTGTCCTTGGCCTCGATTTCCTTATCTGTAAAGTGGAGCTCACCAGATTACTATGAGAACTACAGAAGGAAGCACCCAACTCAGTGCCCGACATCCAGAAGGAGCGCCATGAAATGGAAGCTCTTAAATCGCAAGATGGTTTTAGAAGTATGTGAAGTGCAATCATTTCATTCAGAAGACAAACCAAACCCACGTAAGCAAATTTATGAGCCGTTTCTAAACACAAATGGCAACGGAGGTGAGATAATCAGCAACTAGCCCCAACTAGTAATTTGCAACAGAAATGAATGTTTCTTAGTCAATCATCTTTTCTTTCCCCCTTCCTGGTGGCGACCTGGTTTGAATCAGCCAGTCTGGGAAAGGCGATGACACACGGGTCGACCTCTTGAAAGCAGTTAACTTGGAAGGAACAGCAATGATTCTTAAACCCAGTGAACCCAGTTGTCTAAGCAAAGGTCGGCCGGCAGGCCCAGGCTTGCTCCTCAAGGTGGGGCCCAAGCCTCCTCAAGCCATGTGAGCACGTCACAGAGATACCGCAAGTGTCCCAACTTCCTACTTGGTCAGCACTAACCATGCAGGTAGAGACGGCCCAGCATGAAAAACAAAACACAGGCAGGGACAGAATCGAGACTGGACTGAGTGCACTGGTGTCCCGGGACCACCTGAACAAAAGACCAGAAACCAGGCAACCTGTACATCAGCAGCGTGTTTTCTCACAGTTCTGGAGGCTGGAGTCCTAAGTCAAGAAGTCAACAGCGTTGGTTTCTTCCGGAGGCTCTGTGGCAGGATCTGCTCCCCGCCTCTCTCCACTTCTGGGGCTGCCAAGATCCTTGGCATTCCTTGGCTAGCAGCTGCATCTGTCTCTGCTGGTGCTCGTCCCTGTATGTCTCTCTGTGTCCACATTTCCCTCATCTTTTAAGGACACAGTCCCTGGAATTGGGCTCACCCTCCCCCAGCGTGACCTCATCTTAACTGGATCACATCTGCAAAGACCCTATTTCCAAAGGTCATAGTCGCAGGGACAGAGGTTACAGCATGAACATGCTTTGAAGGCTTCAGTTCAACCCATAACAGTGACACTCCCAGAACACATCAGAACAAGCTCAGGCTAGCTGGTGGCTGCAGTCGACAGCTGAGCAGGAGAAGGGCGAGCGGGCTGAGTGCTCAGGCCTCGTTTTTCCAATTATTCACCCTGGGATGGTAGGGAAAATTTTTTTTAATGCAGAAGAACCTGAACTGATTAAAGATAATATATGTAAAACAGGGTACGTGCCTAGCACACAAATGCCACTTAGTGACACCACCATGGATGGATCTGGAGGAGGCTCAAAGCTCTGACACTCGGTGACATTTCCACTACCTGGTGACACAGAAGCCTCGGAGGTAGCAGCCACGTGGGCCCCCAGCTAAGGGAGAGATGTGGGAGGGGGGCGGGAGAGGCTCTGCTCTGCCTTGGGAAGCGGGGACGAAAGCTGAATAAAGGCACAGGCTTTTGTGAGCAGAGGCAGAAGCCTCGAGTGAACTGTCAGGAGTGTCAGCTGCCGGGGGTGCCGGGTGAGTCACTGACTCAGACGGGCTACACCAATCCCACAGAAGACACATCCTCCCACCAAAAGAAATCTGTTTGACTTTAGAAAAGTACAGGTTACAGTGATACTCACTACACACCCCACCTTCCTGTGCAAGATGGGAGACAGGAGTTACGGGAACTCTACCCAGGTCCCTTAGGATTCACCTTTACTAGGATTTCCTTTTCCCCAAAAGCCTGAAATCACATTCGCCTGGGGTGACACAGTAACAGAATCCTCGAGTAGGAAGGTTCAAGCCTCATGATACATGGGGCCCTGGTAAGAATGGATCAGATTCTGTGACTTTCCTTGAACCTGAATGAGCTTGATTTTTCCCCTGGGCTTAATTTTAACAACAATCCAGCTATAGAGATAAATTTATAGTGGCTTGACTGAAAGGTGGACTCTTTGAGAAGGTTTTCATGCAAAGGTGATGGTCTTACTGTCCCCAGCCAAAACCCTATCCTCCCACCCTTACTGCAGACCCTTGTACAAAGGTTTTCAGATGTCCCTGCACCTGCCCATGTATCAGGTTCCTATGGCTGCTCAGATGGCCACGCAAGCAGTGGCTTCTTCTCTTACAGTTCTTGAGGTCAGAGCCCAGCACAGGCCTCACAGGGCTGAAATCAAGGTGTGGACAGGGCTGGCTCCTTCTGGAGCCTCCAGAGGAAAAGGCATTTCCTTGCCTGTTCTCCAAGGCTGCCTGCATTCCTGGGCTGGCGGCTCCTTCCTCCACCTTAAAGTCTGGAATCAAACCGCTGCTCTCTGCCTCTACACATCACCTTCTCTGACTCATGCCTCCCTCTGTCCCTGGTAGGGACCCCTGTGATGACACTGGCCACCCTGGATAATCGGGTAACCTCCCCATCCCAAGCTCCTTAAGCCAATCTCTTCTGCAGAATCCCCTTCATCCTGCAGGGAGCATATTCCACTTCTGGGGAGTAGGACATGGGCATCTTTTGGGGCCCATGAGTCTGTCCACTGCACAGATCTCAGTGCCCCACAGTTTCACAGCCCATCTCCTTGAAAGACCAACAAGCCCCACCCAAACTGCTGACCGACCCAAAGCCATGTATCCAATCCGGTCCCTCACACTCTGCCCACCGCACTTGGTGACTTGGGGTCTACTGAGTGTCCCAAGCATGGCGACCCTCTGTGCCATGTGCCATCTGAGAAACCATGTGCTCCCCACCTCTCTTTTTTTTTTTTTTGAGATGGAGTTTCG
>CM052654.1:7976201-8100438 GCA_028533165.1 Leontopithecus rosalia
CAGGCTGGAGTGCAATGGTGCGATCTCGGCTCACCGCAACCTCCGCCTCCTGGGTTCAGGCAATTCTCCTGCCTCAGCCTCCTGAGTAGCTGGGATTACAGGCACGCACCACCATGCCCAGCTAATTTTTTGTATTTTTAGTAGAGACGGGGTTTCACCATGTTGACCAGGATGGTCTCGATCTCTTGACCTCGTGATCTACCCACCTCGGCTTCCCAAAGTGCTGGGATTACAGGCGTGAGCCACCGTCCCTGGCCCCATCTCTCTCTCTTTACTCTCCCTCAATGGGCCCATCCCAAGATATTCTCAAGATGCAGCAGCAGCGTTGTGACCTCCAGAAAGCTTTCCTTCATTGTCTCAACCTGCCCTAGACACCTCTCTCTTCTTCCCCCCTTATATCTGTGTCATGATGCATTATGAATAACTGTTTCATGATTTGTCACAGTACGGGGGAATACTTCAAAGGCTAGGACCACAGCACATTCATCTGTATCTAGCCAAGGCCAGATTTACAATGGGTAAATTCCTCAGTAAGTGATGCATGGAGGGATGGATGAAGTGATGGATGGAGGGATGGATGAAATGATGGACAGAGAGATGGGTGGAAGGATGGAGGGATGGGTGGGTGGACAGATGGATGGGTAGGTGGGAGGACTGGTGGGCAAATAAACTGCAGGAAAGGGGAAATGAAGGGAGGGAGCATGGGTGAGTACCTAACAGAAAAAAACAATAATGCTCAAATTTTGTTGAGTGGAAAGCAAGGAGATAGATGATGGTGTTGGCAAAGGAGGGCGAGGAGGCATGAATTAGGACCATGCTCTATGGCCCTAATTCAGTGTTTCTTTCATTGACATTGACAGAACTCAGCTAAGCAGGTAACAAAAGGAGGAAGAAGCTCAAGACCTGGCATCATCTGTGCTAAGTCAGAGAGGGACGCCCCAGCAAGCAGGTAGCTGTGACCTCAAAGCAATGACTAGGAGGATGCTAGGAATAGTTCCACTGTCAACCAGAAACAGCAAAAATTCAATGAACTATTTTAATTTCCCAGGCTGACTCAAAAGTACATCTCTCTGGGACCAGCAAAACTCGAAAGAACTTCTCCTAGACCAGGAACCAGCTCCGAGCTCCACCTCTGGTCATGTCAACTCTATGCATGAGTGCAGCTTCAAAGTACTCCCAGCCTCACTCCGGGCCCCTGTCTCTGGCTACATCCAGCTTTTAAAAATGTATCCAGCATTCAGCATGAGACCAACTGTGGACTGGGGAGCCACAGGGTCACAGTAGGGCAGTCCAGCCTTGGAGCTATTTAGAACAACAACAACAAAAGTCTTCACTCCAAGGCCAGACAAGTGCCAATTTCAACCCTCTCCTTAAAACATTACTTTGCTATGAAGTTGTCATGAATGTGAAGGATATTTTTCTACAACATTTTGTTATGAAAAATTTCAGACTTAAAGAAAAGCTGAATACCATTATATACCCACCAAAATGGCTACAATTAAAAAGAATGGCAATAACAAAAGTGGCATAGATGTGAAGCAACCAGAAATCTCCCGTACTGCTCCTGGGCATGTAAACTGGTGCAACCACTTTGGAAAACAGGTTGGTTTTTCTCCACAAAAGGTGAATCTATGCAAAACCAGTGACCAACAACTCATTTCTAACTATAAGGCAACAGAATTTCATGCATATATTCCCAAAAAGGGATATGCAGGAGACTTCCCAGCAGTAATATTCATAAAAGCCTAAGAAGAGAGACAATGTGAATGCCCACCGTCAGTAGAGTGGGATATTTTTAGGATACAATGTGATCTGGCAACAAAAATAAATAACCTTCAGCTCTAAACAGAATGTAGATGAAGCTCACAAACACATATGGAGCCAAAGAGGCCAGACATAAAAGAACACGCATTGATTTGCTTTCTGTAAAGTTGAAACTTACAAAGAACTCTAATAAACACAGTCACTGCGGCCAGGAGAGTTATCACCGGGGAAGAGGATGAAGGGCGGTCACCAGGAAGAGTTTGAGGGTGCTTCTAGGGTAGAAGCAAAATCCAACAGATGGGCTGGTGGTAGATCCATGAGATGAGATAATTCATGGAGCTCTTCATTTGGTTCTGTACTTTTGAAAGTAAATAATACTTTGGCCAGGCACAGTGGCTCACGCCGGTAATCCCAGCACTTTGGGAGGCCAAGGCAGGCAGATCATGAGGTCAGGAGATCAAGACCATCCTGGCCAACATGGTGAAACCCTGTCTCTACTAAAATACAAAAAAAATTAGTCAGGCGTGGTGTCACAGGCCTATATTCCCAGCTACTAGGGAGGCTGAGGCAGGGGAATCGCCTGAACCTGGGAGGCGAAGGCTGAAGTGAGCAGAGATCGCACCACTGCACACCAGCCTGGTGACAGAGTAAGACTCTGTCTTAAAAAAAAAAAAAAAAGAAAGAAAAAGAAAGTAAGTAATACTTCAATAAAAAGACGAAAAGAATGAATGAATATCCCTACACCCATCACCTAGATTCTAGAATACACGTGTGCCTGTTGGTGTTTTTTCTGGTACCTATCTTTTCCTTTATGCATCCATCAGGCATTACCATTATTACTGATGATAAATGATACTTCTGGCATGTAGGCTGTGAAGCCAAAGGCTCTCATACTCAGCCCAGCCACCCCCAGTGTGAACTCTCTGCCAAGCAAGGGTGGGTCTACAAATCTCACTCCCTACCATTGCCTTTTTCCCCAGCACTCCCTTTCCTGACACACTTTGAGCCAAGGAGCTGGAGAGCTGAGATATTCTGTAGCAGGCAAAAACCAAGAAAACACATTCCTTTCAGGTCCAGGCCCGCCTGGCCCTCGAGTGTTGTCTGAGCTGCACCATCGCCCTATTTGCTGCTGCTTCAGAAACCAGGCCCCAAACTGCAAAGCTCACACCCTGTGTGCTCACTCCTGGGAATCCAAACAGACTCAAAACATGTCCAAAGCCATCACAGGAACTGACAGAAGGTTCCTGCTAATTATAAAGCGAAATTTCTCTTCTTATTTTGGAGTGGGTAGAAAGAGGCCCAGTGCCATTCCAAAGGAAGTCAGATGGTCCTCCACAGGGCTGCCTAGAAGCCAACCTGCAAACCTGCTCCTCTGGTGGGCCGGGGCCTGCACTGTGACCCCTCCCAGGGGCACCTCTACAAGGCAAGAGTGTGCTTTCTATGCTTTTTCTCTGCCTTGGACCCCTTGGTAGTCTGCTGAACCATCTGGGCCCCTTCTCAGAGCAATCTTCTTAAATGTATAAAATAAATTCATAGGAAACTGCAAAGGAAAGCAAACTGATCATAATGAAAAACTGCTATCAAAATACCCCTTAAAATTTCCAATGGGGTAATAGATAAGTCTCTTTATTAATCCATCAAATAACAAGAGCTAGGTGTGGCACTGCTAACTACTGTAACTTTGGGATACTGATGACTGTGATGATATTCTAAGATATCCACAACAACAGGAACGAAATATGCAAACACCCGCGATTTCTACAGGTGACTAAGTCACAGGCACGGCTAACACCATTGTGGCTAGCATTGCCTACAGCGGTCATGGAAACAAACGCTAAATTTCAGTTACAGGTTGGTAACCATAAAGATGTCTTTTTTAAATTGCTACATCCAAGTTCACAGATCACTTGAATTCTATCCAAGGACCCAAGGTTGAGAATTCCTGGAAGTCAAGAGCTTTCTTTTGTCCTCTTTGTTTTATTCCTGATAAGAAAACGCTCTCTGCACCTAGGTATATAACCAAACAAACTGAAGGCGGGGATGCAAACAGACACTTGTATACCAGTGTTCACAACAGCACTATTCTAACAGCCAAAAGGGAGAAGCAACCGAAAGGCCAACCGACAAATGAATGAACACACACAGACACACACAAGTATGAGCCTTAAAAAAAAAAGGGATTGTGATGCACGCTGCAACATGGATGCACCTTGAGGGCATTACACTAAGTAAAATAAGCCAGTCACAAAAAGGCAAATCTTGTATGATTCCACTCATAGGACATTCCTAGGAGTCAAACACATACATACAGAAAGGCAGGGGCAGGGGGTAGGTGGAAATGTGAAGCTATCTTTCAGTTTGAGAAGATGAGAACGTTCCAGAAATGGATGATGCTGGATAGCTGCATGCCGGTGCGAATGCACTCAATGAACTTTAACATTTAAAAATGATTGGCTGGGCCAGCAGCACACATCTGTGGCCCCAGATACTTGACAGGCTGACATACGAGAATCATTTGAGCCCAGATGTTCCTGGGCAACAGAGACATAATCTGTCTCTTAAAAAAATTTTTTTAAATATTTAAAATGGTAAACCTTATGTATATTTAACCATAATAAAAAAAATTTTTAAGAAATAAAAATAGGCCGGGCATGGTGGCTGAAGCCTGTAATCCCAGCACTTTGGGAGGCCGGGGCGGGTGGATCACGAGGTCAAGAGATCGTGACCATCCTGGTCAACATGGTGAAACCCCGTCTCTACTAAAAATACAAAAAATTAGCTGGGCATGGTGGTGCGTGCCTGTAATCCCAGCTACTCAGGAGGCTGAGGCAGGAGAATTGCCTGAACTCAGGAGGCGGAGATTGCGGCGAGCAGAGATTGCGCCATTGCGTTCCAGCCTGGGTAATGAGAGCAAAACTCTGTCAAAAAAAAAAAAAGAAATAAATAAAAATAGGGGCCAGGCACATGTGACTCATGTCTGTAATCCCAGCACTTTTAGGAGGCCAAGGTGGGCGGATCACCTGAGGTTAGGAGTTTGAGACCAGCCTGTCCAACATGGTGACACCAAGTCTCTACAGAAAATACAAAAATTAGCCAAGTGTGATGGCATGTGCCTGTAGTCTTAGCTACTCAGGAGGCTGAGGCAGGAGGATCACTTGAACCCAGGAGGCAGAGGTTGCAGTGGGTCAAGATTACACCAAGAGGGAGGGAGGGAGGGAGAGAAAGGGAGGGAGGGAGGGAGAGAAGTGGAGGGGAAGGGGAAAAGAAGGGGAGGGGAAGGGGAGGAGAGGAAAAGGGAAGAAAGGGAAGGAGGGAGGGGAGAAAAATGCTCCCTGTAGAACATGGGAAGGTGGAGTTACTGTCAAGAATAGGAACAGCCTCACTTGTGGCTGAGAGCTGAGTCACCTGGGGGCTCTGAGTGGGGCCTGTGCTGCCAGACCCACTAATGAGCTGTGCCACCCTGGGCAAATTACTTCACCTCTCTGACCTCAATTTCGGCATCTGTAAAATAAGGGCTGTGGTCACTGCGACCGCCATACCTTGGACAATGATGACGTCCCTGGCTTGGAGATAAGCATTTTGCAGACGTGATCTCACCAAGACTTCAGATAACCCCAAGAGCTTAGTAGGGTTGTGGCTAGCACGTTACAGATGACTTAGTTAACTTACCCAAGGTCACTTTGGGTCTGGGGCATAGCAGAGCCAGGCTGGCTGAAGAACTCAGACTTACAGTTCTCTCTGTACCTCTCTGTCACTTGTGGATGGTCTCTGTCCCTCTAAGCTCCAGCAGGACAGACACGGTATCTGTTCCATGTGCCATGTTACCCCCAGAGCCCACCATAGAGGAGGTGCTCAATAAACACTTGCTGAGCGATTGAGAGAATCCAGTTCTGTCTGACCCCCATACTGGCTTCCTTTCTAAGCTAGGGATTGTGGCATTACAGGGTCCTGTCTTTCAGGTCTCCTAACAGATGCTGTGACAAGCCTAGTACATCAGAGGTCACAGTGTTCCCCACGGAACCCCTGAAAGAGGCAGAGGCCAAGGGAGCCAGTTAAAGAGACAGACAAACCTCAAGGAGTACAGAAACACTGCCCGCACACGGCACACACACACGTACACGTACACGTACACCTGGCAAAAAATACCTACAACTCTGGGGCCAGGAGCTGCACATTTCTGCCCGTGTGTGGGAACTGGCTTTTGGTCCAAGAGGCCTTGTTGTTCGGAGGGAGCTGAGGGATGAGCTGGGTGTTATATCAGGCTCTTCTGGCTAAGGAAGCTGTGCCTGAGCGAGGTTCAGGGTTTACCTGGTGGTGACTGAGCTCACCTTCCTCCTGGGGGAAGACGGGGGCTCCGCCAGGGACTACCAAGTGGTTGGGGAACAGGAACAGCGCTCTCCAGACAAAAGATGCTGTCCTCTTGGTTCTTTTCCAGAAAGGCCACCAGGCCTTTTTGCGAGGAGGGGGCTTGGCTAGGACCTAAATGAGGCAACCACGGTTGGGCTGGGTGACTCAAGAACTTGGATTTGTCAGACTGGATTAGTCAGTTGCTTGGCTGGGGCCCAGGTAAGCTTGAGGTGTTGTGAGGGAAGCCCGCTTCTGGAGTCCAACCATAACAGGGGCTAGGAGGGCACCAGTCCCACCTTGCTGCCCTGAAACTGTGGGCCCCAGGTCCCTCTGTGTGACATGGGGTGAGTCTGCCCCCATTCAGGCCTGGCACTCGGACGGAACAGCGAGTGACTCCACAGTAATGAAAAGAAATAAACTAGATGTATAGGAATCAACAGAGAGATCTCCAACACATGAGCACCGTGGGATACAGTGGAAAAAGGCAACCTGTACGAGCACTTTAAAAACATATCCAAAGCAGGGCGTGGCAGCTCATGCCTGTAATCCCAGCACTCTCGGAGGCCAAGGCGGGAGGATCTCTTGAGCCCAGCAGTTTGAGACCAGTCTGGGCAACATGGCGAAGCCCTGTCTCTACCAAAAAATTACCCAGGTGTGGTGATGTGCCCTTGTAGTCCCAGCTACTGGGGGGCTAAGACAGGAGGTTCACTTAAGCCTCGGAGGTCAAGGCTGCAGTGAGCTATAATCATACCACTGCACTCAGGCCTGCATGATAGAATGAGACACTGTCTCAAAAAAAGAAAAAAATATACATTAAGAAATGTTACACATTGTTTATGGCTACGTGTGTAAAAATATTTTAAATGTAAAGAAGCACAACAGACACGATAAGGGGGTACCTGGAGGTGAGGAGTACATTTGAGGTGAATGTCAAGTAATTATACCTTTTCCAGTAATGTTTTATTTCCTTCACTTGAAAAAGGCAAAGCAAAGAGGACAAAATAGTAACAAAGCTCTAATCGGGGTGGTGGTAACACGATTTTCTGATACTGATCTTTGCGGTGTCCGCTTCCTGTTTGCTTGTTTATTTGTTAGCCAGCCTGGAAGGCATCTTGACATCAGTAGGTGGTGAAGCCACAGGTACCACTGATCATGCTAAACTGTGTGTTTATTCTTTTTAATTTTCAAAATTCAAAAAGGAAATGTCTATCACAGCATGCAGTGCTCCCTAAATGGCAACCTTTGAACAAAAATCAAGGCCCAGACACCCCATGGCTCTGCTAAAAGACAGCCCTTTGGCCTCTGTCTACTTCAAGTGAGAAAGAGAACTCTACCCGGCCCTGCACAGGCCCTCAGTGAGCTCCGGGCTTCCCTCAGTGAAGGGGCGCACTGAAGCTCTGACCCCTCCAGTGTCAATCCAGGTGTGGCCACCTGGCTTCGGGCGCTGATCAGGGTCTGACCCACCAATCACACTCCAGGAAACCCAGTGACGTCATCGATCGCCAATGGGAGCTCCTGATCAGCGGGGGCGAATCGGTGTTGCCACACTGGGCTGACAGGATTCCAGCTAGAGGCAAAGATGTCTGACATTTCCCTTGTCTTTGACAATCACAGCCTTATCAAGTGCAAATGGACACGCAGAAACCTCATCCACCTGCACATGGCTCCTAAATTTCAGATTTACTCTTCAACTGTAATGGCACCTCTGCAATCCTGCTTATATGCTTTTCTTCTCAGATAAAAGGGAAACATTCTTCACCCTGCATTTCATTATATCAGACACTGGCCTTTCTTGGAGAAATTCTATCTGTAAGATTTGGGATACCAAAAAGATAAAGACACATTCAGGATACCCTTCTACTTTCCCCAATCTCGGCCAACCCCCAGTTGTAGAAAAGTATCTTATGTTTAAAAACCCAACTGATCCCCTAAACTGGCCATTTTGAAATCTGCAAGGCATAACAGGATCTTTAAAAGCCACCTGGTTTCTCCTGTTAGTTCATCATCCCACATCTGCCTACAAATACACAAGACTTAGGAGGAGAAGAAAATTCACTACAGGAAGGGGCTTTTTGGAGAAGCTCCGCACAGACTGAGACTGCTGGGTTCGGGGTCTGAATATAAGCACCCTCCCCGCCTCAGCTGAAGTACCCTTACAGACACTCAGCCCCTCCACTTCTGGAAGCAGAAATGCTACTGTTGAAACCCAGTCCTTCTAAGAACGCACAGTGGCATTTTGGGGAGGCAGCTGACCTCGGCGGTCACCATTCCACAGAGCAGAACCACAGCGGGGGCAGCTCGTGTTTGCTATTCGGCGGTGGGGAGGGGGTGGCAAATGCAAAGCCACTAGACAACTAAAACCTCTGCTGTCTTCCTGCCACTGCCGACCATCACCATAGGAACCACATCCTGCTGCTACCATGGCAACCGCGCAGTACCATCCGCTTAGCAAGCAATGATGCGGAGGCCACTCAGGAAGGCTTGCTGAAAGGCCTCAGGGCTGGAAGGGTCCTGTGGTCCACTGTCACAGCCCGGTGGCTGTGACAGAGAAAAGCCTTTCAGAACAATCCATTTTGGTTCAAAAGCCCTCCTCCTCCTGTACCTCAAGAATTAATTTACCCCAAAATTAAATCCTGTGTAAAGCACATTCCTGTTCCTGGGCTGCAAAAAGCTCCGGGCAAAATACATCAGTGAAGAGAGGGGTGGTCCTTTTTCTGACACAGCTAAGTTAAAGAGGATGTGAAACTCAGGGAGCGCCCCACAATTTGGCCATGCACTCAAGACAGCAGCTCCTAAGGTGGGCTCAGACACCAGGGTTAGGCCTTCCCAGAAGCAGCCTCTGATTTCCTCCTCATAGCCCTACTTGTAAATGTAATTCCCTACTTCCTACAGACATTTTACAGAGGAATGAGGATCAGAGAAGTTAGGTGATTTGCCCGAGGTCACAGAGCACAACGGGCAGACTGTCTGACTCTCCAGTCCTGAGAAATTCTGGTCAACTTAATTATATCCAATGCCAAGTTCCATGAATCAGGCCCTACTTATTAATCATCGTTCATCTTGATTTCTTTCTTTTCCTGTCTCTCTCCCTTACTCCTCTCCCTCTCCCCCTCTCTCTCTCTCTCTTTCTCGTCTCTGTCTCTGTCTTTTTCTCTCTTTCTCTCTCTCTCTCTCTCCTCTCTCCCTTGCTCCTCTCTCTCTCTCTCTCTCTCTCTCTCTCTCTCTCTCTCTATTTGAGAGACAGGATCTCACTACTTTGCCCAAGCTGGTCTTGAACTCCTGGGCTCCTTGGCCTCCCAAAGTTCTGGGATTACAGGTGTGAGCCACTGCCCCTGCCAATTTCTAGTAAGCATTAATTTTAAGTAAGCAAACACTCTCTACACCATAGAAATTGCTTGTTTCGTTCCAGGCATCGTGCAAATACTTTACAGTGGGATCCTGTTTGTGTCTCCCAGAGTCTCTGAGGTAGAAATTACTACAGGCGAAGAGACCGAAGCGGAGAGATGAAGTAACCTGGCTGAGTGCACACAGCAGGCAAGAGGCTGACTTGGGGCTCAAACCCAGCCAGCAGGACTCCGGAGAAGGGGCTTGCAGCCACTGTGCTGTACTGCGTCCTGACTAGCTGGGTAGCTGAAACGCAGATCTCAGACCTCACCTGCAAAGCACAGCCTCCCAAGGCCTCCCACCCCGGAAACTGTGAAACAAGCCTGCTGTGCCGCACAGGAGCAGACACATCACCACCCATGGCTGCACCCCTGCCGCAAAGCCAGCACGGTGACAGCTTCGGGGAACAGCCCCTAGGATGCAGATAGGACCTTCCCAGGGAGCCACAACTACAATGCTCACTCTTGTGCCCCAAGGTGGTTTCAGTCAGAGCCACTTCCGATTCACTGCGGTTCAGGATGACAAAGCACTCAACACTGAAGGCTGGAGGAGAGGAAGGGAACGTTACCAAGTCACCACATCACCACATACAGCCCCTCACTGAGGCATCTCCATGATGGACATATTTGGGTAAGCCACGTCAAACTGCCATTCTGGAGGTTAAAAGTGGAAAAACACTGGCAACTTCATGTGCTTTATCCTGTCTTACCGTCACAACAACCCCACTTTACAGATGAGGAAATTGAGGCTCTATTTCCTCAACTGAGGTTAAATGCTTGGCCAAGGTCACAGAGACAGGAAGTAGGAGACCCAAGATTCAAACCCAGGTCTGTCTGGTCTCAACGTCAAGGTCCTTCCCCTCCACCATGCACACACTATTTCCTGGACCACCCTGGGGCATGGGAGGCCCAGCAAGGGTGTGGCTGAGTAGAAACAGTCCAGAGAACCCAATTCCTCTGCCAACTGAGTTCTGAGTTAAGGGGTCAGGACTTTCTTTGGGCAGCCTAGGCTCCACGCTCAAGCTGAAGCAGGTATAGCTCAGTAGCAAGACTATAATCACAGGGATTTGACTTTTTGTGTGTTTGTTTGCTTTGAGACAGAGTCTCATTCTGTTACCCAGGCTGGAGTGCAACAGCGCGATCACAGCGCACTGTGGCCTCCACCTTCCAGTCTCAAGTGATCCTTCCGCCTCAGCCTCCTAAGTAGCTGGAACTACGGGCACCACCACATTCCACTACTTTTGTTAAAAAATATTGTGTAGAGATGCAGGTCTTGCTATGCTGCCCCAGTCTGGTCTTGAACTCCTGGGCTCAAGTGATGTTCCAGCCTTGGCCTCCCAAAGTGCTGGGATTATAGGTATGAGCCTGGCCTTTTGTATTTTTTTAATCAACACCAATAGACACCAAACACAGGAAGCAGGCAGACAGTTACTTAATCAGTTTGCGTCCCAGCTGGCTAGTGTGAAAGAAAGGTAGGATGCTAACGCCAACTGCATAGGGCAGGTCAGAAATAAACACAGCCTTGTAAGTCAGGGGCCCCGCTCCGTGCTGGGCGCCCGGGTGTTCTCAGTGTGTATCACTTTCCTTGCTGGTACTTGGCTCTCTCGCCAAGCTGCAGGGTATAGTCCAGCCTGGACCCCTGCAGGGACTTCAGCAGACAGCCTCTCTCAGGCCTAGCCTACGTTCTTTCCCAGACAGGTCAAGGTGTTGCCTGTGTTCCATCCATCATGAAGGAGTGGCCACCGTTAATTCACGGGGCTGACATCTCTGTCTCTGCTTCCCAACTCTAGGCATCTACAAGCCTGGTGGGCCAGCAAAAATGGCCCTTAGAGGATGACAGGTCCTACTTTCACAATCATGACTGATTTTCTGCACTTGGCTGTCTTTTGACCAAAGTGAGAGCCAAACAGTGGCTTTAGCCACGGGCATTTCAATGCTGACTTGGGAAACTGAACCCCACTGACCCCAGCCTTCCAAAAAAGGGTGAGTCCTCAGACAGCTGCACCTTCCACCGCCCTCCTCCGCTTCCAGCACACACACAGTTAACCATGGGGGCACCGGGAGTGCAAAAGGACCCTGCCATTTACTTTGTGAAAAAACTCCACATATCCACTGGTGTTCCTTTTCCTAAAAATGCTTGAATCTCGTGGCTGTGGCAGGAGGGTCCACACTGAAAAGAGCTGTTTGCAGCCCACTGCCAACTCTGCGTCCTGGCTGCCTCTCCTGAGCCTCCGGAGAACGTCGAACTCCAAAAACGGCATTCCCAGAGGATGGGATCACTTCCGACACACGCCCGGAGAATCGCCTCTGCTCCACATTTCTTCTGGAGAAAATGTTTCCTGCCTCCCTGGCATTGTGGGGGGAGATTCCAAGGACACACTGGCTCAGATGTGGGGGGGGGTTTCTTTCTCATAACGGCCTATCATTTAATTTGTAATTTCACAGCTAATACATGAATTAAAATGTGACTGTCATTAAAATGTGAATAATACAGAAGTGTGAAAAGCAACAAAATCCCCTTTACCTGGATTCAAGCCCACTCTCTTGCCAGAGGAGAGTGTTTCCTTGGTCTCATTTTTCTAGGCAATCACATACATCTCAAAAATCCCTTTATGGTATGCTTTTGTGTAATGAGCCTTAGACAAGAACATGTCTCGGATATCTTTCCACAGCCATGCATTTAGATTCACCACATTCTTTTTCATTGCTGCATCATATTCCACGGAATCAATGTACTAAGACATCCTGACCTATTCTTTCACTGATGACCTTTGAAGTTGTCTGGTTTTTCACTGTGCTACCTTACACATCTTTGGGCATGTGTCTACGCATACATGAAAGAACTTCCTGAGGACAGATGCCTAGATGCTTCAGTATCTATTGCCAGGCACCCCAGGCACAGCGGTGCACTAGCCAGCCCTGATCCCCCAGGGAGCCCAGTTTGGCTGCAGACAACTAACAAGCTATGAGGCCACAGCAAGCCAATCCCCAGCAGCGACGCACAAGTGGCCGCGCACGCAAGATGCATCCGGGCTGGGAGGCAGGGAAGGCGTCCTCCAACAGAGATGGGCTGAGTCCCGAAGGCACAGCTGGCTGGCCGAGAGCAAGGGACGGCGCATGAGAGTGTCCAAGCAGAGGAGCGGGGAGGGCCTCCAAGCCCGGAACCCAGCACACGTCTGTGGAAAGCAAGGGCTAAACCAAAGTGGAGCTCCTTTAGGAAAAGAAAGCAGCTCAACATGATTGCACGCCTACTCAGGGGGACGCGAGGACCCTGGAGAGCTAGAAGAATGTTTAAAACGGGGGTCAGGGGAAGCATGATTCGATTTGTATTTTAGAAAGTCCACATAGGGGCTGCTCGCAGTGGCTCACGCCTGTAATCTTCAGCACTTTGGGGGCTGAGGTGGGCGGATCACAAGGTCAGGAGATCAAGGCCATCCTGGCCAACATGGTGAAACCTCGTCTCTACTAACATACAAAAAGTTAGCCGGGCGTGTGGCGGTGTGCGCCTATAGTCCCAGCTACTCAGGAGGCTAAGGCAGGGGAACCTGGGAGGCAGGTTACAGTGACAGAGATCGTGCCACTGCACTCTGGCCTGGTGACACAGCAAGACTCTGTCTCAAAAAAAAGAAAGAAAGAAAGAAAGAAAGTACCCGGAGGAACCAAGAGTGAGAAAATGGGGCTGCTGAAGTCAGGTGATTAGACTAGAAACCACCCCAAAACTGGGGCCATGTCAACTTCACTGCTAGATTAGTCGGAGTCCAATGAGGAAATGGAAGCCACTTGGGCACTGGACCTGAGAGACTTTAACACAGGGCACTGGGTACACAAGGACAGAAGATCCCAGAAGCCAAGTGGAGGCAATGGAGCCACCCGGAGATTCGCAACAGCAGGAAGCCGCCCCCACCCACAGCCAGAGAGACAGGGAGGAGGCTGCAGGACTGAGACCCAGGCCGTAGGGTCTGTCCAGTGGGAGCTGGAGCCACAGAGGAGTTGCAGGTGCCATCAGAGCAGCCTCTGGAGACTAAGGCAGGTAGAAACACTGGCTTCTCCCTTCCTCCCACCTTCAAGCCTCCTAGCAGCTCCTCCGATGCATTGAACCCAGTGACACAGGAGCCTGGGACACAAGAACCTACAGAGATTGGCCCCTCAGCCACACCCAGCAGACCAGGGGAAGGACAAGAAATGGACCCAAAGGGCAAACAGGCCCAGACTGGCACAGCTACCAACCTCCAGTCCCCAGAATAGCGCCTGGTACAGAATACACATTTGCTAAAAGCATAAACAAAGCCAGTGAGGCTTCCTTCATTTCAGAGCCCCTCCAGCCCTGTGATTTCCTGATGGCCACTGATGATGCTCTGGGCTGACGAAATACGCCTCCCATTATCCCCAGCCCTGGTCCTGTGCTCCCAAGCACTCAACAGTAAATCAATAGTGTGCTCTCTGAAACAAAAGCTCGGCGGTACCCGCCTGCCCAGCACCCAAAGCCAAAATCGGATGTGCCTCTCCTTACCTCCCCACACACGTCAGTGCCCTCCAACACAGATCTTGTGTTTTTCCATCCAGAAACGCAGAGACCACAACCCTCCAAGGATGAGAATCAGAAGACCAAGGTGTTCCTTTCAGCTGTGAGTCAGTCATTCTGAGGCCTCACCAACAGGTGAGAAGGCTCAGCGTCACCCGCCTGGTCAATCCTTCATCCCTACAGCCCAGAATAAAGCGCAGCCCCCAGGAGGTTTCTCTCTGCAGGAGTCATGCTTCTTGTTTCACTGGAGAAGGCAGCACGGCACAGGGAAAAGGCTGAGGGCTTTGTGACAGGGCAGTCCTGCCAGGACAGGCCATGTGGCCACGGGTCACCTCCTGGCCTCAGTCTCCAGCTCTGGAAAATGGGAAGGATGTGACCTTCCTCCGGGCTGCTGGGCCTGGCACACAGCAGGCCCTGGAACGACGATGCTCAGGGGAGGGCTCATCACATTTTCCATTGCTGGAGCCCCACTTAGTCTGTGGTAGCTCCTCTGACAGATGTTAGTATGAATAACAGCTAGAGCCACCATGGTGCACACTGGCACAGCACACACACACAGGACAGCCATCAGCCTAAGGACTGTGTCTCTATTAAGTCACTAACCTTCACAACCGCCCCAGGAAGCTGGAAATACTATGTTCCCCACTTTACAGATGAGGAGACTGAGGCACAGAGAAGTCTGGAAACAGACCCATGGGCACCCAGGTTATAAGGGTGAAGCCAGGACCTTCTCCTGGGCTCTCCGGCTTCAGAGCCACCATGATTGATGGCAACACTAGATCCACTGGGGGTGCCCATGAGGTGGCGAGGGCCAGGCTCTCCTGGGCTGTCCCGTCTAAACTCATAGTCCCCCCATTTTGCAGATGAAGAAATGGAGGCTCAGTGAGCTCAAAGCACTTGTCTAAGGTCAGGGACTAACAAGTAGCCACTCGGGTTGGAACCCAGACGGTCTCATGACACTCCTGACCTCCGCACCCCAAGTTAGCCTTGTTCCTAAGGTCAGACTGGCTGTCTCTTCCTCCCTCCTCATGCCAATTCTGGAAGCTTCCCTCATCCTGATCCTCTGGAGGTGGTCACACACCCCTGCAAAGTGGAAGCTTTCTTAGCCACCCTCCTCCTTCCCCCCAGCCTGCCCCACCGCTCCAACTGCAGGGGCTGGGACATCTGCCCTCTTCACCACAAAACCAGACGCAAATCCACTCCTCAGATAGGCCAGAAGTGTCACCGGATTCTAGCCTCTTCTATAGTAAATACATGAAGTCAGTCTCCATAAACAAATGCATTATTTTAGGGATGAAGATTCTCTGGACATCAACAAAGCTGGCGGCATTTCTGTTTTGTTTTGTTTTTGTTGTTTTTCTTTTAAACTAGCAGCAGCAACCACAACAGAAACCCCGTGGTCTGTTTTGGGGGCCAAAACACAAAGCCTTCCTCTAGCCCCAGGATTGCGCTGGGCAGTGGGGGCGAGAATGTCCCACCCAGACTGAGGGAAGCATAGCAAATACAGTTTGGGCAAAGGTTGCAAGTCAGTGGAATGAAAGCCAGCCCCGGAGGTTCGGAGAGCTGGAATCTTAAATATTCACACCAGGAAGGAATGGCACTAAGTCAGGAGCCAGCTAGGGCCATGCCCGTGTCCCTAGCAAATGGCTTGGCCTGGAAACAGGAGGCGGCTCCACTCTGGGAAGCGACCCATCCAACCCTCACCCCATTGCCCAGACCCACGAGACTGCACAGTGGCCAGAACGGACCCGGGGGCTCCCAGGTCAGCACCCTCAGCACAAGATGGAGGGTCAGTCCCAGCTCCACACCCGCTCATCCCCAGGAAGGTGTTCCCAACATGGCAGGGAATCAGAGGCCAGCTCTATTCACAAGCCGACCTCCTGGAGAACCCCGGGGTGGAAAGGAGCCCACTCCAGCCAGGTGGTGTGGCGGATCAGCCTGCAGTCCCATCATTCACTCAACAGCCGTTTCCGGAACACCTACTACGCGTGGGGCCAGGGCCAGCCGCGCTGGCTGTCTTCTCAGCCCCAGCCTCTTGCTGGGACCTTGGCAAACAGGCCAGAAAGGAAGGTGGCTCCTCTGAATAGCCTGTTGGCAGGAAGCCCCACTTTCCGGGTCTGGTGAGCAGCAATGGACGTAGGCAGGCCCCACTCTAAGAAAATTCGATCTAGGAGGACAATCTTCCAAGCAACCAAAAAGATGAAAGGACTCAGCGATTCACCAGAGGACAATGAATCAAAATCAAAACTCAAAAAGCTCCCACCAGCCAAAAACGGGCCAACAGGAACATCCAAAAGAGTACTAACTGCAGTGAATCGAAATTCATCAAATAGGCTGGGTGTGGTAATCCCAGCACTTTGGGAGACCAAGGAGGGCAGATCGCTTGAGACCAGGAGTTCAAGACTAGCCTGGGCAACATGGAGAAACACTGTCTCTACTAAAAATACAAAAATTAGCTGAGTGTGGTGGTGTGTGCCTGTAATCCCAGCTACTTGGGAGGCTGAGACACGAGAATTGCTAGAACCCAAGGAGGAGGAGGTTGCAGTGAGCTGAGATCATGCCACTGCACTCCAGCCTGGGCAATAGCGCAAGGCTCTGTCTCAAAAAAAAATAATAATGATTATTTTAATTATAATTATTTTGGGGCCAATTAATAATTCTGTCAATAAAGAAGTTCATCAATTTAAATCCACGAACTAGTGTTGATATTTAAAACCTCTGGAAGAACCTACAAAACCAGCTTATTACTCGAAACTCGATACAAAGGAGAAGAATGAAGCAGCATCCTGTACACAGTGAATGTCACAATTTCCTGTCCACACCAATCATCACAACAACCACGCGGCTGAGGAAGCGAAGCCCTTCTTCAAATAATCCCATCTGATAAATCAGGAAGGAAAGGTAGAGCGAAAACACCTGCTGTTTGCAAGCTCTAAGGAAATAACGCACCTCAGCAGTGACTGTTGGCGCCCACTGGAACATCAGCAGGAAAGGTGATGGGGTGTTGATGGATAGATCGGGCAGCTAGCGCCAGAACCTGCTCCTCAACCACACCAGGAGAGGTCCCCCCACGCATGAGGGACCCTGGTAAGGCAAATGGAAGTGCACAGAAACACCTACCTAGAAATATTCATGCCGAAAATTTTAATCCAAATCAACCAAATCTCTAAATCAGGTCTCTCCTACAGATATACAGTGCAAGCCACATGTGCAAATTTAAATATTCTAGTAGCCACATTTTTAAAAAGTGAAACAGGTGAAATCAATGTTAATATGTTTTATTTAACCCAATAAATCAAATAGATTATCACTTCAACATGTAATCAATACAAAAAATGAGTAGTGGGATATTGTATATTCTTTTTTTTATACTGAGTCTTCAAAATCCAGTGTGTGTTTCACACTTACAGCACATCTCTACAAGGCCCGCATTTCAAGCGCTCAGTGGCCATGTGTAGCTGGTAGCTGTGGTACTGGACAGCACATGTCTAAAACTTAATTACAGGCCGAGTGTGGTGGCTCACACCTGGAATCCTAGCACTTTGGGAGGTAGAGGTAGGCAGATCACTTGAGCCCAGGAGTTCGAGACCAACCAACATGGCGAACGCCATCTCTGCAAAACATACAAAAACATAGGCAGGTGTGGTAGTAGACATCTGTAGTCCCAGCTACCCGGGAGGCTGAGGTAGGAGGATCATCTGAGCCTGGGAAGTTGAAGCTTCAGCAGAGCCAGGATCATGCAACTATACACACGGGGCGACAGAGTGAGACCCTATCTAAAAAAGAAAAGAACTAGGAATTCACAAAGTATGCAGGAAATCGACGGGAAATACAGGGAACAGAGGAATGTGTTAAATGACATGATGAGGAAGCAATCAGCAAAACTCAGAATATGGGAAAATTCTACTGGACAGATGACTAACTTAAAGGTCTCATAAAACCCTCAGTAAACAAACACAGGGTGTAAACCAAGTCCAAAATCTTCACTGAGCAAATCATCATTAAAAATCATTTATGAAACAACTCGGAAAATGTGAACATTGGACATTTGATATCAAGGAATTACTGTTAGTTTCTTAGGCATGAGGATGGTATTACACTTTGTTAAAAGATACTTTAATTTTTAGAGATTCCTATTTAAGTCATTTCTAATGAAATAATAGCATGTCAGGGATTGGCATCTAAATAATCCAGTGCCTGGGAGAGGGGAAGCATACAGAGGTAGCTATACCCCAAGACTGGTTCCCATGAGCTAGCTGGGAACTACTGAAGCTGACGACGGGCACATGGGGGTTCATTTTACTCTTCCATGCTCTCAGTATATGTTTCAATATTTCCCAAAATTAGGCTGGGCACGGTGGCTCATGCCTGCAATACCAGCGCTTTGGGAGGCCAAGGCAGGTGGATCACCTGAGGTCAGGAGTTCGAGACCAGCCTGATCAATAGTGTAAAACCCCATCTCTACTAAAAATACAAAAGTTAGCCAGGGCGTGGTGGCATGCGCCTGTAGTCCCAGCTACTCAGGAGGCTGAGACAGGAGAATTGCTTGAAGCTGGGAGGCAGATGTTCCAGTGAGCCAAGATCTCGCCACTGCACTCCAGCCTGAGAAACAGAGTAAGACTCCATCTCAAAAAAAAAAAAAAGGTGTGTGATTTTTTTTTTAATGATGGGAAAAAATACATTGGTCTTAGACTGGTCCAACACAGTATCTGAGAAAGGTGGCAGTGAGTGTATATTTTGAAAAGACCTGGAATCGCACCTCCAGGACTTAAATCCTGGCTTTGTACCTGGCTAGTTGTGTGACTTTGTTCATGTCCCTTCGCTTGCTAAACCTCAATTTACTCACCTCCTAAAGGGGGCCACAAACAACAGTGTTTCCTCATAAGACTGTCAAAGGATTAAATCAGCTAATCCAAACCAAGTGCTTAGCCGAGAGCACATTATGATGCTAGGTGGTAATGCCATCGTTATTGACACTGTCACATTATCATCAGAAAGAACATCGGTGATGCGGGTGGCCATCATGGTCCCACTCAGCGATTTCCACTCAGGGAAACATGGGCCCTGACACCTGGTCTTTGGAGCTCCAGGGCATCCGTGAGGAGCCAACATCTCCTCGTCCCAGATCAGACCTGGAGAACTGCAACACAAAGAGGATGGCAACCCTGCGGCAGGATGCTGAGGGCACTTGTCATCAATACCTTGATGGGGGCTCACAGAGGCAAAGTCAAAGCCAAAGTGAACTGAGCTTTTGCCAAATGTCCCATTAAAGATACAGGAAGAGCATCCTCATCTAAAAATCCTAATGGAAATTGATCAGAAAATGAGGTTCCATTTGCCAGATAGGTCTGAGTTAGGCACAGTTCCTTTGGGGCAGGACTTCTCCATGAGAGCAGGATCCTCAGAGCTCCTGACAAAGGGGCCCCCCGCCACTCACTACATCAGATTCATCACACTTCCATGCTCCAGCCCATGAGGAGCCCTACCCGTTTCCTCCCCTCTGGTTAGGGAAGACAGGAAGACAGCAAGCTGAGGAGTCTGGGTCTCAGTTAAGACCCAGCCTCAGAGATGGGCAGCTGGGGCAGGAGGGCCCAAGAAGTATCTGTTCAGACTATGCCCTTGGATGGTTGAGGCAGCATTCCTGAAACCAGGGTCTGAGCCCCCACCCTAACGCTAGGGCAGGACTCTGCTTAGGGCACCCAACCTGCTCTGCTCAGGATGACCAGAGGGAGGCGGACAGAGAGGGCAGAAGGGAAAGACAACCAGACTATGACCTCCTGAGCACCTGCACTTCAGGCACCATCATAAAGCCATTCTTGCCAGGCATGCTGGCTCAAGCCTGTAATCCCAGCATTTTGGGAGGCTGAAGCAGGCGGACCACCTGAGGTCAGGAGTTCAAGACCAGCCTGACCAACATCAAAAAACCCCGTCTCTACCAAAAATACAAAATTAGCCTGTCGTGGTGGTGAAGGCTTGTAATCCCGGCTACTCAGGAGGCTGAGGCGGGAGAATTGCTTGAACCTGGGAGGCGGAGGTTGCAGTGAGCTGAGATCATGCCATTGCACTCCAGCCTGGGCAACAAGAGCAAAACTTCCTCTCAAAAAAAAAAAAAGAAAAAAAAAAGAAAGTCATTCCCGGTTTTACAGTTACTCAAAGAGGTGCCAGAGGCAGAGCAGGCAGGAGGGAGGGAGCCCCAGTGTCAAACCCAAGTACCTATCTCCAAAGCCAAGTTCCCACCAATGTGTTATGCTGAGCTGGGAGACAGAAAGCAACCCCACAGACACAGACACAGGCACAGGCACAGGCACAGGCACAGGCACAGGCACAGGCAGGAACTGTGCAGGCTGAGGGCACATCAGCGTCATTCCTGGGGGCTCCTGTCCATGCCACAGCTCTCTGAGCCCACTGGCCCATCTACAAGATGGAGCTAAAGAAAGCCCTGTAGGGCAATGACAGCGGAGGACGCAGGAGGTCTGCCACATGAGGAGCACAGTGTTGGTCACACCTGCAGACACCTGAACGGATCTGTTCTTCATGGAGACCTGCTGGCACTTTTCTCTCTGAACAGATCTTTATTTGAAAAGAATAAAATGAATGATTCCCTTCCCATCACAAAAACTGTTGCCCTTGGGCAGGCGCAGTGGCTCACACCTGTAATCCCAGCACTTTGGGAGGCCAAGGTGGGCAGATCACTAGAGGTTGGGAGTTTAAGACCAGCCTGATCAACATGGAAAAGCCCCGTCTCTATTAAAAATACAAAATTAACCAGGTGTAATGCTGCATGACTGTAATCCCAGCTACTCGGGAGGCTAAGGCAGGAGAATTGCTTGAACCCAGGAGGTGGAGGTTGCAGTGAACCAAGATCATGCCATTGCACCCCAGCCTGGGTGACAGAGCAAGTCTTGCTCTCAAAGAAAAAGTTGTTGCTCGTAAGGCTAAGTGAATGTTCGGAACCCGAACTGTATTCAAGAGTTCATTCCTGGAAGTGGGGGAGTCTCCTCATTGAGCAGGAAGGGGCCTCTGCATTCCAAATACCAGATCCCAATGCAGCTTCTTCCCAATGAATGCATTGCGTGCATTATGCAAAAGTATGGCAGGCAACGCCAAGAGAGAAGCACTCCGGGCGTGACACTTGCTCTCCTAAGCATTTCCCAACCCCGGTACACAGCTGACAAAAGCACACATCAGAGGGGGCCCTGAGACACCATGAGGATCCCCATCCCGGGCCCCACTCGGGTCCCTGGGGCATGATCAGATCATTCTGCACGCCGTCCCAGGCCTGCACAAGCTGTTCTGAGATCCGTCTCACGGAGTACCCGCTCAGGCTGATGGAGAGTGCTGAAATTCCCAATGCGGTTTGTAAATACCTATCAATATTCCACAGGTGCATAACCTTTGACTCAGACATTCCGTTTCTAGGAATTTACCCCAGAGACATTTCAACAAGGTTGGGGGAGGAACACTCCTGCTTTGTTTCTCTCTGTTCAATCCTCTCCGATTCCTCCCTCTGATTCCTCCCTTCAGCAGGGGTTGATGGGTTGTCAATTCCCAAGTGGGCTTTACTAAAAGCCTGGGAAAACCAAATGGGAAATAAGCCAGGAAAGGCAAAAATCACCGGATCAGTCCAGCGTGTCCCAGGGAGCGATGGGACTCACACCCCAGTACCACTGAGCGCTACCCTCACAGCCCTTCCGCAGAACCCAGTCCTCTGCTTTCCCCAAGAACCCCAAGAATAAAGCAGGGCAAACACAAAGTGCTCCGCACCTGCAGCCACCTCAACCAGGAGATTTCACTCAGCTCTCCTGGTTACTCTTAAGAAGTCTTGTGAATTCGCATTCCACTCCATATCTGTGCACACTCTAGTAGCAAAATAATCTTCAACGACTCCCGAGTTAAACGATTTAACCTTCTCCCCATCACCAGATCGTCTAAAGTGGATGTTCCCACAACGGGGAGCCATGTTTTACATTACACACTAAATGACTTAACCTTTCCACCCCTCAAGAAAAAAGCTCATCCCAAGAAGATGAGCCATGTTTTAAATTATATGTTAGTTAAATGACTTCACCTTTTCCCTCTGAATACACAAGTCAGGTGGACACACGTGGAAGATACACCCCATTTAGCCTACGGTTTCTCCAACTCCTGACACCCTCACGGGTTGCACGTATCCCAGTTTGAGAAACGCAGTTTTAGGCTTATCTTTAGCATCTGCAAAGAGAGGGTACCCAAGACCCCCAGAAAGCCAAGGCTGGGAGGATGAGAGAGGACATTCAGGTACAATGCTTTGAGGATTTGAGCAATTTCTTTTTTTTTTAAACAGACTCTCAATCTGTCATCTAGGCTGGAGTGCAGTGGCGTGATCTCGGCTCACTCCAACCTCTGCCTCCTGGGTTCAAGTGATTCTCCTGCCTTAGCCTCCCGAAGAGCTGGGACTACAGGTGTACACCACCACGCCTGGCTAATTTTTGTATTTTTAGCAGAGACGGGGTTTTGCCATGTTGGCCAGGTCCACCTAGGCCTCCCAGAGTGCTGGGATACAGGCATGAGTGAGCCATTTCAACCTCAAAGATCCAGTTATTTTCTTCCCACTTGATATCTTTATATTTGGAAGACCTTTCCCCCTTCAAGCTTCTGTTCTTAAGCCAATACTGACTGTTACTTCCATTTCCCATTTGAATCTCCATTTTCCAATGATATTTCCATAATATAAGGCCAATTTTTTAAAAAACAATAAATTGCAATAAAAGGAAGAATGAGGTCTTCCTGTGTAGTGAAATGGCTGAGCATAACTGAGACAGGATCCACCTCTTAAAAACAGAGGTCAAGATCTCAGTAGGGTTTTGTGAAGGGCTGAAAATTTCTCTGAGGGCCCTTGCTGCTTACTATCTCCTCAGACCCCAAATCAAGATCAGAATGCTCCCGAGTGCAGGTTCAGGATCACGCAGTTCTAGATACAATCAGCTTGGCCAGTTTCTAGCTGTGTGAGCTGCAGGAAGTTCCTCAACCTCTCTGAGTCTTGGTTTCCTCATCCATAAAATGAGGCTAAGAGGGGGTCCCACCCATGAGGGTTGCAGGAGGATGACTGGACACAACGTGTGTAAATTGCTCATCAATGTGATCAGCGTGTGATAAGCACTCAATGAACAGCAGTTCTTATTGTTCCCTGATTTATTTTTGAGACCGAGTTTCACTCTTGTCCCCAAGGCTGGAGTGCAATGGCTCGATCTCGGCTCACTGCAACCTCTGCCTCCCGGGTTCAAGTGATTCTCCGCCTCAGCCTCCCAAGTAGCTGAGATTACAGGCGCACACCACCAAGCCCGGCTAAGTTTTTATTTTTTGTGTTTTGTAGAGACGTGGTTTCACCATGTTGGTCAGGCTGGTCTTGAACTCCTGACCTCAGGTGATCCACCTGCCTTGGCCTCCCAAAGTCCTGAGATTGCAGGCATGAGCCACAGCACCCGGCCTGCTCCTGATTTAAACCAGCCACTGTCACTGAGGAGAGACTCAAGGAGAGATCCGGGATCCAAAAGATAAGTTATCTTGGACAAAGTTTTAGTGCAGAGTTCCCTGACACTACTCCTAACTTTCCTCACACAGCCTGAGGGAAAGAGAAAAGGCTTTCAGTTCCGAAACCAAGAAAGCACTAAAGCTCTAAGAGGGACTAGAAACTCAGCCCAGCAGGTCCCAGCTGAGGCTCTGGGTTCCCCGGACTCTGCTGCCTTTGAAACCCAGTGTGCAAATGGACAAAACAGACAAGATCTGCAGCTCTCCAGGCGTGGGGTCTGGAGGACCAGGCCCAAGTAGAAGCAAGCACAGGGGGGAGTGAAACAGCACAATGGCTCCCACACAGGCCCAGTTCCCTCCTTTGTCAGGACAAGCGGGATATTCCACTTCTCTTCCCTCTCCACCCACCCCTATAATTCGTAGGCGTGAGTTGCTCTGGCCAATGAATCATGAGCAATGACGTATGTCCCGTACGAGTGGCCACACCCCTGTCTTGCCTCCAGGACAGCCGAAGTACAGTTGAGACGGGCGCTCCATCAGCTGGGTCACTGCGTGATCAGACGAGCAAGGCGCCTTGCTGATGCGCCCTGAACAGCCAGCATGAAGGAGAAGTAAGCTGTAGGCGAGAGGAGCGGCTGCACTGCCTGTGACGGCGGCACAGCCCAGCGGCACTGGCTGATTCAAGGGGCTGAAAAAGCAGGGTCTAAGGCAGCACTTCCAAACCGTCTGTGAGAAAAGGCCCATTTTAATTTTGTTTCCAATCCACTGTTGACCGATATTTTTGAAAAGTATAATTAAAATCTCATTGCAATGTCCACCTGCTAAAAGGTTTCCACACCCTCACTCTTGATCTCCTCACTTCTGTCCCTGCAGGCTGGTAACGAGCTCTGCAGCTGGGCATAGACCCGGACAACTCATGGAAAGGCACAGACTGTGCAAAACAGCACAGGTGGGCTCCAGGCCCCAGTGGCCATTTTCTTTTTCTTTTTTTGAGACAGTCTCACTCTTGTTACCCAAGCTGGAGTGCAATGGCGCAATCTCAGCTCACTGAAACCTCCGCCTCCTGGGTTCAAGCGATTCTCCTGCCTCAGCCTCCTGAGTAACTGGGATTACTGGCGCCCACTACCGTGTCCAGCTAATTTTTGTATTTTTAGTAGAGGCAGGGTCTTACCGCCAGGGTGGTCTCAAACTTCTGACCTCATGATCCACCTGCCTCAGCCTCCCAAAGTGCTAGGATTACAAATGTGAGCCACGGCGCCCAGCCCTGTTGACCATTTTCTATTTTCTTTTTCTTTTCTTTCTTTTTTTTTGTTTTTTTGAGACGGAGTTTAGCTCTTGTTACCCAGGCTGGAGTGCAATGGCGCAATCTCAGCTCACCGCAACCTCCGCCTCCTGGGTTCAGGCAATTCTCCCGCCTCAGCCTCCTGAGTAGCTGGGATTACAGGCACGCACCACCATGCCCAGCTAATTTTTTGTATTTTTTTTAGTAGAGACGGGGTTTCACCATGTTGACCAGGATGATCTCGATCTCTTGACCTCATGATCCACCCGCCTTGGCCTCCCAAAGTGCTGGGATTACAGGCTTGAGCCACTGCGCCCGGCCTTTCTTTTTCTTTTCTTTGAGACAGAGTCTCACTCTGATGCCCGGGCTGAAGTTCAGTGACAGGATCTGAGTTCACTGCAACCTTCACCTCCCAGATTCAAGTGATTCTTATGCCTCAGCCTCCCAAGTAGCTGGGATTACTGGTGCCCACCACCGCGCCCAGCTAATTTTTGTATTTTTAGTAAAGACTGAGTTTCACCATGTGGACCTGGCTGGTCTCAAACATCTAACTTCAAGTGATCTGCCTGCCTCTGCCTTCCAGAGTGCTGGAATTATAGGTGTGAGCCACGAGGCCTGGCCCCACTGGCCCTTTTCTAACACTGGGGAAATAACTGACCCTTCCCACGCCTCGACTCTCCATTTATAAAATGCGAGTCTGCATGAGAGGATTTAAATATAAAGCCCATGGAGCACAGGGCCAGGTATAAACAGGCCCTCAGTATATGCCAGCTACTCAGCCACATCGCGCCCTGTTCCCAGGTGATGACGTCTGTCACCGACAGGCCTGGCCATATGCTCAAGGATCTGGAGTGAAGCCATGGGCTTCAGGCAACCTCAGAGCAAGGCAGTGAGTTGAGATTCAGAATTCAATTCTAGACATCCACTCTGAGGTAACATGACCAGACTGGCACCTTAAGGGGCAGAAGGCCAGGCGCAGTGGCTCGCGCCTATAATCCCAGCACTTCAGGAGGCTGGGGCAGGAGGATCGCTTGAGTTCAGGAGTTCAAGACCAACCTGAGCAACATAGAGAGACCTGTCTCTACAAAAAATTTAAAAATTAGATAGGCCAGGAGCAGTGGCCTATAATCCCAACACTTTGGGAGGCCGAGGCAGTTAGATCACCTAGGGTTGGAAGTTTGAGACCAGCCTGGCCAACATGGTAAAACCCCGTCTCTAAAAATAAATGATAGATAGATAGATAGACAGACAGATAGATATAGATAGATACAGACAGACAGACAGGTGTGGTGGCACATATCTGTGGTCCCACCTACTCGGGAGGCTGAGGGGGAAGGATGGCCTGAGCCTGGGAGGTCAAGGCTGCAATAAGCCACAATTGTGCCACTGCACTCCAGCATGGGTGCAGAGAGACCGTGTCTCCAAAAATAAAAAAATAAAGGGCGCAGAGGAACCAGGACTAGGCAGACGAACCGGTGATCCACTGAGACCAGGGAAGACATCAAATGCTTAGTGCCAGGAGCAAGATCTTAACCACCAAGCACCTGCTGCCACACAGCAGAGCCACAGACGGTGACCCAGCGCCATGTGCACTCCAGAGCAGGGCGGCCATGCATCTTGGGTTTTCCTGGGTCTGAGGGATCTCCTGTAATTCAAGAGTTTCAGTATAATGGGGATGGCATTGGGCAAATCAGAACAAACTGGTCACCCTACTCCGGAGCCTATGTTCTTTAGCTCTAATATTTAGAATGTGATGAACTAGGGCAGCTCTTTCATAAAACATCAACCAGGAGGCCAGAGTAGAACTCCAGCTGCTTAACAGACTGCCTGGGAAAGCCACATCCCATGACATCACACAAACATACCTAAGAACAGAGAGGCAGGGCGTGATAGCTGCAGCATCAAAGATAAAGCGATTACCCGGCATCGCAGGGACAGCAATGGCTCCACATGGCCTGCGGACTGGCTCTGCCCTGAGGTCTGTTAAGGAACGGGAACTTCTAAGTACTGGACACATAACCAGAGGCTTTTTCTTGCTTCTTTTTTATTTTATATTCAAACAACAGGTCATCAGAATCTGCTTGGTTAATGGCCATATTGTCATAATTGCAAAACAAAGCAATGGGAATATGATGATAATGGTAGTATTTTGCATTTCTCAGAAAGGCACGTCTTGGATGTGACTTCATTTCCCAGAGCTTGCTGGCTGTCTTCTGTCTCGGTCCTCCCTCTCCTTGCCCAGCCATCAGCATGACGCTCAAATACCTGGAGCATGTGACAGGTCCATGGATTGCTGGGTGAAGGAGTTAACAAACGAGGACGTCTCTTTTCTGCGGGTAACCCAGGCACCCCAGCCAGGGCAGGCTGGGTGCTCTGTGGCTACGTCAGCTCCCCTTCCACTGCTCCCACGGAGGCAGTGCCCCCGTGTCCCCAGGACTGTCCTGAATGCTCAATACAGAAGCTGACCATGTAACTGATGAATGAAATGAAGCATCACTGATCACTTTACTAGGACCTCAAGTATAAAGTGGGACTGTCCCAGGCAAAACAGGACAAGTGGTCACCTCACTGATGTAGCATCTCACCTAATCCTTGTTATGCTTCAAGTGTCACCCCAGGCACTGGGGCCAGACGCCATGGTCTGAAGCCCAGCCCTGCTCCTAGCAGCTGGGTGCGTTACTTAACCTCTCTGGGCCCGTTTCCTCATCAGAGCTCGGCAGTAGCTGCCCCTTAGGGGCTGCTCTGCAGATTATGCTATTTAATAATTACAACACTTAGAATAGGGCCTAGCACATGTAGTAGACGCCACATGTGTGCTGACTGGATAAAAAAGTCCTCCCGTTATCCCCAGTATTATTGCTGCTTCATCCATCAGCCAACAAAGGAACAAGGGCTTAAGTGACTTGCCAGTTAGGAGCAGAATGGCTCATGCCTGTAATCCCAGCACTTTGGGATGCCGAGGCAGGCGGATCACTTGAGGTCAGGAGTTTGAGACCAGCTTGGCTGACATGGTAAACCCCATCTCTACTAAAGCTACAGAAATTAGCAGAGCATGGTGGCATGCACCTGTAGTACCAGCGACTCGGGAGGCTGAAGCAGAAGACCGTGAACCTGGGAAGCAGAGGTTACAACGAGCTGAGATCACACCAGTGAACTCCAGCCTGGGTGAGAAAAAAAGAATCAGAGTCCAATCTAAGCATCGAAGCCCATGCCACACCCATCCTGCGATCCTGCCCCGACTCCACTCCACTCCACTCGCAGCTCCTGCATTGTCTCTCCCCATTCAAGAATTTCGGGCTGTTCTGCAGATTAAGTTATTTAATAGCATAACCTTGCAATCAAGTGAGAAGAAGTGCAAGGAGCCCGATACAACATGTGGCATGGGACACTGCTGAAGCTCCTCCTGGGGCTGAGGAGGGGCTTCGGGTCCCCTGAGGCTGTATATGGCACACGCAAAGCGGGAGGCACCCATCCCAAAATAGGACGGGCATTTGCTTCCCGTGCGTCACAATCCGAAGTTCTTCTCCTTTTCTCTTCTTGCCAAATTACTCGATCTCAGAAATTCCTTAGCAAGACAAGACTGAAATGAAATCTCCAACCCCATCGGGCCCAGTGGAATTTCACCAACACAAATTGCTGTGTTCTCCAGGAAAACGGAGGACGCTGGCCTGAAGTTTCAGATTCTCACTAGGTCTTAGAAAGCTCCTGCACTTGAGCAGCTCCTGGAAGTGGCAGGAAGTGGTTTGCCTTTGCTTATTTTCCAAAGGATAACCACCAGATTTGCTCGTAAAAACTTGCTAACCAATTGGCAGAGGGCACCTGCACAATCCATTGATTTCTCCTCTCCTGGGGTTTTCTTCTTTTGTTAGCTCAACTCATGAGGCCTTCAGAGCCGCAGATGCACAGGCCTTGCCTTGACACATGCAAAGAAGGAAGGAAAGAAAGAAGGGAGGAAGGAGGAAGGGAAGGGAGGGAGGAAAAGGAAAGAAAATAGGGGTGGGGTGGGCGCAGTGGCTCACGCCTATAAATCTGGCACTTTGGGAGGCCAAAGTGGGTGGATCACTTGGGGTCAGGAGTTGAAGACCAGCCTGGCCAATATGGTGAAACCCAGTCCGTACTAAAAATACAGAAATTAGTCGGGCGTGGTGGCACTAGCCGATAGTTCCAGCTACTTGGGAGGATGAGGCACGAGAATCACTTGAATCCATGAGGCAGAGGTTGCAGTGAGCCAAGATCATGCCACTGCACTCTAGCCTGGGTGACAGAGTAAGACTCAAAAAAAAAAGAAATAAAGGTGGAAGAAGGAAGGAAGGACATTTTGATAAAGAATCAAAATTCACCAAAAGAAACGTTAAGCCACAGCCCATGGCTTCGTGTTCACCGGTGCTCGGGCAGGACTGCGCATCAGCTCTAAAAGATGCCAGAGGCTGGGCTGGCAGGACACAGAGGGAGGGAGGGAAAGAGGACCAGAAACCAAGGAGTGGCTGAAGAAGGCAGATGCCCCAGAGGGACCGGGTATGTTCTGCATCAGGAGGGAGAAGGAAGAAAGCCTCCTCCAGAAGCGAGCAGGTGAAGCCAAGCATGCATGCGGAGCCCCCGAAGGCAAGGGCAGAGGAGTCTGGATGCCTCCCATGGGGCCAAAATAGGAGCGTCATGCCCGGGCTGACAAGCCCAGACTTGAATCTGAACACCACAGGCAACAACTGCACGTCGCTGGGCAGGACGGAGCTGCTGTCCGCAAAACTCTTTCAGATTCAGAGGGCACTGCTGGGGTGCAGTAGGGGTAAAGGACTGGAAGGGGAAGTGTGAGTTTCCTCCACTGCTTCTCAGAGAGCCTTTGGGGAGCCACCTCTGCTCCCTGGGTGGAGGCCACATGCCAGCTCAGTCCGCTATGGACATTTCCAGATTCTTGGAGGCTGGGATGGGAGCATGTGCCCTGGGCTAGCCTAGAAGACAGATGGCAAGGAAGCTACATGGGCGCAGGGACTGGAGGCTGTTAAGTTGAGGGGATAGCTTGGCCAAGGCTGCCTCCCATGCAGAGGTCACCACCAGGGTGCACAGGTCCAGACCTGTGTACTCACTTCCCTCCCCAACTGGGCACTTGGGAGAAATCAGAGGACATCCTATAAGGGACTCTGAAAGGGAGCTGGAGATTAGGGCGAGGCTTGGGATACATGTGGACGTAGGTGTGCAAGTGGTGTGTGCTTACAGAGACAAGCATGCTCTCAGGTACGTGTGCTGAGCGTCCTTCCATGCAAAAGTATGAGGCATGTGCACCCATCACCTTGAGATGGAGTGCTCATGGCCATGTGTGTATGCCGTGAGGCGGTGTGGCCATGTTGGGACCACATTCACAGCGTGGATGGTGCCTGCATGCACACATATCTTCAACAGGCAAACAGAATCACGTCGGGGCCAAGACCTGGACTAGAGCCTTGAGCAGGCGATCCAACTTCTTTACAGCCATCTAACCGCTCTACAACTCAGTTTTCTCATCTGTAAAATGGGGCTAAAAACAGAAAGTACCTCCTAGTATTGATAGCAGGATTAAATACATTCATATTTGGAAAGCACTCAGATGCCTGTACATGGGGTCCTACTAAATGATACATGTGTGTGTTAAAACATAAACATAAAACAACCCACATAAAGCATATATGTGGGTGAGTGGTCGCACAGCTGGGAGCCTGTAGGTATGGAAGGTGTGCACAGTGCAGACTAACTGGGACTGTGTGCACATACGGGGGCAGGAAGATGTGGCTGGGTGTGCACAGATGTGCAAGAGGGAAGGGTGTTTGCCTGTTTGCAAACGTGCATACTGCGTGTATCCATGAAGCCTGGGGGAGGGACTGCATGCCAGGGCCCAGGAAATGGCTGCTCAAGAACCATGGGGCATATGAATACACGTGTGTGCACATGGGGTATACAAGTGTGTGCAGCCATGTTCTGGAGCATGTGTGTGTGTGGGCGCCTGGGCAGGGGCATGGAGGGATAGGAGCCATGAGTCAGGTTTCTCACGGGGATTATATCTGCTCCCATCCCTGTGAGAAAACAGGGCCACTCGACAGAGGCAGAGAGGCCCCCTCAGAGCTGCCAAGCAGCCCCAGAGAGACTCAGTGCAGAGCTGAGGGCCCAAACCAAAAAGTCTGGGCGACAAGGGCCGAATCTCACTCAGTCCTGTGCCCAGCCCCCAGCATGGGACCATGCTCAGAAGCCAGAAAGGAAGGAAGGAGTGTGCCCAAGGGAGGGACACAGACCCCAACATGACAAGCCCCATCCTCAGGTCAGGTCCGGGGCTCCACATCCATCATTTCATTGAACCCTCGTGACCTCCTAGAAGGAGCGTCATCCCCATGTTTCAGACAAGGTAGCCGAGTTCTGTGGTTAAAACATCTGCTCAGAGGCCCACTGCTAGGGAGCTCTGGGTTCCCAGTCAGCTGTGTCTGACCTCTGTCCTCATAGCCATCATGCACACACACATGCATGAATGAATGAACACACCAACAAAGAACAACGAAAAGGAAACCGAAACTTAGTGTCCGGAAGAGGAACAAAATGAACGAAGGGAAGCCAGGAGAGCCCGCGGCACTACCTGGAGAAGCCTCTGGGGGGACCGCACCCGCTCCCTGTGCGGGCCACAGCTGGAGCAGCAGCCATGGTGGTCGGCAGGGGACCCGGGAGCCCACGCTGCACAGGCAGAGGAGCTTTCTTTGTCGCCCTCGAGGCTGCAGCAGCAGAGCAGCAGAGGAGGCAGCGAGGCACCCGTATGGCCCAAGGGTCCCAGAGCACAAGCCCGGCGGCTTCACAGCAGGGCCAGGCCACCGAAGCCTTCAACATCAATTCTGAAAACTGGCATTCTACACTCTGTGTGAGTCCTGCGGGATTTGGGGTTAACAAGACCTCGGATGCCAAGGCCCAGACACCTTCGGAGAGCCAGTCTGCTGAGGCCTGGGCCTCACTAACAAGATGAGTATTACAGTGACTTCTCCAAGCCAGCTGTGTCCTAGGGTCCCACAGGGCTCACATTAATGACAAAATGAGACAGTCCCCTGGCTTCCAGAGACCCATCTGGAAGCCACCAGCTGGATTAAGGGGTTCTTTAGAAACAGTTTCTGGAGACCCCTACTTAGCATGAGCTCCAGCTCTAAGTGGACTCAGAGAAGTGGCTGAATCTCACGGAGCCCCAGTTCTTCCTACAGAGCAAGGAGCACTCATCCATGAAGGGTTATTGGCGGAGAAGACCCGCTCAAGATATGAAAAACATGTCTCATAGGACAGGTAGCAGGCCCTTCCAATAGACGGCTGTTCTCGTAAATGGCAGCCATCAGAGGCCCTGGGGCTGCCTGAGCAGTGGGGATCCCCAAGTTACTGAGCTCCCCGGGCTATGCAAGGCTGCCAGGCAGGGCTCGAGGGAGGGTGGACGGCTGCATGGGTACCACTGGCTCCAGATGCCCCACCATGCCTGGGAAACCCAGCGTCTGCAGCCCCCTCTATGCCTAGACCTCCCCACAGCCCAGACACCCCGTAAGAGGCCCAGTACCAGGGCATCTCTGCAATCCACTTTCATGGCCTCTTTCCACTACTGAACTCCCCAGTCCAGCCAGCAGTAAGCAAATGGCCCAGTTGCCAGGCTGCAGACGGGTGTCCCGGGCACTGCCCTCCAAGCGGCACGGCTTCTCCCTCTTGAACCTGTCTGTTGTCCCCTTGGCTCCCATTCAGTTTCGCAGAATGTGAGACTCTGCTCATGGGAGTTGGGAAAAAGCCCAAGAGACGGAGTGCCGGGTTTCAAACTGCGTTCCCAAGGGCGCCAGAGTCCACAGGCGGCTGACCCCGCCTCTAATGGGACTTCGTGCCTTTAACGAACCTTCTCTCCTGCTGCGGTTGGAAGAGAGAGCTGTGATACCAAATCCCTGGAATCACGTGCACAAAAGCTCACCTAATTCAAAATCGAGCCCCCGCCCCTGCACCCCCCTTCGCTGCTTTGAGACATCTTTATCCATTCAAAGGTTTTCATCACTGGATAAAACAGCCATAAATCTGATTTGATCCTTGCTGAAAGGCTGAAATTTTAATTGGTCTTTGTCCTTCAAAGTCTTTCTCATTTTTCCTTTCACTTGTCAGGGCTGAGAAGTCGTTAACTCCCCTCCATTGTACAAATTCTAAACAGGTTTCACTTACTTCCCTGTTTCCCTTCCATTGCCCCCAAGCAGGAGGCCCCATGAAGGGGGCTTGTTTTGTTCACTGCTGTATTCTCACCACACAACAGAAACCACAAATACTGATTTAATGTTGATTTTAATTAACTAAATGCAATAATTTATAACAATAACCATAGCACCTACTATGGTCCAAGCTCCGTTTACACGTGTGACATGTGTTAATTCACCCGCCACTCACATCCACCCTTAGAGATCCGTCCCATTATCCCCATTCTGCAGATGAAAACACAGAGGCACCACTACGCTTGCTACCCTGGATTCATAGCATCTTTCAGGCCCCACCCTCGGTCCCTGGCTCACTTGTTCCCCATTCCCTGGAAGGAGACCCTGCTTCCTCTGTGCCCCTGCCGGCTTCACCACCTCTGCCCCTGCTCCTGCAAGTCTCAGAGCTGGGGGAGCTGGAGATTATCTCACAAACTGCACATTTTACAGATGAGGAGGCTGAGGACTGACAGCTTCCTGTGTAGTTGAGGGAATGAGACAGAAAGAAAATGACAGCCAACAGCCAAGTCATTGAGGGAGGCTAGCAGATGCCCCGGGAGGGTGAGTGGCCACGGGTGACCACTGCAGGCAGGGGCTTCCAGGAGGAGGTGACAGCTCTCACAATGTCTCAAGTCCTCCAAACAGCAGCAGCCCACAGCTGTGGGGTCTCAGCCATTTGGCCCACAAACACAAAAAGAGAAGGCACCCAGGGTCTCTCAGATTAGGGACACACCTGCCCACCCCCCGCCAAGAAGTGGGTCTGTGAATTTGACTGGCCTGTGGTCAGCAGCAGCAGCTTTAGGCAAAAACCTCAGTTGGACAGAGCTGTTCCCCACTTGGGACTGCACCCCAGCAGCCTGTCCCATCCTCCCCGGATGCCAGGGCGGGTATCTGTAACTTCCCTCCTCGAAGGAAACAGAGCAGCAGCCCGGCCAACTTGGTTTGTTGTTCTTGCACAGCTGTGCCATGCACACCCAGCCCAACTGAGAAGCCTGCGGGTCACCTGGCTCCTGCTTACCACTGTACCACCTTCCCCGGGTCCCCTCACAGAGGGTTCATCCTCCGCTTCCCCCAGGCTGAGAGGTCCACTCTGACCATCTGTCTGTTCCACTGAGAGGTCTTAAGCTACAGTAATGATGATGACGACGATGTCAGCTGACCCTGAGTACCAGGTACTTCACAACCATTAATTCACACGTGCAAACCTTTGCCACAGACAGCATGATGAGGCCCACTTTACAGAAGAGAAAACTGAAGTTCGGGGAGGTCATCTAACATGTCCAAATCCTTACCGTCCCCTAGTGTAAGGTTCTGCCGTCAGAAATGGCTGTGAGTCCCATCTCTGACACTAGCTCTGTGACCCGTGGCCGGTTACATAGCTGCTCTGTACCTCAGTGACCTCCCCTGTAAAGTGGGATCGTGGTGCCCAACCCATGGGCCTGCTTGGAGGCTGAATGAGAAAGCGCCTGGCACCTCGGGGCTATTGATGAATGGCAGTTATCATTATTTACCTCATTAATAATATTCATAGAGAAAAGAGATTCAGAGTTGTTTGGGGACACGGGTACTACTTACCCAGGGTCACCTGGGCAGTGTCCATCCGAGAGTCAAAGGGGCACAGGCCTTGGAGATGGCCTGAACTGAGTTTGAACCTGGCTCTCATGTCCTGCTGTGTGACCTTTAGCATCAGCAGAGGTATCACGGGGGGCAGTCCCGGGGGTCCCCCACGCCCACAGATGCCTTCCCAGAACAGGACCCGGTGGGGCTCCTCCTACCCTCTCTGATGCCACGCTTCCTGCCGGGAATGTGTCCCGCTCTGCTTCCACCCCAAGGTAGAAGGAGAGCTGCTTGGCCATCCCCGGAGAGTTCCAAAGAAGGCCCCACCCAGGTCCAGGCTGCAAGGAGGCCCATCCTCACCCAGCACAGCCACGTGGCTTCTTTCCCACCCTCTGCGTCAATAACGGCAGTTCTGGGGAAAGCTTCAGACCCGCATCTGCTCCGTTCCCAGCACACGCCTGGAAACACGTGCAGCTGGCTGGCCTCTGCCCTGCGTCCCTCTAGCACTGGGCTGCTGACCGAGAGAGGAAGAATGAAAGATGAGTCTGAAATCGTAGCTGGAGACCCAGGCAGAGGCTCCCACAGTCTGAGGCCCAGCTAACCGGCCCCCGATTCCCCCGTGACTACTCAGCAGGCAAGGACCGTGCCTGGAGGGAAGCTTCTGGAACATTCTTCATCCAGGTGGACGGGGGTGTTACCTTTGAGCCAGGGACTCTGACTCCAACCTCCTCAATCACATGCTGAACCACATTTCCACATACTCACACTGGTTGTTTTTTTAATGAAGAGATTTTAAAAACCAGCTAATAAATAAGTCATCTTCCCTAAGACTTCCTGAGCAGCACCGGTGTACAGGCGAGGCCTGAAACACGAAACGGCGGGTGACAGGCAGCGTGAGTCACAGGGCAGGCCTGGGCCCTAGAGCCACATGGGTCACCTGCAAGCCCAGCCCCGGCTGCCGTGCAGGCCAGCAGGTGACTCACCCCTTTGGGCTCCGGGCTCCTCGGCTGTGGGTTCTGCTAGGTGCATGCTGCGTAGCGCACTTCGGCCCTTGCATGCGGCGGTTTGTTGCCACCATTGTTATTACTCTTGGTGTCCGGATCACCATGAGGCTCGGCTTCCCCACGTGGAGAGTGGGAGCGAGCAGACATAACTCGCCACACTGTTGGATGATTCAACAAGGCTGGGCCTGGGTGGCTCATGCCACACTGGCTGCTATCCTGATGCCCTTCTCATCATCACCATAAAGGGGACAGCCCCTTGGGTCACACAGTACATAATCCACACTATGCGTCCCACTCCAGGTGCTTCACATTTCCTACTTCATTTAATCCTCACAACCACCCAAGGAAGGGGGCAGCATTCACATCTGCATTCCATGGTCTAGGTGACAGGTAAAGGAGAGGGTGAGTGAGCCCAGACCTCCGACCTGCGGACCCGGGCATGATAACCCCCTGCACAGACAGCCAGAGTCCAGATCCCACCACTGCCCTCAGACTGGACTCTGATGCTGGGGGAGGGCCCTGGAGGGGGCGCTGGCGTGGTGGCTCCATCACCCTTGAAGTGCCTGCGTGCCGGGACCAGGCTCATGGACCTAGGACCTCCGGGAGGACATACAAGACTCTGAAGGAGCAGGAACCCAGGTCTTCCAGCTCCGACCTGCAGCTTCCCCCAACTCAAGCTTCCAGTGACCCCTGCCCGAGGCTCCTCCTTGCACTCTGGGCCTCGCCAGTCCAGAGTCCCTTCCAGGGGCGCAGGGAGCGATGCCCTCCTACTAAGGCGCATCTGTGTATCTCCCCACTCACAAGCTCTCCTCCCAGGCCACTCCCTTCTCTCCATGTGTCTCTCTGTGTGGGTCTCTCTCCCACGTGCTCCTACCCCACCCCGGCTCCCGATAGCCCACTCTCCCTTGACCCCCCACTTCTCCCCTACCCACCGCTGCAACTTCCGCTTCCCCTCCTCGTCCACACCCTGCCTCTCGTCCTCCTTATCCTGGCTGCCTGTCGTTTCCGCGGTCTAGTTTTGCCAGCCTTTGTCTTTGTTTCTCCCCCTTCTTTTTCTCCAGGGTCCTCCCTTCCCTCCCTGCTTTTCCCTCCTCCCAAGGCGCCTTTGTCCCCAGACCCTCTCAAGGGCCTGAACAGCCTAGCCTGGCCTGGCCAGCAAGGCCCGACTGGCCAGCACACTCATTCCCAGCCACCAGGATGCCACCGAAGCCTCTCTATGCTCTGCAGCCAGAGGAGGAAGGGGGAGCCTGGGCAGATGGGACACTTTCTCATCTTTGTTGCTAACAGTGGTGTTCATGGCTGAGTGGCCAGGGACAGAGGACACAGCCAGGAGCTGAAGGCACTCGGACATGCGTCTCAAAACCAACTGCTGACTGATAACACTGAACACCGCACCAATTTCAACCCATGAAGTTCATTTAAGAAAAAAATGAGAAACAACGACACCCAGAGCAGACACGGCAGCGTTAAAATAAGGACACCTGTGCCCCGTGGATGGCGTTACAGATGGGCTCCACTCCACGGGAAAGCAAGAGAGGCTCATCGATATCCAAAGCCATCAAAATGTTCATGCCCCTGTGGCCAACTAACCTCCCTCCTGGGAATTTTTCCAAATGATCTTTTGTCATCAAAGGGAAAGGATAAAAATGCTACAGGCACGCAGATATTCACTGTGGCACACTCTACTGAGGAAGAAAAGCAGGAAATGGCCTTAGTATCTAATCAAAGGGAGATGGTTTCATGGAAAATGGTGCAACACAAAAGACGATCATGTAGCCACTGAGAAGCTTCCACGGTGGCGAAGACTGGGGAAAACAACATCTCCGCTGATGACAGTGGAGGAGGAAATGGAAGAAGCCAGCATGTTCACTGTGCCTGGAATGACATAAAAATACGTCTACAGATGGGCTAGGACCAAGACAAATAAAGGGAAAATCGATACAAGTAACCCGCAGTAGCCAAATCCATCCAGCTCCTGAGTTCAGGCAGGGAAGGACGCCAAATAATCCAGATCCATATGGTTCTGCAGTTGGGGACGTCAGGAGGCCAAGTGAGGAATTTATCCCAAAACACATCCAAACCCGTTCATCTGGTGTGTGCCTGGGGAGGGGAGGGTTTCCATCCTTAGGTGAATTGTATGAAGAGGGTTTTTCATCTTCTTTTAAATTATCTTCCATGCTCCTTTGATGCTGTTTTTGCAGTTAAATAAAGGAAGGTCACAATTCTCGCGTCCCGGGCTTCAGGGCTGACAGAAGCCTTTCCCACACATAATCTTCCCTGAGCCTCACAAAAGCTCCTTAAGGAAGCAGGGCAGGAGTCTCACTAACCCCGTTTTTACCAAGAAAACGAGCAATCAGAAGGGGTGTGACTTTCCCAGAGTCACACAGCCATGAGGTGACAGACACGGGACTCAAAAAGGCCCCCGAAAGGCGAGGGCTGGCTCAGCCCAGTCCTCACTGGGCGCTTGCAAGGGCAACCCCAGACACCAGCGCTCCAGCCCCCTAGACATCTCTGGAGCCGTCTACCCTGCAATGCGTGAAACTGTTGCTGAGCCCTCATGAGGATAATACCTGCAAGGGTAACAGCCAGACCCAATGCCAGCTTCCCCACATGGCTCGGGAACAGGGACCTACCACAAAACCTCTGCCTCAGTCCCTCAGCTCAGGCCCAGGAGCCAACAAGAGCCAAGGCTATGCAGTCAAGCAGTCACCAGTTCAAACCACGACTCCTCCACTGTGTGCAGGCTGAATCCCCTGGAGCCTCCACATGACCAGGAGAAAAACTGGAATTGCATAGGGGAACCTCTTACGGTCACTGGATAAAAGGAGAAAGTATGTATCCTGCACCCAGTTCGATGCCTGGCCCACCATAAGTGCTCCAAGTGCTCCCTATGTTGCCACGGCCTCCTCAGGCCTGTGCATTTGCTCTCCTTGTCTGGAAGGTTCTACCCCGACACCCCAGGGTGGCACATCAAGCGTTAGCCTGGTAGAGGCCTGCTCCCACCACGAACACCTGCTCCCATTACTCTGGGTGAGTCTTGTCTTCTTCAGGACCCTTACTCTCGCTGACATGCTAAGCATTTGTTTTGTTGCTTCTGTTTTTGTTTCTGAGACAGAGTCTCGCTGTGTCATCCAGGCTGGTGTGCAGTAGCATAATCCCGGCTCACTGCAACCTCTGCCTCCCGGGTTCAAGCAATTTTGCTTCAGTCTCCTAAGAAGCTGGGATTACAGGAGCATGCCACCACACCTGGCTAATTTTTGTATTTTTTAGTAGAGATGGGGTTTTGCCATGTTGGCCAGGCTGTTCTCAAACTCCTGACCTCAAGTGATCTGCGTGCCTTGGCCTCCCAAAGTGCTGGGATTACAGGCGTGAGCCACCGCACCCAGCCCCATGCTAAGCATTCGTATGCTCGTTTGTTACAATGGCATCAGGCCTCTGCACTCGGCTCCCATGACCATGCGAACAGAAACATCATTCACTGCAGTGCCGTATTCCCTGCACACGGTAGGAGCCCAGAAAAGGAATGAATTAACTACTAATTGGTAGCAATGACTTTGCCAGCGAGCAACAGGAACCTGTGGCTATACCTTACCTTTTACAGTCCCTGAGGGATGTCACACTCCTTGGGACACTGCAGGCCTCTGGCCCAGGCGTGTCCACAGGTCTCTCGCCCTCTCTCACTTTCCCTCCTACTCCCCAGGGACCCAAAGGGCACAGTCCAAAGGCTGGCACTGAGAAGATAACAAGACTCCTGCTGGCTGGAAACACACAAAAAACTGTCTGGCGGCAGCAGAAACTGCAGATTTCAGGACATCGCTGGATTCTGAGCCCCTAGAAGAGGTCACATTCCTAGTGCTACAGAGCTGGGGAAGTTCCTGAGTCTCTCCTTCCCCCCTGCCTCCTCCTGCCACAGCTGGCATTTGCCAAAACCTCCCCTGCAGTGAAGGGCCTTTACTGGGCACTTTACACATCACGGATCAGCTCTCTCTCCCATCCTGAATTAGGCTTGGCAGTGCCAAGGGAGGGGGGGCTCCATAAAACCAGAAGCAGGAGCCAAGGCTGTCCCACGGCTGGATCCCAGGAGAATGGTGGCCTCGTGGGCCACCATCTGTTTGGTGACAGGGTGTGCTGGGTTCCTGCACTCTGCAAAGTCACATGCTATAAAGGCTTGCAGACCTCTGGGTACAGCGGCACTTTTGGCATGTGGGACTCACAAAGGAGACCTCTCCTGTTGGTCTCTCGCCCAAGACCCTGCACCAAAGTGACGTACCCGAATAGTACTCTCTGACTACAGGGGAGAGAAAAGTACGAGTGTATCGTGGGTCTGGAAGCCCTCCCTTTTCCTCAGGACCGAAGGCCTCTACAGGTAAAGTCCCCGTCTGCGGGGAACAAGCGCTACCTCCCCTCTTAACCCAGCAACTCCAGCTCCTCCTCTCCTGTGCACACGGAAGTTATGTCCTCCAGGAAGCCCTCCCTGACTCCTCGAGTCAGCCTCCGAGAGCCCATCAGCATCTGTATGTGCAAAGTGGACCCCTCTTTGCCCACCTTTTCTCATGCTACCAGCTGGGATGTAAATTCCCTAAGACCTAACAAAGGCTGGGCCTTCACGGCTGCATCTCCTGTGCCTCAGAGTGTAGCCAGGACATAGCAGACAATCAAACTGAAAAATGAATGAATAACAAAAGAATGAACCAATAGAATGAACGAAAGCAGAAAGAACTGGAACAGACTGGATTTTAAAAATGAATGAAAGCATGAAGCATCAATGAAACTCGCAGGAAGGACTGAAAGGCCATCTCTCCCAGGGCCCACCCAGAGTCAGCATCAATGACAGCAAAGTCCAGCATCAATGACAGTGGCTCACATCTGACTCTACAGTGGCAACTACACCGCCTCGCCAGAGATGATTCTCTCCCCATCTTCCTGGTCACACTTGGCCTGAGGGACAACGAAGAGCCAGGAGCTGGGGAGAGAATTCCCAAAGAGGAGTGCAGAGGTTCCGCGCCCTCCCAAGGCTCTCCTGGAAGTCACGGGAGCCTCCCTGGTGCTGGGGTAAAGCAAGGGAGCTGATGACTGCCCGGGAGCACACAGACAGGGGAACACAGAGACGGGAGGAGAAGGAACTGGCATGTCACCTTTATAGCAGTCTCAGGAGATGCATTCTTCACTGCTTCAGGGAGAACCAGACACAGAGGAGGCCAATCATCAAAAACTGTACATGGAAGGAGCAGCTGACTACAGTGATGACTGCTAACAGCACACGCCCTCTGTGCATCGGGCGCTGTTCTAAGCACTTCACACGTATTACCTCATTTATTCCTCCCTGCAACCCAGTGAGGGAGACACCATAATGTCCAGTTTAGGGACTGGGAAATGAGGCACAGAGACTCTCAGCGGGTGACCCAAGGTCACACAGCCAGGAAGGGGAGGAAGAGGAATTTAAAACCCATGCAGACTGGCTCTGGAATTTGAGCTCTTAAACCCCTGCAGTCACCGTCTCTCAGCTTCAGTGTGCTACAGTCACCACGGAGCTACTCATAACCATAACAATGTAACAGTGTACGCATGCTTAGTATGCTGAGGTCATGCAGCCAATAAAAAATACTACCACCACTCTGCTTACTACGCAAACGGCCTCTTGCCAACAATAATAAACAACAAAACAACAATAATACATAAAAATAAAATAACAATAATTAAAGTAAGATGCAAGGGTGCCAGGGCATCCCAATGATGCCTCCAGATTGCAAAGAGCAGGAGCCGGGAGCAGTAATTCCATGCAAGAAGGGGCATTCGAAGACCGTCTAGTAACTGTGTGTGCAGAGCCGCAAGATCCTTCTCGTTTGCTGGTAGGGGATGGCTCTGAGATGCTGCTGGGCTAAGCCCCCTGAAGCTGCTCTCTTGCACCAAGCTCTGGAACCTTTACTCTATGCCAGGCACCAAACAAACACTTTGCGTGGGTTTTCTCCTTTAATCCTCACACAGACCCTGTGAAAGTGATGCCAGGAAGCCGCAGTTTGCAGATAAAGCAAGCTGAGGCTCAGAGAGGTGAAGTGACTTGCCCAGCGTCACAGAGCTAGGAAATGACATCTGAACGCAGCCCCTCTCTCGACCGCAAAGCCTTGCACTCTGGCTCTGGCTTCCTTCGCCTTGGGAAAGGAGGAGCTGCCTGGAAGCCACGCGGGCCACTCTGCCCGGCCTGCCCATTCCCGCCAAGCCAGTCCGCTTGGTAGGCCACAGGCCCGGAACCCCTCACTTCAAAGTGATTCACCCTCGAGGACTATGTGGTTTAGTGTGGGGCCTCGGGAGTGGAGCAGTCAGAGCCCTCTCAGCCCTGACCACCCAGGTTTGAAGCGGGTTCCCCAGGACCTCAGGAATCCAGGTACCAGCTCGCCACAAGCGCCTGGGACAGCCTTGCTTAGCAGAGGCCACCATTTCTCAGGAAGTCACGCTGGGGCTCACACGCAGAACAGCGAGGCTCAAAGGCACTGGAGGGTAGCAATGGGGGACCCCAAAGTAGCCCCTACCCCTGCAGTTCATCAAAGTCTCACCCTTACTTCTGGCAGAGCCTGTTCTGGCTCTCAGAGTCCCCTTTGACCAGAGGCCAAGCACAGCCCAGCAGGAGTCCCCTTCCGTTTCTCCAAGGCCTGGTGTTCAGAGGAACGAAGCTGCGCCAGCTGCTCCCACCCCAGTCCCATGCTCCGTCCAGAAGCTTCCCTCTGTGCGCTCAACGCCCAGTGCGGTTATCTCCTGCCGAGCGCCTTTGAACCCCAGGAGGCCGGGGAATACTGGAATGTGCGATGCCTGAGGTCAGAGTTCCAGTTTGATTTGAGCCGGGCTGAGATGAGGGGAAAATGGCCAAGAACAACTCGCTCATTTACTTCATTTCCAGACTTGGCGGCTGCTGGGGCTGGGCTTCCAAACCAAGCTGGCTTTGGCCAGGACATCTGCAACAGCGCCCGCCACCAGGCACAGCTGGATTCGCTTAGGGAGTTAAGAGTCTTCAAGTTCTCTTAAGAAACTGGTTCCTGGGGAGGCCGGCTCTCTCTGGGGACCGTGCGATGGGCCTGCCCACTCCAGCCTCACCTCCTGCGGAAACTGTCTACAGAACTAGAGGGACCTGGCGGTCTGCTCGGAGAGTGACTGTGTGCACTCGAGTGCAAGGCGGCCCGGCCCTGGGTGGCCCTCCTGAATCAACTCCAGGGAGGACCCAAAGTGCAATTTCCTAGTTGACACTGTGTCTCAGGGCTTAGGACAGATGAGGTGAATTAGAAAAGAAACCCAAGAATAAACGGATGATCGCTGGTTTTCGCATCTGCCAAATGGGGGTGGTAACATCTACCTCCCACGGCTGCTCTGAGGCCCAGTGGACGAAACAGAACAGAGGCAAGGCCCTGAACACAAAAGTGTGCACACTTGTCTCTGAACTGTTAAGTCCTCAACTCCCGATCTCACAGGTGCTTCTTGGGAACCTGAACATCTCTGAGAAAGCCTGGCTGTGATGGAAAAGCCTCCCTTTCTTTCCTAAGCCCATTCACGTGAGTCAGACACATCAGCTCACTCTGACCAGCAGGGAATGAACGTGCAAACCAACGTGCCAAGAACAGAGTGATGGCCTTGAGTGCGGCCTTTGGGAGCCCCTCTCTGCCTGTCAGGCTGGGTGCCAGGCTCTCACGCCCAACCCCTCAACCCTCTGCATTCACGTGAGGCTGACACATCAGCTCACTCAGGTCTGGAAACTCACATCAGGTCTGGGAGCTCAGGACCATCGGCCCCATGACACACTCACAGTGCCTGAGTGACTCATTTAGGGAGGTGGCAGAATCCAGGGGAGGGCTGGGTACTGCCGCCTCTACAGTATGGTGGTCCAAGCAGGCCACGTGGTGCCACCCCAGCTCTATCATTCATTAGCAATACCACCTCCAGCAAGCACTTGTGCCTCAACTTCCCCTTCTGCATTTGGGAATAAGACTATTTCATCAGGTTGTTCCCTGTCTGTGAAAAATTGTACCCACATAACTAAGTAACACCTAAAATTCTCAAGAAAGGATCTGGCATATTATAAGTGCTCAATAAATGTTAGCTCTTATTGTTTTTCCACGGGCTGCCTAAACATAGAGCTAAATAAATATGCCATCAGTTCCCGTTGAGTCGGGAGGGACATCAGAAGGGCTGTGGTTAGAAATCTCCAATCTTCCGACTGGAGTTCTCCACCCAGGCCACACCATACAGTCAGCTGGGCAGTGTCTGCAAACTGGGACGTCCAGCAGTCCACAGGCACAACTAGGCTGCGTTTTCATGAACCAGAACCACTTGCATTATTAGCAACTTTCCACAGTTAGAGTTGTAAAACAGCTCAGACGACAACAGGTAGAAAGAGCTCAGATGGGTGAGCTAGGAAGCACACCCAGTAATCTTTTGCCACCCATTTCAAAGTCGTTTGCAGTATTTCTTGACAGATACAAGCTCACAAGGAGATAGATGGAGAACATATTACAGCAGGAAAATTTAAAAACAACTTACATGTCCATCAGCAGGAACCGAGCGAATACACTCTGGTATACATGCTCAATAGAATACTCCACAGCTATTCAAACAGACGATATCAGAATAAAAAACAAGACGTCTGGGCCCCACACACAGCAAACGAATCCCAACCTCTGGGGGTGGAGTCAGGCATCCGGACATTTTTTCAGCTCCTCAAGTCATTCTGATATGCAGCTCAAGTTGGAAATTTTCTCTCCCAAGAAAGCCTTGGACAGAAAAAAAAAAAGGGGGGGCGGGTTTCAAGGGGCAGGAGGAGGAAGGCAGAAGGAGAGGGAGGGAAAGACGCAGGAAAGAGGGTAAATCTGTGCAAAGCCCACTCCTAGGAGAGGGACAAAGACAGAGGAATAAGGAAGCCAAGAGTTCAATGTATGAGGACCCCCGGGCAGGCCAGGATCAAAGGTAGAGTGAACCCCACACTCCCTCCAGAAGCCCACCGGGCATCTCCCAGCCCCATCCAGAGGCTCCAAGCATTGGATGTGCACAAAGCTTCCATCGCTTAGTCTAGAGAAGTCCCACCAATGGCCTTAAACTAGCCAGTTCTGTGTACACCAACTTCGGCAGAGAGCCATGATTACCCAACGATCCCACCATGAAAACCCACTCCTGGCTCAAGTTCCCCATCCTCAGGGCCCAAGGGGGAACAGGAGCTGCTTTTACTGGAGGGAGGTTGGTTCTGCAACCAGGTAATCGTTCTCCACTAGAGTCAAATGGAGCCCAACCTGCAACACCCTTCATTCGGCGCCTCAGGGAGGTGGGTGGCCATGGCGGCCACACATCCCAAACCTTGGCCAGAGCCAGGGCTTGCTGAGTTGCCCCAGGCTTCCTGCACAGGTGGTTTGGCTCTCCCTGCCTCCTAGGACCCTCCCTTGGGCTGTCAAGTGAAACTCCACCCAGCCGCTGTGGCCTTTTCACCAAATCCAACTTTGCCACAAGGAAAGGGGGACCGGCAAGGTCTGCCACGGAAGTGAGACATCCAGCTGGTGGGCCTCCAAGCTGATCTGGAGCTGTTGGTGGAGAAGGATGACGGTCAAGCACACCTGAAACCATCTCGCTGACTCAGCAAAAACGGTATCGGGTTTGTTTGCCACTGAACCTCACATCTAGCAGAAACCCCAGGACACAGTAGGTGTTCAACAAACACTAACCAATCCATTAATCTTGAAATGATTAAATACAGGATTGAACAAAACCGGACGCCACCTTACACAAGATTCTAGTTTATGACAAAAAATACATGTCGTGTGTGTACATGTAAAATGCAGACTATTCCATCCCCTTAATTTCAGTCCTTTGATTTGGATCAAGATCACCACTATCTGCCTGGAAGATAACACGCTGCAGGACGGTTGCGAAATTCTAGAAGCAAAGTTTATAAACCACCGTGCTATATAAACAGCAAGAGCCATAAGTGACCAGCCCTGAGGATAGCTGGAGGAGGGGACAGCTGAAAGGTCCCCAGCCTGGACTGTGGGCAAGGCTGCCACTCCTTGCAGCAGGTCTCAAAGAGCCCAGTCAATCCCCACAAAGCAGTGGACAGTTGGGGAAGATGAAGGAGAGGAAGAGGTGGAGGGAGCAGCAGGAGAGAGGCAAGCCGGCAGGCATTTCAGTTTTCAGAGCTGCCACTTTCCTGAATGTATTAGAGCAGACACAGCTCTCTCTCCTCTCCCTCAGAGTTAAGGCCAAAGTTCTTACAAGGCCTACGCCATCTGACCCTGCTAGTGATGCACAGAGCTCGCCTCCAGCCACCCTCCTCAAGGCACATTCTGCCCCAACCACATTAACCTCCTGGAACTCCTAGTAAATTCCTGCCCCAGGGCCTTTGCATGTGCTGTGGATGGCTCCTTTATCTCCTTTGGCCCCTGCCCTGGGGCCTTTGCGCATACACAGCTTCCTCCCTTACCCTCTTCAAACCTGCTCAAATGTTGCCTCTCATCCAGATTTCCCTTGGTCTCCCTATTCCAAATGCCACCACACACGAGGACGCCATACCCTCCCCATTCATACCAATACTCCTGCCCTCCTTCACCTCATGTTTTCCTCCATAGCACTTAGCAGCAGCACAGTATTTCCTTGTTCATTTTCCTCTCCTTCAGGAATGGGGGCTCCAAGAGGACCAGGATGATGCATGCTTTGCTCCGTGTCGGCAATGGTGCCTGGTGCACGGGGGACACTCCTCCATCTGCTGAATGGATGGAGCGAGCAGGCACATCTCTGTGCACAGACAGCATCCATGACTTGCCTTGCTGACACCAGGGTTGACCTGTGACTCAGGCCCTATCTCAGCCCCGGTTTACAGTTGGGAATTGGCTCAGCTTAGGGTGTGCTGGAGCCTGGATTCAGACCCAGCCCCAGTGACTCCAAAGCCTGGGTTTGTCACCCTCTCCAGCATGGGAAGATGCAGCCTGCATTTCCTGCCCAACGCACATTATGCTCTCAGCTCTTCCTCTTCCCGTCACTGTGAAAGGGAAGCTCCTACATGGGGAGGGGCAGGGGCTTCCCCAATTCGCACCACCCTCCTGGGACACATGTGTTCACCAGGTTCAAGAGGGAGCAGAGGTCCTCTCTTCAGAAGCTGCTTAGCAGGTGACCAACTCCCAGTCTGTCCCATGGCTTAAAAGGCCCTCCATTGTCTCACCCTCCCCTCCAGGAGCTCCTCCTCTGGGTACTCGGGCATCCAGCACCCCTCCAAAGCCAAGTACCCACTCACCTTCAGGCCTCAGACTCCCTGCCTGCCAGCCCCACTCTCTCCTACTATGGTAGGCACAATAATAGTCCTAATCATCCCACCCCCTCCAACTTGTGAATACATGGCCTGACATGGCAAAGGGACCCTGGACATTAACTTAAGCTGAGGATCTTGAGATCAGAAATGCCCTTGATCTGGTGGGCCCAGTGTAACCACAGGGTCCTTATAAGAGGGGACAGGGCCAGGCCCAGTGGCTCATGCCTGTTATCCCAGCACTTTGCAAGACCGAGGCAGGTGGATCACTTGAGGTCAGGAGTTTGACACCACCCTGGCCAACACAGTTAAAAGTACAAAATTAGCTGGGTGTGGTGGTGCACGCCTGTAATCCCAGCTACTTGGGAGGCTGAGGGACGAGAATTACTTGAATTAGGGAGGCAGAGGTTGCAGTCAGCCAAGATTGCACCACTGCACTCCAGCCTGGGTGACAGAGCGAGATGCCCTCTCAAAAAAAAAGAGGGAGGCAGGAGGGCCAGAGCCAGAGAAGGAAATGTAAGGACTGAAGCAGAGGTCGGAGAGATGCTGCCACGAGCGAAGGAATGCAAGCAGCATCCAGATAATGGAAAAGGCAACAGACCCTTCCCTCGGGCTTCCAGAAGCACCACAACACCTCGACTTCAGCCCCCACGAGACCCACTTTGGACTTCTGACCTCCAGAACTGTAAGATGATAACTCTGTGTTGCTTTAAACCACAAAGCCTGTGGTCATTTGTCATAGCAGCCACAGGAAACTAACGTACCTATCCCCCCAAGCCCTCAGCTGAAACAGCACCCTTCTGGCCCTGGCATGGCCTCATCCCACGCAAATGCTCCCCGGACTTCCTCTTTCATAATTATCTGTCAGTGTTACTTAGTTGAGCTCTGAAGCCATTAGCTCACATCCAATTTCAGTCTCCGCTTCTCACAAGCTGTGTAACGCTGGGAAAGCTTCTCAGCCTCCCTGTCCTCATCTGTTACACACAGTTGCTCAAGGCCCTCAACTTGCCATGAGGCTGGAATGAGAGAGCCCACACAGAGACCGGGCCTGGCACGCTCAGAAAAGGGTGACACTATAATCTGCACCATCTGCAAGACCATCAGGTTGTGGACAACGGAGACTATGGTCTCATCACCACATATCCCCAGAGCCTACACGGTGCCCAGCTATCAAGTCTGAACAATATGTGTTGGATGAATTATGAGTCCTGCAGCCATCAAAAATCTCAAACGCAAACATGAGGGACAAACTGTGTCTGGCTGAGGGAGACAGCCGAGCCAAACCCTGAGGTATGCCCAGCTTCCCCTGCTCAACTCAATGGCTACCAACTAGTTCAAACTGGGCAGAGCAGGTCTCACCACTGCCAAGGCTACCCCACAAAAATCACTGCATCCAGCCTCAACTTTGGACCTCACCCTGACATCACACACAGCTTCCCTCCCACTCTGCCTCAGCTGAGTACCCCCCATGATGGCCAAGGAGAGACCCCCTCCATGATGAGTAAGGGAAATCCCTCACTCCTTCCCCAACAACATTGGGGAAACTGATGTCATCGTAATAGTCCCCTTGCATAAGGCGGCTGTAGAGGTAAAATGAGAGAAGGTGAATCAGTGCCTGGCATACAGTTGGCACCCTATAAATCCCCATTAGACAGTTTTTAATTATTTTATCCCACAGCAAACACATAAGTAGCAACAGGTGCCCCTTCCAAAATCACCTGCAAAACAAATGAGGGAGGGTAGACCAGCACAAAGGGTCAGGGCTTTGGACTCAGAGGCAGGTTTTTTTTAATTTATTTTTTAATAAGAAAGTCTCATTCTGTCACCCAGGCTGGAGTGCAGTGGTGCAATCTCGGCTCACTGCAGCCTCCACCTCTCAGTTTCAAGTGATTCTCATGCCTCAGCCTCCTGAGTAGCTAGGATTACCAGTATGTATCACCATGCCTGGCTAATTTTCATATTTTTAATAGAGACGGGGTTTTGCCACGTTGGCCAGGCTCAAACTCCTGACCTCAGGTGATCTGCCCACCTCAGCCTCCCAAAGTGCCAGGATTACAAGCGTGAGCCACCAGGCCTGCCCTCAGATGGAGATTTGAGGCTGAGTGAGCTTGGGTAAGCTACCTGACCTTTCTGAACCTGTTTCCCTATCCATAAAATGAAGATCACATTACCTACCCCAAAGGAGTGCTACCACACAAGGAAACACCGCGTAGAGGTCATTCTCATGCTACAATCGCTTGAGGAGCTGTTCGCAAAAGGCTGTGGCCCAGACCTCCCCCAGATCAAAGCCATCAGCATCTCTGGGTTTGGGGGCTTATGAAGCTCCCCAGGCAATGCCAATGTGCAGCCAGGGCCAAGAAGCATGGATGCTTATGTGAACGTGGCACAAAGCAGGCACTCAGGAAATCCAAGCTTTCATCACAATTTCATCAACTGGACGGGATTTTCTTTCATTCATTCAGTGTACATTTGTAGAGGGCCTACTACATACAAATGCAAATCAAGTTTAAAGTCCTGTGTTGGTTTTCCAGAGCCGGGGGTAGGGGAAAGAGGAGTGATGGTTAGTGGGTACAGGGTTTCCTTCTGGGGCGAAGATGTTTTGGAACTAGATAGAGGTGACGGTGGCTAAATATCACTGAACTGTTCACTTTAAAATGGATGATTTTATGTTATATAAATCTCACCTCAATAAAGAAAGCAAAAAAAAAAATAAGTAATCCAGACACACAAAAAACAAATATTGTATTATCCTATTCATATGCTGTCCCTAGAGGAGTCAAATTCACAGAAAAAGAAAAGGGAGTGGCAGCTGCCAGGGGCTGAGGGAGGGGGCTAGGAATTGACATTTAATGGGACAGTTTCAGTTTGAGAAGATGGAGAGGGATGGGAGGAAAGTTGCACAACAATGTGAACCACACACTTAAAAATGGTTAAAATGCTCCATTGTATCACCATTAAAGAAAAAAGGTCACATGCTGACAGCCCCAAGACATTCACCGCCCACCTGAGCTGCCTGCACCCCCACCTCCCTGCCACAGGAGATGACACCTTCCCAGTTTTTCCAGGCGAGCAACTTTGGGTAGCTGACCGCCCTCTTTACAAACAGGATGGAGGCTACGAATGTGTTTTCTCTGTGGGGCAAGGCCAGATTAAGGAAAGAAAACACAGCAGCTCCTTCCCCCTCCCCCCAGGAAAAACCCTGTCCGGTCAATAGCAGAACTGAAGAGCTGGCGAGCACTTTCACTTCCCACTCGCCTGCGGGCCCAGCTTCTTCAGGGCGTCCAGCAAAGCCCAGACTTCAAGGTGGCAGGTGCTGCCCTCTCACCCTGCTCTGGGTGAGGACAGGTCTCCACTGAGCTCCAATGAACAAGAGGAGGCCGTGTGCCTCCAGGAGGCAATTTCTGGCTGGGATGGAAGACCCAGAAGAGGGGCATGGTGTGACAGAGGGATCTGAACCCCGGAGCCCTGGGTCCCCTGCTTCCCTCCCTGAGTGCCTCTGGGTATGGTGCTTCCAGGCTGGCCCTCAACGTCCATACCTACAGGAACAAGGGAACCGGATTCACATGGGAAAGGCAAAGGGGTTTATATCAGGTGCCAACTTCCTCCCACCGGGAGCGTCCAGGGTGGCTTCAGCTCAGCAAGGCACCAGGAGGACCAGCAAGGTTTGCGGGGTGGGGAGGACCACACACGGTCTGTATATTCGCCATCCTTGCAGGAGTTCCCTTACAGAGTTCCTTAATGGAATTCCATGAATGTCCTCTCTGGATCTAAAAATGCGATCGGTGGCCTCCCTGACTGACACAGGTCCATCTGACCTTTGCTTGACACCTGCTTTCTCAGGGGTTCACTATCTCCTCTGACAGCCTGCTCCCCTCCATACACGAAGCCAAAATCTCTGCCCTAGAACCTCTTCCCAGGGGCCGCTGGCACCACACAGAACTCTCTCCCTGTCCTCTACGCCTTGCCGGCCCCTTGCCGCTCCCTCTGCCCTTGCTTCCTTCTCCTGTGCTTCCAAAGGATGGCCTGTTCTGGAAACTTGAGGGAATGTCCACACAGTGTGTCTCCCTGACCAGCCTTCACCTTCCCAGGAGTGAAATGGAGACTGGCCCTGGGGCCCTTTGCAGGGTGGGTCAGTGCAGAGATGGATAGTGTGGCCCATGCCAACATCCTATTCCGGCCTCCTCTCCATTCTCGGTAATAAAATCCTGCTCTGGGGTGGGATGCACAGCTCCCACTTACATTTCCCAGATGCTCTTGCAGCCAGGGTTGCCACATGATGGGTCCGGCCAGTCAGGTGAAAGGAGAAGTCTCCCTAATAGGGCGGAAGACCTGCTCCACTCCCCTGCCACTCCCACTTCCTGCTAACTAGAATGCAAATGAAATGGGAAGATCCCATTTCCCACTAACTGGAATGTAGGCAAAATGGCAGGAACTTGAGCCTCTCTGGGCCCATGAGGCAAGGCACTAAGAAGGGAGGAGCAGCCAGATGGAAAGGCCCTAGGCCCTCAGAGCCACAGACCAGCCACGGCAATCATTACATGACCTAGACCTGGATTTCCTTTATATGAGGAAAAAACCAGTTTCTGCCATGTTTCAGCTGCTGCATTTTTAAATATTACATGATCCCTGAGCCTTACATGCAGGATCAAGGACGTCTGGGGAGGATCATGACAAACCAGCTGCCTTCACAGAAGCAGGGCACCCACCGCCTTCAGCGAGAAAGGAGGGGACCTGGACGCACAGTCCATAACACGCCCTGTATCTACCCCTTAATAATTCAGCCCGGGCACGGTGGCTCACGCCTGTAATCCCAACACCATGCGAGGCCAAGGCGGGCAGATCAACTGAGGTCAGGAGTTTGAGACCAGCCTGGCCAACATGGTGAAACAGTGTTTCTACTAAAAATACAAACATTAGCTGGGCGGGGTCATGGCGGGGGTGGGGGGCACCTCTAATCCCAGCTACTTAGGAAGCTGAGGCAGGAGAATTATTTGAATCCAGGAGGCAGAGGTTGCAGTGAGCCGAGACTGAGTCACTGCACTCCAACCTGAGCGACAGAGCAAGATTCCATCTCAAAAAAAAAAAGAGTTCATCGCCAACATTTCCCAGCCTGATGTATTTCTTCAAAATCAGAGGATAGACACAACCAGCTGCCATTTATCAAGCACCAACCATATGCCCCCGGTGCTCTGCTCAACACGGCATGAATTAGCCCAAGGAGATAAAAATGGTCCTATTATAGATGAAGCCCAAAGAGATACACCAAGTTGAGGTTGAAAGCGGGAGTCCTAACCTCCAGCCTGGAGCTGGCGTCTTTCATTCATCTTCACTATCTCCTAAGGACTCTTACGGAGCCCACAAAGCTAAACTTGGCGGACATGGGGAAGTAAAGACAAAAGGAAGGAAGGAGCGGGAGGGAGAAGTGGGAAATGGGAGAAACTCATGAATTCCTGCAGGGAGATTATCTAGGAAGATGTCCACTATAGCATTGTTTATAGCAGCAAAAGTCTAGAAGCGGCCTCAAAGGCCATCAACAGAATGAATACACAAATATGCCACGGCTTCTTCATACAATGGATTTCATACACACAAGGTAAGCAAACTAAAGCTAAGTTGCACAAGAAGGCCCAGGTAATGATACCATTCTCAGGAAACTTCCAAACCTGGGAAACATTATGGAGTGTCCTATAAGCGTATGTAGTTGCAGAAATACAAAAATACATACAGGAAGAATAAACATCAGAGAAAGGAAGGGTTTGGAAAGGGAGACAGTGCATCACGTACTGCAACTGGAATGGTTTCTCCTGCTGGGGGGTCGTACACACATATTTTATACCCTGCTTTACACAGCGGAAACAGATCATCATTTTAAAAGCAAAGGGAGAAGCATGTCAACTTTATCTCAAAGCAATTATTTTATGCACCTAGAGAGAAAGAGACAGAGATAAGAGGGAGGGAGGGAGAGAAGGGAGGAAAGGGTTAAGGCCTCCAGAAACAGCATCTTCTCCTCCTGGCCTGTGCTCCTCTCCGGAGGGAGGGCTAGCCACGCTGACCACAGCAGCTCCATCCACAAAGCCACAAGGCCACGGTGAAGAAGGCCACTTCACCTCCAAGTTGCTGAAGCCTCCTTAAGAAAAGTGACATCCCAAAGCTTCCAGAATGAGTTACCCTCAGGCCTGGTCACCCCAGAACTACGTTCAGTCCACCAGCAGTTCGAAGACAAGCACTGGTTGGCTCCCTACCCTCCTGCACACCAGGTCTGGAGGCAGGACGGCCAGGCTGGCAGGGCCTGGGCACAGAGGCTGTCCTGGGCTGACTCCCCTAGCACCAAGGCAGCACCAGGAAGGGCATGCAGAAGAGGCAGGACCAGAGGAGACGGAGCCCCAGGAGGAGGGCACCAAGGGCATGGCCAACACCAAGGCCCCTCCACAGGTGGGCAATGGTTCCTCTGCCTCCGCCATTGTTCCCCTTCCACAGAAGTACAGTGACACAGAAGAGACCACATAGTAAGAAGACACCAGAAGCTGGGACTCCCCTGCTCCTCTGACCTGATCAGTTCACCCCTGGGATCCTCACACAGCTCCTCCCACCACAGGTATGACCTGAAAGTAGGGAGAAGCCAGCACGAAGCCCTCACATGGAGCAGAAGTGGTGATCGACCTGCCTAGTCCAGTGGCCCCTGGGGAGCACCAGATTAATGGGAGGAAGAGAGTGAGGGAAAGAGAAAGTAGAGACAGGGAAGGAGGAATGGAGGAAGTGGGAGGGGGAGAAAGAAGGGAAAGTGAAGGCAGGAGACAGAAGGGAGAGAGGGAGGGAGGGTAATTCAGCAACAGACGACTCAACTTCAGGACCACAGCCATCTTGCTCTCTCCAAGCTCGGGGCGGGGTACAAATCCCACACCCATGAGCTCTGAGCAGGGGGGATCCTGAGTACAGGGAGGCTGAGGGAGTGGAGAGGCTGTGCCCAGCCTGAAGGGGTGGCCACATAGGATCATGGGCACAGCCAGGAGCGCCCGGTTGAAGGCCTGCATCCATTTCCTCAGATGAAGAATGGGATGATCATGGGAAGCCAGCAGCTCGGAACCGTCTGCAGATCCCAGGAGCGAAGGGATGGGAGTCGTCTAGAGCTGAGCCAGGCCCATGGTAAGTGACACAGAAGGGTTTGCTTCTGTTGTTACTATTAGAAAATGAAAATCCGGAATTTTTTAGGGGAATGCTCGCAACTTGAAATGCAGACAGCTTATTGAAGCTTTAAGAAAAAAACAAAGAAAACACTGTGTGTGCCAAGTAAAACACGTGGGCAGGCTGGACTTGGCCCATAGGTCACCCACTTGCAGCCTCTGCTCGACGTGTCCCTGCATCCCCCCCAAGGCAGGCCCGAGGCCTACAGGGGTCAAAAATCATGAGTGAGACTTGAGATCACCCCATTCCAACACATGGGTCCAAACCCATGAATTTCTCAATGGGAAATAAATATTTAAGTCAACCCCCGCCCAACTCCCACACCAAAAGGACAGGAACTGCTAATTCTTACCCACCACATCCAAGTCTCCAGGTTTTATTTCATAGGATGGGAAAAAAAAGACCTATTTTAAAAAGAAGAAAAAAGGGAAAAAGAAAACCAACAAAGGCAAATTCAAAAACGCACCACTGTGGACTTGGGCAACGGCCTTTGCCGGTCAAAGAGGAAAACAGCTCAGTCCTGAAATCCGACCCAGACATGAAAATTACAGAGCAGCCTTGCTGACACCCCCTGCCCTTTCTGTGTCATTCCCTCATGAGGAATGCAATTATATGCCCCCCCACGGCAAACACAAAGGAAGACACGTCAGTGACAGCCGCAGCCTGTTCACGTCGTCCTGCAGAGACAGGCACTCTCAGGAGGCAGCCACCAGCGCGGCAGGAGCTGAAGGCACTGACCTCAGAGGCCAGGCAGGAGGCAGGGGCCAGAGGAAGGTGGACGGTGTGACCGAACGTGTGTAACATTGATTCACGCCCATGTTACAGATCAGGATGTTGAGGGCACGCATAGGAGATGGGATCTATGTAACTTTGGCCCACGGGATGCAAGACGAACACCCTGTCCTCATACCTCCAGGGCAAGCAGCTAAACAGAACAGCCCCTCAGACACTCACTTGGCAGCTGCTGTGTGGCCAAACCCCGAAAGGAACAGGACAAAGTGCTGGGGGCAGACTGTAGATCACCACAGATTCCATGATGGGCCTCTGCGTGCTCCTCCAGCCTCCACACCCCACTGTGCACCTCAGCCACCCCAGGGCCTCTGGCAACTCACCAACCCCAGCCTCTCCACATCTGCACAGGACCAGCTCCTGCCTTCACGCCACCTCCTGACTGATGGGCCTCCTGAGACTCTCTCCACCACTTCTGTCCTAGCACCTGCCACCTCTGAAGGGGCCCTGGTGATTCGCTGATACATTTGCAGGAACCACCCCCAGTGAATGCTGAGGTTCCTGAGAGCAGAGCCCATGATGGGGCACCCTAGGACAGTGGATGGCACGCAGCTGACACTCAACAGTGTCATGAGTGGCTGTGTTCACTGCCCACCAGACCCGGGGCAGAGTGGGGCATGCTACACACAGGATACCAGATGGGCACCAAGAAGGATGCTGAAAGTAATAGCCCATCTTCATGAAGCACTTCTGGGTTTCTGAGCCTTGCTCTCAAGTTGGTTCATACAACATCTCACAGAATCCTGACCACAATCCCAGCTCATAAACACTGCTGCTAATCTCATCTTACAGACGAGGAAACTGAGGCAGAGATGTTACCCAACTTGCCCAAATGACGTGTATACCTGGAAATATAAATGCAATGAGTGAGATGCAAAGAGAGCCGGTGAAGATGTACCTGTGCGTACGTGCATGCGTGTGTGCAGATGTGTGTCCATGAATCTGCGTCTGCACCTGCAGCAGTGCCCCCTGCCCTGCGGTTTCACTTTCTGCCATTTCAGTGACCCACGGTCAACCGCAGTCTAGAAAGACTAAGTGGAAAATTCCAGACAATTCTTTAGTCTTCAATCCCACGCCGTCCTGCTGAATCTTGCCCAGGACATGAATCCTCCCTCTGCCCAGTTTGTCCACACTGCATGCCCTACCTGCCCATGAGTCACTCAGCAGCCCTGTCGGTAATCAATCCCACTGTCACTGTATCGCAGTGCTTGTGTTCACATCATCCTTACTTTAGTATAAATGAAACTCTGTCCACAGTATGTAAGTATGAGATAAACAGAGTTCAGCACTCTACACCATTCAGGCATCCACTAGGCATCTTGAAACGCATCCCCCAAGGATGAGGGGGACTACTGTATAACTGTTTATATGTGTGTGCATGTGTGTATGTGTACACTGGTAAGTGTATGTGAATGTGTATTACATGCCTGCACATGTATGTCTATGTATCTGTATGCATTTTGTATGTGTATAGGTATGTGTGCATGTACAAATGTATGTGCATGTACATGTGTATGCGTGTGTATGCATATACACATACACACGTATGCACATACATCTATATGGACACATCTTTGTGTATATCTATACATATGTATGTGCATGCATGTAAGTATATTTATGTGCATATACTGTGCCAGTGTATATGTGTGTATAAGCATGTATGTATGGTATGTGTATGTATTTCTGTATATGTGTGCAAGTATGTGTATATGGACATGTGCATGTAGGTATATTTATATGCATATATGTGCCTGTGTGTATGTAGGTATATACGTACACATGTATGCACACGTATCTGCATATGCACGTCTATGTATATATGTCTGCATGTGTGTATGTGTACGTGTGTGCATGTGGGTATATTTATATGCATGCATTGTGCCTGCATATATGTGTGTATGCATGTGTGTGTGCCCATATGTACACCAATCACAATGCTCCCTTCCTTTCCTTCCCAAGAAAGGATTTCTTTTTGTACTGATCTTAGGAGTTTCAGGGCTACAGCAAAGAGATGAATCTAGAAGTCAAGAAATGTGTTTATGAACAAACTAGTAGATCAAACCATATGGAACCATTAGGCTGAGCACAGTGGATCATGCCCATAATCCCAGCAGTATGGGAGACCGAGGTGGGAGAATCCCTTGAGCTCAAGAGTTCAAGACCAGCCCGGGCAACACAGTAAGATCTCATTTATATTCTTTTTGAATAGTTTTTTTTTTTTAATTTCAATTTCCTATGGCTCCAGCCAGCATAATCCCAAGAATCCAGCCTCACGATGGACTCAGACCTCCAGGTGGCCTGTCAGCAGCGCCTGCTCAGATCCAGCCTTATTTTTAGCACTTTGTCCAGACAACCCAAGGGAAAAGAAAGCTGTTTTGAGGTCAAACTTCTGAAACATCTGTCTCTGTGACCTGGCATCTGTGCAAACTCCACGACTCACAGGATATGACGGGCACCCTGCAGATGCCCGGAACCCCAGCCAACACAGCCAGTAGGCTGCACGTGCAAAGAAGGCCCTGGACACAAGCCGCCAGGATGCGGCGCCTCGATGGGGCACCTCTCAAACCGCTGGGGGCCCCTCCCAGCATCCCTGAGGCGTCTTCGACTCAAATGTGGAAGCAGCAGAGAACTGAGGTCAGGTTCCACTTTATTTACCTATTGCTTTCAACATCTTTCTTTTCAAAGTCTCTTCAAGCTGAAACTGTCAAAAGTTGTGTCTGATAAATCTGAAGGTTGTAGAGGAAGTGGTTTGTCCTTCCTCCTGCTCACGATTTCTGCAAAAGATAGCACACAGCACTTGGTGAACTGTCAGGCAAGGCAAGGGCCCCCAGCCAGGGCCAGAGGAAATGCAGGCGACCACTGAGGCCTGCTCTTTACCTGCTGCTGCTGTCAGGCTCCAGACAAGGTCAAGAGTACAGGAGACAAGAGGAGCCCAAAGAAGGCTGTCTCCATCGCTCCTCATCCCACCCACCCAAGACATTCAGGAAACTCTGTTCAAACAGAATTGGTCTGGCAGCTCTGACACTCCCACAGCCGCCTGGAAGTTGAGTGTTATTATCCCATTGGTAATCAGAATGTAAGTAACATGTTCAATTTAATTTCAGTAACTAACATGTCACACACAGTGAGTTCTCTAAAGAACTGTGAACCCACAATTCAGGCAAAGCCTGATGTCACCTGCCCTGGGAAGCCCTCTGCGGCCCCTCCGACCTTGGGTGTAGTCAGGTCCCCTCCTCTGTGATCTTGCTCAACAGTAGCAATGACGGTGGTAACGGTGGTAATAAGAGCCCTCTCTTTTTCATGTGTGTTTTATCTGTGTCAGACACAAGGCTAACACCAGATGTGCATCATCTCACTGAATCCTTCGCAAAAGCCCATGGAGTCAGTACCACTATCTGCCCCACTGTACTGAGAAACAAAAGCTCAGAGAGGTAAAGTTACTTGCCCCTTTGGATTTCCCTACCAACCCCAAAGGTTGAGGGAGAGGGGCCATTTTCCTCCTGGCAACGAACTGGGCCCCACCCTCGTGATCAGCTCAGCCATTCCCTGGTTCTTGGGCCTAAGGCTGATCCAAATCAGGGCAAAGAACTAGGCCCTCTCAAGGCGGAGTAGGAAGGAACAAGATGTTCATGGGGCATTCCTGGAATGTGGCTTCCAGCTAAAGTCCAAAGTCCCGAGGCCAGCATGCAGGCAGCTCACCAGGTCTGCCCTGCACAGTTCTACCCTCCCCCAGCCCACTCAACATACTTGAGGCCCATGCAGCATGTACCAGGCCCTGCCAGGCCTCCCAGGCTGTCTCGATGCCATGTTCTGCCCAGAATGCTCCTCCCTGCTTTCTCCTTCTGGCCTGGGCGGACCCATCCTCGGATCAGCAGCCTTCTCTCCAGGGACCATGGTGCTTCCCACGAGCATCCACCCTGAGTTGCCCTTGTTTGCGGGCGCTGGAATCAACTGTCCATAACTCTCTCCCCCCATGCGGTTACCTCCACACTCCTAACCCTCAGCACGATGCCTGGTACCCAGTAGGTGCCCCATAAGTGCATGCTTCAGGCATGATGCCTAACTGCTCAGTTAGAGAACACCCCGAAAGCACAGAGGACACGGCAGCACAGGCCCCTGCGAGAGGTCTTGGGTGCATCTTTTCACTTCATTCTCGCCCTACAATGTGCAGAAAGTTCCGTCCTTGGCCTCAATTTACCCACTAGGAGACGGAGGCGCATGTAAATGGGGCAGCAGGGCTGGAACTCTGGCCCCAGCCTCTCTCCGAGTTTGCGCTTTACTTCTGGAAAACTGACACATCACGTGGGGATCTGAGTGGGCAATGGGAGAGTGAGCCCACTTTACCGTTTATCTCAAAGACAGGCTTGGGAACCCGAGGTGAACGTGGAGAACCACGGCCTCTGCCTCCCCAGCCCTCCATGCCCTGCCCAGGAAGGCCCGCTCCTCATTATCTTGGGCACCAAAAAGCCACCCAAAAGGTCGCCCCTGATCCTGCATTTCAAAGTCTTGTTCACCTGGACTAGAGGCCCACAGGAGCCCCACATTACAAACAAAGGAGCAAGGGCAGGGCGCGGTGGTACCATGCTGGGGAGGCTGAGGTGGGAGGACCGCTCGAGCCTGGGAGGTTGAGACTGCAGCGATCCGTGAGGCTGAGGAGAATCGCTTGAACCCGGGAGGCGCAGGTTGCAGTGAGCTGAGACCGTGCCACTGCACTCCAGCCTGGGCACCAAAAATAAAAAAATAAAAACTCCTAGGGCCCAAGAAAATCCTTGTCCCTGCCTGGGGAGGACAGGCAGCTTCAAAGGGCAGTCTGGGGTTTCTGTTTGTTTATTTTCCTGTATGTTCTGGTCATCTCAATCGTCTAACCAGAAGAAGTGGCCCAAAATGAGGCACAAGAAAAAAGGAAAAGGTCTGGCCCTGCCACATAACTCCTGGAACAGGCTGCAGAAACTGGACTTTGGCTTTCTAAGCTTGGGGAAGGAACAACAGCCTCTTTCAAGCAAGGCTCTTTTGTTCCTAGTTCCCAGGCAGGAGGCAGAATCTTTGGCTGAACAAATTCCGTTCAGCCAAAGTCACCCGGGGAAATGGTGCCGTGCTAAGTCCCCCATAGTCAACGCATTAACTTGCCCCTATCCCGGACAGATCACCAGTCAATTGGATGGCATTGGTTTTGTCATTTCAACACCACGTAGCCTTCAGACTCATTACTCAATAATGGCCCGTCCATAGTAATACCAGTAAGAAGTGCTTGCTGAGCAATGTCTCAGTGATGCCTCGTGATAACCCTGTGAGGCAGACACACCCCCACCTTTTGTTACCCAGACGAGGAAACTGAGGATTGCCAAGCTTATGACCATTGCCAAGATGAGCACTTGTAAGTGGCAGAGCTAAGATTCAAACACAGTAACTGCACGTCCCTGGGCTCCAATCAACCAAGAAACAGCCAAATGAACTAATTTTTCTAAAACAGGAAAGAGGCCAGGCACAGTGGCTCATCCCTGTAATCCCAATACTTTCGTGAGGCCAAGGCGGGAGGATCACTTGATCACAGGAGTTCCAGGCCAGCCTGGGCAAGATGGCGAAACCCCATCTCTACAAAAAAATTTAAAAATTAGCTGGAGGTGGTGGTGCACACCCGTAGTCCCAGCTACTCAAGAGGCTGAGGTGGGAGGATCACGTGAGCCCAGGAAGCTGAGACTGCAGCAAGCTGTGACTGTGCCACTGCACTTTGGCCTAGGTGACAGAGCAAGATCCTGCCTCAAAAAAAAAAAAAAAGACAAAATAAAAAGTAAACAAAAGAATGAAAAGAAGAGAGAAGAAAAGAAAGGAAAGAACAAGGATATATTTTTCATCAGCGACTTCCTGCTATCTGAAATTAGCAGGTTCTTTTCTGCAGGGGTTGTCTTACGCACTGGGATGAAAGTGCTCCTGGGGGGTTGTATTTGATTCACCCCACAGCCCAGCCCTCAGCCAAGCACCTGACACCCAGAAGACCCTGAGCAAAGGTCTGGAGCGAGGGAACTCACAGAGCCCTGCTGTCTGTCTGAGCCAGAGTCACAGGTACAGCCCCCACCTTTCCCACAGGTGACAGCAAGGACAGTTCGCCGTGCTAGGTCGCTCTGCCCAGTCACCTCCACCAACACGCCTGCTGCAGGCTACAGGTGAAATGGTCTAGCCAGAGAGGCCGTCTCACCACTCAGCTGATCCAGGCCCAAGGTCAGCGTGCTCGGTAACTTCTCTCATTCATTCATTCGATCAATCACTTCTTTTTGGCTCATTCAACAAATATTTATTGAACACTAACCACAACCAGGCACCATGCAAGGCAGTCTTCTCAGAACAGTATTAGAAACCAGTGACAAACATACACAGTCCAGTCTGGGGACAGAGAATAGGAAAAGGAAGCAAAGCAGGACACAGCGTCAGACACAGGTATGTCCTGCCCCTATCAAGGATGCTTTCTAGAGGTAGTGAAAGTCCAGCTGGCATCCCCTCCCTCCAGCCAGGGCCTCAGGCCTGGGTTTATATATTTCTAAATGAAGATCCAATTCACACTACCAAAGACTGCACAGGTACAGCATCACCAAGGACGGGCGGAAAAACGGCACAGGCAAACGAACACCCACAACAGTGTGAATTACTATCCCTGGGTGTCGGCATTCTGGGTGGATTTTCTTTTCTTCCATTTATTTGTGCTATCTAATTGTTCTACAATAAACCTGAGTTCTTTATGTAATGGGTGAGGGGGGTGAACATCTTTAAAAACTAAATGTCCACTCCTAGGTGTATATCCAAAAGAACCAAAAGCAGGGACGATAACAAATACCTGTAACAATGTTCACAGCCAACAAGGAAACAACTCAAGTGTCCGTCCACAGAATGGGTCAGTCATCTGTGGTCTAAAAACTCAAGGGAACATTATTTGACCTTAAAAAGGAAGGAAATTCTGGCATGTGCTACCACATGGTAGGACGTAAAAACCTCATACTAAGTGACATAAGCCAGACACAGAAGCACAAACGCTGGATGATTCCACCTAGCTCAGGTACTTCAATAGGCAAACTCATTGAGACAGCAAGCAGAACAGCAGTGACCAGGGGCTGGGACCAGGAGAGAAGGGTAATGTTTAATGGGTCGGGTTCATGTTAGGGATGATGCAAAGGTTCTGGGTACAGACAGCAGTGACTGAGAATGTATTTAAAGCTGCCGAATTGTACACTTACAAATGGTTAAAATGATAAATATTGTGTTATGTTTATTTTACCACAATAAAAAATTTATTTTTAAACCTTAGAACTTCAACTGACAAAATGAATGAATGAATGAATGAGACCTTCCCTCTTTCCACACCATCAAGTAGACAAAGTGAGAAAACAGGGAGTTGAACCAGGGTAGGGATAGTGACTGGAGCAGTCTCTCTTCCTGGGCCTCAGTTTCCTCAAATGTGAAATCAAGGCATCAGCCCCATCAGGCCAGATGTGGAGCCTGTGACCAGATCTCACCTTTTCTCTCTTGTCTCAGAGCTAATTCTAGGAAGGTGCTGGCGAGTGACACCCACGCCCAGGTAAAGGGGCAGCAAGCCCCCACTAGGAAGAGCTATGGCTCAGCCGGCCACCTCTCACTGCCCAGGCCACTTTTCTGGGGAGCTTCCTTTTCTCACCTGTGAAATGGGGAGACCAATGACAAAGCTGCTGTCTCTACCGGTGTAAACACACCCACGGTGGCTTCCTCAGAAGGTCACAGAGGTGAGGTGGATGGAGCCCTAACTTCCTCTCTGAGCTGTCTACCTAGAAAAGGCCACCCCAGCCAGGTAACTCAAGGGACTAGGAAAATCCTGGCTGCACCCAAGCTTGGCAAGGAGGCTGACGGGCAGGAGAAATGAAGGAGAACTCTCCAAAGCCTGCCTTGCTGTCCAACCAACACCTACTTCATTTTTCCTTAGGTGGAGCCATAAGAAGGTAGGCACATACAGGACCCCTGGGAAGTCCCCTGAGGTCCCAGGAGGAGCGGTGGAGCCTACAAGAAGGCACATGAGCTCGAGTCTGCCTGATCTGGGCATGCATCGCAGCTCCACGACCCACAGCCATGTGACCCTGGAGGCCAAGGGCCTGGGGAGCCTGTCCCTCTCCTGAAACACAGGGACGCTGCCTACCCAGGGGGCTGAAAAAGTGCCTGGCACATCACAGGTGCCTGAGAATTAGCAGGTTCCATTATTTCACCAGGTCTGGCCCTGGCAATTGGTACCCAGCTGGGGAGACAGCCGGCTTGAATCGTCCTACAAAATCCTCAGGGAGGAGAGAGGACTCCACGCGCACAGCACACTTATAAAAACGAATCTGAGAATAAAACCACAACCGCCATCCCGCCCAACATAGTGGGAGTAATGAAGCAAACAAAAGGGAAAGTTCAACTCCTGTTTTTGGCTTTAGAACATGCAAATGCAAAATGCAGTGGCAGAGAAATTATCCTAGAAAAATTCCATGTCTAAATCTGAAATGGCCCATGGAATTCTCTCCTTCTCGAGTCATTTAAGTGACGTTTTGCTCCAGGGTGTGGCTAAAGATGGGGACCAGCTAGAATCAAAGACAATGAGGAAACTCGTTGACTGGGGTCCTTCAAATGTTAGCAACCAAGGAAGACCCTCAGCTCCTCTCAGTGGTGCTTGCTTACCCTCACTGAAGGTAAAATCCCTGGTATCCAGAAGGAAGGAGCCCATCAGACCTGCACTCATTGTCCACTGCTCTGCTCACTGAATTTGCCAGGTAGCCTCCACGATACAGACTCAATAGAAGATCCATACTTCCCAAATTCCAGGCGTTCAAATGCCAAGGCTGCCTTGGCCTTTGGAAACTCTTTGGGCATATTTTCTCATGCTCAGTATTCTTTAATCGTTGCTCATCAAGGGTCTGTGGTCACTCTGTCCCTCCGGTTTACAGGTCAGGGAGGTGAGGCAGCTCAAGGTCACACTGAGAGCCAGAGCTGAGCAGTGAGCCACCATCTGCCTGATTCCGCCAGAAGAGCCCACGGACTTGACCACAACGCGTCTCCAGTGATGCATTCCACCTTATCAAAGAGTGAAGAACTGCTCTAAATCTTGAAACAAACATTTTAGGGGCAAGAAGTACCAACCTTGAAACTCCAGACTGGGATAAAAGAAAAAATATTTCACCATAACCAAGAAGACTAAACACAGCTCGAGCAAGTGCAGAAAACGCTACAGAGACAAGCCTCACACTGCCCTGGCCAGAGGAGCAGAACTCTGAATAAAAACCTTGATCCTCCTACTTAATGACACTTGGTTTTATCACTTACATGTTTATTTCCACGCAAAGCTCCATTTCCAACTGGGGAAGCATCACTGACCCCCTAGCCTGGTTTATTACCCCGGGGAGCGCGGTGTCCATAAATCCCTAAGAATGCCTACATTACGGAAGCTAAAAAACATATAGTTGCTAAGTTTTATAAGCCCTGCTGTCTTACCATTTTGCCAGCAGAAGGATCCAGACCTTTCAGCAAGTTTTCAAAGAGAGTATGTCACTCCCAAGTCTAGACCTAGTACCCCAGAGCATCCATTCAGAAGGGAAGAGCCTGTCATTTTGATTTTTTGTGACTGACAAAGACTCACTAACCACCTGCCCAGATATAAGAATGGAAATGAGACCAGGAATGAAAGAAAAAATAAATCACTTCCCAAAGCAAGTCATGTGATATATAAATAGACCAAAATTTAAGTGGATACAATAGAAGTTAAAAGATAATGATGACAACAGAGGTCCAGGGGTTTCCAAGAAGGAAAGAGGAAGAAAACCAGCCTCCTCTTTATGAGGGCAGACAGCTCCCTGAGAGCAGGGGCCTCATCTACACAGCTAACCGCAACATGCAACGCCTAGATCAGTGCCCAGTACATTCATCACATCATTAATTCTCACAATCCTGGGATGCAGGGATTGTAATTTCAGTTTCCAAGACAAGGGTCAGAGAAGTCATGTGACCTACCCAGAGTTACAAGCAATAAGAAGCATCACTGGGATCTGAACCCAGATCCAGGCACTGCTTTGCAAACCCAGGTGTCTTCCTCTATACCACACTTTGTTTAGACATCAGACTTTTAACCCAAAGTCATCTCTTAAGAGCAAACACTCTGGTGTGGAGAAGGCTCCAAAATCCCACTGGCTCCCTTGAGGGTTATTTAACGACTCTGGGCTTTATGTTCTTAGTAAGAGAAGCTGGACTACATCAAGAATGGCAAGCAGGATTCCTGCTGCATGCCAATAACAATTGATTAATAGTGGCTGTCTCTGAGCTCACTTGGAAGACTGATTACACCAGGGGTGATTAGCAATGTCTACCACAGTCAAGGCCATGAAGAGTGGTAACACCTGTGCCATGTATTTGCCATCCCAGAACTAGACGACCTGCAAGTTCTCTTCCAACTATGGCTAGCTCTGATTCTAATTATAAACATTTTTTAAAAAGGGCTGGGCACAGTGGCTCACACTTGTAATCCCAGCACTTTGGGAGGTCCAGGTGGGCAGATCACGAGGTCAAGAGATCAAGACCATCTTGGCCAACACTGTGGAAGCCCATCTCTACTAAAAATACAAAAATCAGCCAGGCGTGGTGGGGTGCACCTATAGTCCCAGCTACTCAGGAGGCTGAGGCAGGAGACTCGCTTGAACCCAGGTGACAGAGACTGCAGTGAGCAGAGATCGCACCAATGCACTCCAGTCTGGTGACAGAGTGAGACTTTGTCTCAAAAAAAAAGAGGGGTGGGGAGGGCAAACAGAGAAGGAAAAATAAACTAACAAGTTTCCAACATGGGTCATGGCTGAATTCAGCCAAATCAGTACTGTCTGCCCAGCCAGGCCCTCATGCTCCATGCACCCAGCCCTGCCACGTGGGAGGAAGCAGAAAACATCAGATCCACTGCCCACATACTCAACCAGACACCCAACCCAAGCCAGAAGTCACAAAACCATGGGTTTTGTCCTGTTTGGCCTTGGTTGCAAAACACCTCATCAGGAAGCATGGTAACCTCGCAGGCAGCTGCGAGGGGTTCAAACCTGGGCGGGACCGCTTGCCCATCCTGAGCCTTCAGAAACCACGTCACCTCTCGAAGCCTCAGTTTCCTTCATCATTGAGAAACCTCACAGGACTGTCATAATGATCACACACAATAGGGCATCAGAGTTCTCCACAGCAAGCCCACAGTGAGTAGGCAAAGAAACGGCCGCTACCATCACCACCATCGTCATCACCACCATCACCATCACCACCATCGTCATCACCACCATCACCATCACCATCACCATCATCGTCATCACCACCATCACCATCACCATCACCACCATCGTCATCACCACCATCACCATCACCATCGTCATCACCACCATCACCATCATCGTCATCACCACCATCGTCATCACCACCATCACCATCACCACCATCGTCATCACCACCATCACCATCATCGTCATCACCACCATCGTCATCACCACCATCACCATCACCACCATCGTCATCACCACCATCACCATCACCATCACCATCATCGTCATCACCACCACCATTTTTCTTCGCAGGGGGAAAATTTTCAGAACAGAGTCCAAGTCCAAGAGATTCTTTCGCTTCTCTCACGTGCAGCATGATGCCCGTTTCGCTGCTCTGAACTCTCTGTACTCCACTCCATCTCCTCAAGCTCCTGGTCTATCAGCCAGGGTCCTGGGAGGAAACAGACGGCAGATGCAAAATGGTGCAATTTGAGGAAATGTTAACAAAAGGACAGTATAATAAGATGTGGGCAGAGTACAGACGACCAAAGATGGTTTTTCTACCCACGGTGACCAACTGTCCAAGTGTGCCCGGGACTGAGGGGCTTCACAGGCCACAGGACTGTCACTGCAAAAATCTGGGACAGTCCTGGGCAAACCAGGATAGCCGTCACTTCATTTCTCCCCCATGTACTCCTCTCCCTGGGCCTCAAAGTACAGGGGAAGGAGCAGTTACAGAAAAACCTGGGTAGAGGGGGTGACACGACTGGAGGAGTGGCTGAGAGGTGCCGCCTACCCATGGCAACCCTAAGGAAAGGGGAGCAGGGAATAAATACCCCCACTCACTCTCTTCCCCTCCTCCATCTCCCCCAGGCTCTCCACTGGCCAGACCCACCCAGAAGGCCAGGGACACAGAAAAGAATGGAGGGTGGGGTTTCCGAGGCAAAGGCTGGAAAGAATAGAACATGGGCCCAGAGGCAAAGACAGACACACGGGACCCTGTGTGGACTCTGGGGTGGCCAGGGGAGCCAGACCTCACCTCTCAAAGGCTCCACAGTGAGGCCTTGTGGAGACTCAGTACCTCTACTCCTCACACAACAGGAAGGAAACGAACTGCCCTTCCCCACTGGAGGGGACACTGGGACGTGGCCAAAGCCACGTGGTCCATGGGTTTGGTTTGCAGCATTCAAAGGTGGGCTCAGCAGGGCTCAGAGGAAGAAGACCCCTCCAGCTGGCAGCCAACAGGGCAACCTCCTAAGAGTTAGCAAGGCTGAGACAACACAGTGAGCTGTCCCACAGAAGCGGCAGTCTCCGGGGCTTGGTCTCAAGCAGGTGCTCCGTCACTGCAGACCTGAGTGGGGGATCAAAGGCAGAGTCTGCTCGGGGTGGAGGTCTCTAAAATCCAGAGAGCACACCCCTGGAACTGCTACGCAGTTTCCCCCACGAATGTGCTCAGACCAGAGGCCACCCGTTAGAGGCAGTGCATGCGTCAGGGGCAATATCGTTTAGAAAATAAAAGCGACTTTCAATTCTGCTTTTAAATCATATTTTCCGAGATCAAAATCTTATTTCCCAAGCACTGCTGCTGAAAGCTGAGGTGAAAACCACCAATAATATCTTAATCCTCCCAAAGGCGGGTTCCATCTTGTTTGGGTTGACAACTTGGTGGCGGAGGGCGCATTCCAAATAATGATGCCTGGGGTCACAGCGCAGGGTCACAGGCACACCTGGGAGGAGTTTCCCTTGACTCCAAGGTCACCAGAAGGTTTCCAAAAAAACTATGAGACTTTTCTGTCCTTTCACAGCCTGGGGTGTCAAGATCCCCCACCATGCAACAACAGACACTCAAAGACCTTTATTAGCATCGGGTATTCCTAGAGAAATGGACCCAAGCCCTGCCTTCAGGTTCACAGTCCTGCAGGAACCAGGCGAGTATACAGGTGGGCAAACCCAATACCGAGAAGCAGTAGCCACAATGACGATGGTGATGATGGTAGTGGTGACAGTGGCGGTGAGGGTGACAGTGATGGCAGCGATGGTGACAGTGGTGGTGGGGTGGTGATGATGATGATGATGGCCGCAACATGTGCAGAGCACATACTGCATGCCCACATTCCACTAAGCACCTGTGTGTATTCTCTCCTTTCTTCTCTGGGCAACCTGGGGCGTGGCTATTCTTATACCCCCGACTTTCAGATGAGGAAACAGGGGTGGACCACACCACTGGTTAAATGGGCTCGTAGCAAATGTCTGGATCAAAAAAGCCTGGCCAGCCCTCCTAATCACCTTGCCTGTTTTAGGAAAGAACTGAGTCGGGCAGGCAGCAGCTTTAACGCTTCCACCTCCCTGAGGGCATAACGGGGAAATGGTGGTCGGGTTTCAAAAGGGGAGGCAGGGGGTTTCCTCCTCCCCAATCCTCAGGGAAGACCCCTCCAAGCAAGGCTTCCCAGAATGGCTGAGCAGGGCCGGCCCTAGGTAGAATCACCCACCGCAGCCCAGCAGGGATAAGATCAGCTGGGATCCCCTGGCCCAGCCGTGTCCACAGCTAGGGCTGTGCTGGCCCAGAGAGGGTGCCCTGCTTACCGCTGGGCTTCAGAAGAACCTCCAACTGTTCATCTTTGCAATGCTCCCTGACTCCTATCCCTTCCCCAAGCTTGCGGGCAAAACTTGCATGCAACTCCAGAACCTTCTTTTTCATAGCTTTCCAGGGGATGGGGTTCAATCACCTACAAAAAGCAGAGGGACCCACTGCCCAGCTGTGGGCGGGGCTTGGGTCAAGCAGATGAAGAACCCCTTTTAGAAGAGGGTCGACCCCCTTTCCTCCCTACTCCCTAATCTTCTTAGAAACCTGTTTCAATTCAGAAAGGGTGCAAGAAGTTTCTGAAGTCATTTTTCCTTACACCAAAACTTTCTAATGCTAATCTCTCTCTCTCTCTCATTGGCATGATGTAATTCTCCTTTTCAACAACCAGATCTCTGAAGTCCTGAGTCATCAGGACGAAGGCAGGGACAGCGAGAGGGAAGTCAGTTGGGAGGGATCAAAGGTAGCAGGGAGCTTGCCGGGATTTCCTTCTGGGGCCCTGGGGTGCCGTGGCCCACCAGCTCCTGGCCCCACACCGTGCCAGACACGGGGATAGGGCTCCTAAAGCCCCCGGCACCATTTTTCATCCCTCCTCTGGGCCAGTTCTGAAGAAACAATGTGACTGTAGGAAGGTGCAGGGATTCCCAGCTCCGTCATGTGCCAGCCCGGGCGGCCCCTGCCTGCTCAGAAAATGGGACCTCACGGGTAGGTGTGATGATTAAGTGAATGAACACTGCAGTTCTCACCCAAGGGCAGTGTGGTCTCCAGGGACATGTGGCAGAGCCTTCTCGAGACATGATGCGGGTTGTCAGAAGTGTGGGTCGGCACCTGGTTGATGGAGGCCAACCGAGAAGAAACGTTTCTCCTGCTCCCTGGGTACCTGTTGTCACCAGCACTCATTTAGGAGAAAGGGTCGAGGGCTCCACCCCTCAAGGTTAATACGGGTGACTTCCAGGTGGCGGGATTCTGGGAGGATTGGTTTCCTTCTTAATTTTCTAAGATCGTCATCATCCCTGTATGATGGCTTCAGTTTTGCTTTTACAAGAGAGGGGAGGTGAACGTGAGTGGAGAAGGCAGAGAGGCAAAGGCACCCTGGCTGACCAGCTGGGGTGAAACGGTGCCACAGGGGAGCAAACCCTGGCTCCGACTGGGGAAGGGAGCCCTGAAAAACCACTGACTGTGGCGGGGCGGGGGGGGTCCAAGCAGAAAGAAAAGGTGTGTGCCCCGGAGAGCCGGGGCCAGAAGCCAGGCAGGGAGGGCGGCTCGCTCCAAGGTGGACTTTGGACTTCATGCTTGCTGTGGTCAAGTCCTCACCACAGGCCGAGACAGAGCACCCTGCAGGGTCAGGTAGTCTCAGGCAAGGAGGCTGAGGTGACTACCCCAGTCCAACGAGGGCAGGTGAGAAGCGATCTTCTGCCGTGGCTCCTCCAGAGACAGGTCTGCAGGAAGCTGGCCCAGGAAGCTCCAGGAAGGGGTCCCAGTCCAGTCAGGGTGGCTGCTCTGTCCACAGGCTCTCTTCTGCAAGGCCCTCCTCTCCGCTCAGAGCCAACCTGGCCACTTTGGGCCTTGCTAACATTCTGCTTTGGAGCCCCGAAACCCTGCTTACCAGCCACATGCAGTGATACTCAGGAGCCAGACAGCCTGGGGTCAAATCTTGGCTCCACCATTATTATTACAAGCTGGGTAAGTAGAGACCTCTCCTCTCTGGGCCTCAGTTTGCTCATCTGTAAAATGGGGACAACGACAGCACCACCTCCCAGAGGCATCGTGAGGACTGGGTGAGTGCTCACCTGCACGAAGGGCTCAGAGTAGTGCCTAGCACACAACAGGCACCATGCAAGTGTGCACTATCCTTGCTCAAACCCCACCAAGGAGTCATCATGACGTCTGGAGGTCGTTCCGGAGCCAGGCTGCCCGGGTTCCAGTTGTGTAACCTTAAACTCTCAAGGTCTCGGTTTCCTGCTCCCTCCTCATGGAGCTGATGAGAGGATGAAACACAGGTCTAAGGGTCCGAGAACAACTGGAGGGAACGATCACGGTTACTCTGCGGTCCCTTCCGCTCCACCTTGGACATCAATATCATCTGGCTCTGGGCTGTGTCTGGCTCTGCTGGGACTCCCCGAGCTCAGTCGCCACGTCAGTCACCATCAGCTTTCTGGGGCAGTTCGAGCTCTTCCATTTTCCCACGCTAAAGCAAGCCTCAGTCACAGGGTCATGAAATGTGAACCAACCAGAGCAACAAACAGATGCCAATAAGACATTGTTCCCCTCTCCAGCAGGCAGCCCTGTCCCTGTAACCTACCAGCTAAGACCCCACTGCAGACATCAGGCAGAGCACCACATCCGCGTCACCTAGAAGGTGCCCAATTGTGCCCCTGGCCATGGGCTCAGTCTGATGGGACCACCTTCCAGACAGCACAGGCCTGCACTGGGCCTTCCCACCAGGCCTCCCTGAAGGGAAAGTTCAAGAAAGAGCCCCTGTGAGCCACAGCTCAGAAACCTCAGGCCTGGAATCCGGAGTACCAGGGGCCTCTGGTGGAAGGCCCACCAGGAGCTCACCAGGGTGAGTCCAGTAGCCTGCCCCCATTACCATCACTCTTCACAGGCCAAAGGGTGGGCTAGGATTCCTAGGGCCTGCGTCCATGCCGAGACAGGCTGTATACACTACGGTCGGGCCATGTGTTGGAGACACCACGCGCTCCATCTCCTGCACACCCTCCTTCAGTATGGACAGAGGCCTGCAGGGTTACAAGGAAGTGCAGGGGCAGGGATCTGAACTTGCTCCTCCCTCTCCATGGCACCCTTTCCCCTTCCAACAGGACAGACCTCCCAACTAGGCAAACCGTCCATTCATTCATCCAAAGAATAGCAGCTGAGGGGCCATGCCTCAGTGTCCCCATCAGGAAAATGGACAGAATAACAGTATCTTACTGGGCTGTAGGGATCACTGATACAACCTGCATAGCACAGTCCCGGGCAACAGGGAGTACTCATCACACACAAGTGGCTGCTGCGTGGTCACTACTGTGACTAACTGCCTGGCCCTGGCGACTCAGAGATCCCTGTGCTCCTAAGGCTTCCAATCTGTGAAATCCCGGGCTCCCGGCCGGCCAGCCAGTCCTGTCTCTGCATCGTAAAGCAACAACCGCCCGGAGAGCATGGGTTTACTCAGCACGAACCCCGCCACACTGGTAGACTGCTCTAGGAGGCGAGCCCACCTCTATCTTTAACTCCTATGCTGTCTTGCGGTGTCCACCCCATAAAAACTGCACAGACCCAATGTGCCTGGCCACTCTGGCCTGTCCCATTGCTCACAGTTCCCTCTGTCCACTCCCACCTCCGACCTGCCACCATCAAATCCATCTGTGTCCACCCTGCCTTTCCAGCCAGATGCCTGTCTCCTACACTGAGGTCCTTCCTGAAACTACCAACCCCTACAATGGCGTCTCTTCCCCCACCCAAACACAGGACAAGACATAAACCTTTTTTTTTTTTTTTGAGACGGAGTTTCGCTCTTGTTACCCAGGCTGGAGTGCAATGGCGCAATCTTGGCTCACTGCAACCTCCCGGGTTCAGGCAATTCTCCTGTCTCAGCCTCCTGAGTAGCTGGGATTACACGCAAGCGCCACCATGCCCAGCTAATTTTTTGTATTCTTAGTAGAGACGGGGTTTCACCATGTTGACCAGGATGGTCTTGATCTCTTGACCTCGTGATCCACCCGCCTCGGCCTCCCAAAGTGCTGGGATTACAGGCGTGAGCCATCGCGCCTGGCCTAAACCTCTCTAAGGAACACGCTTTGTGATACCCCCATTTAACTATGAGTCCCTTGGGAGGGAAGAGTACGTCTGACTTTCTAAGTGCCACGCCTGAGTGCTCACTGCGCAAGCACAGCGCCCCGGAGCACTCACTTTGCACAAATAACATCTGGTTTTCAAGTTACACACCTAATGCTTACCCTTTACGAATAGTTGGCATTCAATTTCCCACCTCAGTTCCCTGAATTTTTTTGACAAAATGACAAAGGAACGTCTGCCAACCTTGGCAAATACTAAACTGATAAGCTCACTTATTTCTCTGAGACGCTCCTGCAGGAGGCTGAATCAGTTCCATGTGTATCCAACAGGTGCAGAGACACTGACGGACTCAACAGACAAGGTGTCAGACCCAGCTTTGCCACTAAACTCCACTTCCTCCCAGTGCTCTTTACGTGAGATTCCACTACAGCATCTGTAAAACGGGAATAAACACCCACCCCACAGGACTGTTCTGGAAATTAAATGAGCACTGTGCCTGGCACATAGTCAGTATATAATAAATATCATTGTAACCAGGAACATATCAGTCCATCTCTTACAACAGATTCGCTTACCCTACTTGATTCCCCACGCAAGCTTTGCTGACCTGCCACCAACCCCAAACCCAGGACCCAGACGAGACCATGGCCATGTGAATTCCTCTTCTAGGGAAGCAGCTCGGCTCTTGGTACCCTGGAGACCTCAAGTCCTGCTGCTGTGTCCCGAGGATCCTGGGGTGTGAGTAGTCATCGCTTCCATGCTCTCCTCTTCCTCCCAGACGCATGTGTAAATATGTTCCCCAGTCTTCCCCTGCACACCGTGTGGCTGCATGCCTGCGTTCTGGCCAACCGAGCGGCTGGACCTGCAAACTGCTTGGCTGTGGTACTCCTTTCTCCCCATCCCTCCCACAACGAAGGACCTAGGGAAGCCCTGAAGGACTGCAAAAACTGGGCTGCACGAAGCCACCCAGATGCCAGGGCGGCATGTTACAGCGGCTTGCCTGCCTGGCGAACACACAGCCCCTTCCACATCTGTGGCTCCCCTTCCCTGCGGAACCTCGCACCAGTGTGCGTGGTGGTAAACAGGGTCACCTAGTCCACACAGGGAGCCAACATAGGAGGTAGGAGAGCCAGGCCTGGGTCTGCTCAGACTGTATGCTCCAATTTTTAGATATTCTGGACCACTAAGGAAACTGGCACTGGCCCAGGACACCCAGAGAAGCGAGCAGAAGTCCCGGTGTGATCCTCCCTCTCCAAACGACCCCACCTGAGCTGGATACAGCCAGTGCAGCCCAGAAAGGGAAGCTCCCGGATTCGTCTGATTCCTAAACATTCCTACATGTACCCAGGGCCTGGACAACCCAGACTGTGTGCTTCCCTCTAAAGAGAGTTCACCCAGCACAATCAGTTTGGTCGGTCTCTCCACCCTATTTCTGACAGCAGCCTGAAAGCAGCAGAGCCAAGAACAAGGGATGGCGTGGGAAGGAAGGAGTCTGGGTTTGAATCCCAGGTGGGCTACTAAGGCAGCTGCAAGGGTCCTTGGACCACACACTTCTTTTCACCCCTTCCCCACCAGCAAAACCAGAGCTGCATCAGACCACTAGTGTATTCTAAATCCTAGGATCCTTAGAGTGTAGTTATGAAGGGAATTGATTTTTAAAAATCCTGAAGGCCGGAGGCAGGGCATGGTGGCTCACACCTGTAATCTCAGCACTTTGGAAGCCTGAGGTGGGCAGATCACAAGGTCAGGAGTTTGAGACCAGACTGGCCAATACGGTGAAACCCCATCTCTACTAAAAAGTAAAAAAAATTAGCCGGGCGTGTTGGTGCATGCCTGTAATTCCAGCTACTCGGGAGGCTGAGGCAGGAGAATTGCTTGAACCCAGGAGGTGGAGGCCGCAGTGAGCTGAGATCACACCACTGCACTCCAGCCTGGGTAACTCCATCTCAGGAAAAAAAGAAAAATGTCTTAAAGGCCGGGTATGGTGTCTCAGGCCTATAATCCCAGTACTTTGGGAGGCCAAGGCAAGTGGATGATGAGGTCAGGAGATCGAGACCATCCTGGCTAACATAGTGAAACCCACCTCTACTAAAACTACAAAAAGTAGCTGGGTTCGGTGGCACTCGCCTGTAGTCCCAGCTACTTGGGAGGCTGAGGCAGGGGAATTGTTTGAACTCAGGAGGTGGAGGTTGCAGTGAATTGAGATCACGCCACTGCACTCCAGCCTAGGTGACAGAGCGAGACTCCATCTGAAAAAAAAAAAATCTGCTGGGCTTTGTCATTTAAGAGTCTCTTAAAGCACTGCTACAGAGCTATTCTTTGCTATTTATTGGGAGGTAGCCAGGTTTGCAAAAAAACAAAAGAAAAACACACAACAGAAGCAATAGAATGGAAGCTTTAGGGGCAAGGAGTTGCCTGTGTCCCTGGCACCTAGTACATTGTACATGCTCATTAATTTTTTATATAGACAACAGCAGCTCCAAAGAGCAGGGGGAAGGAAACTGACAATCACAGAGCATGTACTAGGTACCAGCCACTTTACCAGGTGACTGCTAAATAAGATCTCCTGCCTCAGGGCCTTTGCACTTGCCATTCCCCTATCTGGAATGCTCCTCCCCCTGAAGTCCTATCGCCCCCTTCCCTGACTACTTTGTACAAAGCAGTCTACCACTCGCTCCACCCACCTGCCTACTTGCTTTTCTCCATGATTCCCGTCATCAGATTTTATCATCACTTGCTTTTATTTATTTATTTATTTTTGTTTGTTTGCTTTGAGACAGAGTCTTACTCCATCACCAGGTACCAGGCTGGAGTGCAGTGGCACGACCTCAGCTCACTGCAACCTCTGCCTCCCTGGTTCAAGCAATTCTCCTGCCTCAGCCTCCTGAGTAGCTGGGACTACAGGCACACACCACCATGCCCAGCTAATTTTTTTTGTATTTTTAGTAGAGATGGGGTTTTACCATGTTGACCAGGATGGTCTCAATCTCTCGACCTCATGATCCGCCCGCCTCAGCCTCCCAAAGTGCTGGGATTACTGGTGTGAGCCACCGTGCCCGGCCTCTTTCTTTTTTTTTTGAGACGAAGTCTCGCTTTTATCCCCCAGGCTGGAGTGCAATGGCACGATCTCCACTAACTGCAACCTCCACCTCCCAGGTTCAAGCTATTCTCCTGCGTCAGACTCCCAAGTAGCTGGGATTACAGGTGCGTGCCACCATGCCAGACTAATTTTTGTATTTTTAGTAGAGACAGGGTTTCGCCATGTTAATCAGGTTGGTTTCAGACTACTGACCTCGTGATCTGCCCACTTGACCTCCCAAAAGGTTGGGATTACAGGCGTGAGCCACCACACCCTGCTAATTTTTTTATTTGTAGTAGAGACAGGGTTTCATCGTATTGGCTAGGCCTAATTACTTGCTCTTAACTTAGGTGTCTGTCACCCACTCCCACCAACACAGGCTCCACAAGGGCAGGCTTTTGTTTTCTTCCAAGTGCCTGGACGGGTGACACTTACCTGCTGAATGAGGGCATGAAGGCACAGAGGGGCCTCACCTCACTTACTTGTCAGAATCAATGCTAAGAGGAAGTCTCTCTGATCCTCGCTTTACAGATAAGGACACAGGCCAGGGGGCCCGCCCAAGGTCACCTCCTGGGACAATGCTGAGGCAGGATTCAAGCTCCCCTGTCTGATTTCAAAGTCCAGGTCCTCACTCCCCTACTCCACTGGGTCTGCCCGGGGTTCTCTTCCTGTGCCCTCAATGCACACCCCAAATGCCAAGACGAGTGCTGTGCACATGGGAGGAGTAAGGAAATGGCTACTGAAGTCAGGAACCAATTTCAGCACCAGAAGTATTTTCTCTGCCATCTCTTGCCTCAATACACACACCAAACACCTCCCCCACACGCACATCGGTTAGGACTCTGCTGATGTAAGCGAAGCTTCCTTTCAAAATGCACACAGTCTCCCTTGGTGCCTGTTGAATACACTGGGTGGCTCATCACCAGAGCCAGGGGCAAGGAAGAGAAATTCTCACTTCCTCTCTTTCTCTACCATCGGGCTGGGTGGCCTGGCTTCCATCCTAGGGAAAGCTGAAAGTTGGGGAACAGAAAACGATGCCCTCAGGTGGAGCTGCACAGACCCTTGTCCTGGGGGTGGAGGTCAGCGTGTCCTTGTCAGAGCCCCCTGGTCAGCTGCGTTCCTTCAGCTCCAGGGGAAACCAAGTGGCCAGACCTCTGAGGGGGATCCCTGGTTGGTGACCTTTAGCCAGACCAAAGCATGACTCCTGGTAGCAACAATTCCAGGCAACACCGCCCTTCCCTCTTCAAGAAGAGGCTCGGCTCCCCACTCCCAAAGAAGTAGGCAAAAGAACATGCAAACTATCAAAATAGAGACAACTCCACTGCATAAAAATAGGAAATGTCTTCTCTGAAGGAACAAGACTGCATCAGTCCATTTGGACTGAAAAAGACACACCCAAGACTGGGCAATCTACGAAAGAAAGAGGTTTAATGGACTCACAGTTCTACGTGGCTGCGGAGGCGTCAAGATCACGATGGAAGGTGAAAGGCACGTCTCACATGGTGGCAGACAAGAGGAGAATGAGAGAGCTAGGCGAAAGGGGTTTCCTCTTATAATACCATCAGATCTGGTGAGACTTATTCACTAGCATGAGAATGGTATGGGGGAAACCACCCCCATGGTTCAATTATCTCCCACCAGGTCCCTCCCACAACATAAGGGAATTATGGGAGCGACAATTCAAGATGAGATTTAAGTGGGGACACATCCAAATCATATTAAAGAGACTGGGAGTAACCTCAATGCCTAACAATATGGGAGGGTCTACCCTCATTACCGTAGGTACATCACTCTAACAGAACACTATGCCACAGTGAAAGAGAACAAGGCAGCCGCAAGCCCATGAAGGGTCTCCAAAACATTCCGTCCAGTGAAGAACGGTGGAGGACCGCCGTGTGCGCATGTCCAGATACACAAGAAATGAGCAGCAAGTGGCCCAAGGAGGGCCACTGGGGGCTGTGCGGGCATTGAGTAAGAGAAGCTTCATTTTCCAGTACATGCCTTTTTGTACTAATCAAATCTACTTGATGCATATATGAGTTTTTCCATTTTTTTAACATCTTTTTAAGAAACTAGACTATGCCCCCCAAGGAATTTTTCTTAAACTGCTTGTAACAATTTCACTGCCTTATACCAATGAGACCTGCTAAATACCCCTAACTTTCCCCAAAGCACTGTTCATCTCAGGGAACTCTCTGGAGACCACCCATTTTTAGGCAACAATAATCCCTTCCATTTGTACAGAATGTCATGAAGCTCTTTCAGGGCAATCAGCAAAACAGGAATTGGAATCCTGGTCACTGTATGCGGACTACACTAGAAGATGCTTATCCATCCTCTGCAATCCTTACAGCAACCCTAGACATGAGGTGCTCCTCCCTAAGGATGGAGCAAAAAAGAAGGCCCAGCAAGGGAAAAAAGAGCACCAAAAGTCACACAGCCAGGAAACAGCACCCTCCAAACCCAGATGCAGAGCCACAAGACCACAAAGCCCAAGTTTGTTTGGCCCCACAGCGGAGATGCCCTATGCCAGGGAGCCTCACTTAATCTCATGTATTCCTTTAATCAAAGGTGTAAGCTGACCCGCCCTGCAATGTCCATGCCAACAAAACACCAATCGGGTACCGTCAAGACAAGTCAGCCCTCGCGGGCAGCAGTTGAGGTGCCCGGGGACAGCTTGTCTCCTACCAAGTCCCCCTGCGCCCTGCCCAGAACAGTGCCCCAGAAATGCCCTCACTGCCAGGTGAGAAACTGAGGAGTAGGCAGGGCCATTACACCAGCAACCTGTGGGCCCAGGAGCCCAGGCCAGCAGCAGCTGACACCTCTGTCACCTGCTTGCAAGAAAGCCCAGCCACATGCAGTGAAATTCCTTCTACCTGGACTGGCACAATGTTGCCATAGCCAGAACAGGCATCTCAGATTACACCAGGCAAATGGCAGCATCAAAACTTACTCCCTCCTTAAAATGCACTTACTTACTACAGCCTGGGGAAGGCAGACCACATTTGTGGTTTACAGAGAATTTTGACTTTTTCTCCTCTCTGTCTCAGCCCCTCCCCTCCACCTCCTCGCATCAGACAAGTTGTCTAGGAAACAATTTTGATACACTCCAAAATCCTCCTATGACAAAAGGCATGAAAAGGGGGGAAAAAAATCTCTGCGTTTACTGCCGCAAAAAACATCAAATAAATTAAAGGCGGCCGGGCACAGTGACTCACTCCTGTAATCCCTGCACCTTGGGAGACGGAGGCAGGCAGATCACCTGAAGTCAGGAGTTCGAGACTAGTCTAGCCAACATGGTGAAACCCTGTCTCTATTCAAAAATTAAATTAAATTAAAAAATAAACTAAAGGCAGGCTGGGCACATGGGGGGAGGGGGCGTAAGTGACAAAAGTGTAAAAGCGATTAACATGCGTGCATGCGCACACAGATGAGTTCGCATGGGATTTGTGACTATCCTGGAAGACACAGATTTTAATTTTCAAGTAGAATCCAAGCCATCTAGCTGTGTAACTCTTTGCTAAGCAAGTGACGCACAGTAGGTGTGCAATAAGCATGTGCCAAACAAAGTCCAAGTTCAGACAACGGCTGCTCCCCACCAAGGAAACACCAGACTAAAGAAAGCAATGAGAATGAAGGTGGCTCCCCCTTTCTCATCCATGACAAGATGCCCGAAAGCATTTCAATCAAACAGCGGAATGGCGACAATTTAACAAGAGCCACTGAGGAGTTATGGTTTCGGAATAAAGAACACTACTGTCACCTGGGCCCCAACCCCTGTTTGGTAAATCAATAAAGGACTTTCTGACTGGATCCACCATTCTGAAATACCGTGTGTCACAATGTCTTAAAAGTAAGATGAAATAAAAGGTAAGCAGCTTATTTGTACTTCTGTGGTGCAGAAGAAACAAAGCCTACAGACAAAGCCCTCTGCCCACAGACATACATGTCTAGCAGGTGATCAAATTCAACCCAGAGACAAGAACAGCAAAATGGATTCTTGTCCTGCTGAACCCAGCCACTTATGCAGATCCCCTGGCTGCCCTGGCTGTCATTTACAACTGACAACACCATCGCCGGCCATGAAGAGCCAGTGAGGACCAGAGACTGACAAGTTTGAGTACGAAGAGAGAATGGGGCACCACATTTAGGCCACAGCCTGGGCAGATGGGCCCTTCCCCACAAAAGTGTTGTCCTGGGTTGCCCAGGGAGGGGGCCCTGGCCTCCCCATCTCCCCTCCCAAGTCAGCTGTGGTCTGTCTGCTTCCTCCTTTGTTTATGATCGTTTCAGATCCAAAGTCTCCCAGCACAGGTTCATCAGACCTGGCAGCCATCACAAGCTACGTTAGGCACACTGTTGGCTCGGCAAGGATTTAATCAGTAACTGGCCCAGGAGACCAGGGCAGGGCAAGCTCTGACCTGATCCCACAGGAGGCAAAGTTAACAGGCAGGCCAGCCGGGTGAGGCTGGTGGCTCCTCCCATAAGACAACCTGGAGGGGTGTCAGGTCCCCGGACCCCAGACTAAAAGGTCTACCTAGCTGTGTCACCCACCAGCTGGGACTGGGAGCTCCAGTACGCTTGCATCCCAGCCTGATGCAGCTGTGCTCCTGCAAGCCTGGTCTTAAATCTCTCACGATTCATTTAATTGGATCAATGGAGACAGACTGCAGAAGGTTTGGGAAAAAAAGAGTATTTGCTTTGTTTACTGGTTTGACTCCATATCAATCACTCTGGGTCTTGTTTCTGAAGCCCATGCAATTAACCAGATATTTACCAGATGATTCTGAGTTAGGCTGTGTAGACAGCTTAAAATACGAATCATTGATATTTTAAGTAGGGTATGACTCTACAGGAAACATACTTGTATACCGGCAGTTCAGGGCTGGGCCATGGGCTGCTGCAAAGCCACAGGAGTGCAAAGGGTTTTTGTTGTAGAGAACTGCACTCAAATTCACCTTTGTTTCATTTGGACTCATATTTCTCAATAGAGTGCTTGGGCCGCACTATAAAACGCAGACAGATTACATAACGCCCAGGCCTCAGGGAAACCCCACAGGGGCGCCTCTGCTTCCCCGAGAGCCTGGACACCAACCAGGTGTCTCATGATGGGACAAGGGCCCTGACGGCAGTCCCAACCTCACCTCTGCCCTGGAGGCCAGCGCTCCAGCCAGGCCAGCCCTCACACTCACAGGCCCCACCTCCACACTCACGGGCCCTGGGGCAAGGCCCCCTGGAGCCCACCAGGGGGCAAGGGCAAGACTTAAGGACACCCCCTGCCTGCTGGGCTTGGTGATGAAAGGCAACAGAAAGGGGATTAAGCCAGCCCATCAGACACTTCCTGGTAGCTCCTGTTGCCACATTTCCTGAAGCCAGAGCATGGCTCTGCCAAGAGGAATCTTGCTCCATGGGTAAGCCTCAATCCCCAGCACCAGACAGGTGCTCTCCAGAGAGATCCATGCTACCACAGGTGACACCCACCTGGGCTGGCCAAGGTGAGCTAGGGGCCTCTGGCTATTCAGGTCTTTCTTCCTTTCCTCTCTCTCTGAGACATACCTCTTGAGCAATCGGAGGTAAGGGGAGCCATTAGCCTTGCAAACTGAGGACAGTGACAGTGGGACACTCACTCTTGGCTTCTTCCAAGGGAAGCAGGGGCTCAGCCTGGCCTTCCCATGGCAGGTCACTGTCCCTTCTTCTAACCATTCTCCTCCCCCCTCAATTCCTCTTCATTTTGTGGGGTGGAAGAGAAAAAAAAATCCCCCTGAGCCAGGTGAAAATTCTGAAGCCAGATCTGAGGTCTTCGGATCCCAGGCAGAGGATTCTGTGGTCACCAGTTCCTCCCCATATCAGAAATAATCTGTACTGGCAAATTTTGGAAGGCAGGCTCTCCCTCCATCCATTGGAAAGCCCAAAGCTGAGGCCTGTGGCGCGGGACAGGCTTGAGAACATGCACCAGCCTGACTGGGAACTGGACCGCCTCCCGACGACCAGCAATCTCCCTGAGAAAGGAGTCTTTGCAGATATTGCACCAACTTGCCCACAGGAAACATAAAATAGGTGCTCTAAGCATGTCGGACCCCAAATTCAGAATAAAAGTCCTCAAGCGCTGCAACGCTCTGAGGTGGGGAGTCGGGGTTGATTCCAGGAGTAGGATTCTTCGGCTAACTTTTCCCCCCCTCCCCATTCCTTGGGGCATGTGTCATGGCCTGTGACACACCGCCAAGGGAACATGGATGCCGGGGAAATGTCTACACACGCTACACGTTTGTGACATGCCATGTAAGCGACACCCTGTTTCCTGGCTGGGTTTTCTTGGCACAGGTGTGGGCAGGCAGTGGATTCAGCCCCCTCCCACTGTGCTTAGTAAACAGGATCACGGTGGCCCCAAGGGGGAGCGTGCATTCTAGGGAGGACAAGCCACCCCTCCAAAGAGGATGGGACCCCCACCGCAAGGCTCAGGCCCAAACCACAGCCGGTATTTCAAACTGTCCTTGTTTCAAAACACAAAGCATCCTGTTCAGGCTCCTACCCGCTACCCCCACTCTCCCCCTGACCCCACCACAGCTGTCTTTCTCCACGTACGAAGAAGGCCACCATTTGCAGATCTGATTTCAGAAAAGATCAATGGTTTCTCCTCTCGGACTCGACCAGCTGACCCAGTCCTAGCCATGTCTTTAAAAACAATAACAAAATTAAATCTCCAGCAACAAAACACACACGTATACACACACTCTACAGACAATGCCGGACCGTGGCTCGACCAAGCAGCTCCCAAGCTAGAGCTCGACCACAGCTGAGTCCTGAGATATTCCAGGACTAGTGCCCCCTCCCCCTCCACTTCCAACCTCCCAATGTGCGAATGAGATTTTCAGAAAGGGAAGCACTTCGTTCTGCCTGCCAGCCCTGGCAGGAAAGAGAATAAAGGACGGGTAAACCAGAGAGAGGAACTGGCTTCTGGAAATTCTTTGGGTTTGGGGTTTCGAGGTTTTGTTGTGTTGGTTTTTTTTTTTTTTTTAATTTGAGAGGTGGTGTTTTGTTTTCCCCTCCCCCACACCTCAGATCCAGATGGGCCAGGGGCTTCCAGAGAAAAGAACCCCCACCACCATCAGGGCCCAGCGTCAGCTCCATCCCCCGGTCCCAGCCACCAGAAACACAAGAGCTGGGGGCAGAAGGTCCCCAGGCACCCAGCCTGAGGGTGGGCTGAGTCCCCAGCATTCTAAGGGTCTCTCCCGAGCCCGGCCGGCTGGTCTGGGCTTCAGACACCAAAATCGAGCCCCGCGAGCAGGCCAGGAGCGGGGCGTCCTGGTTTCCCCCGTTCTCCCCGCCACCCCCCACCGCCCCCCAGGCCCCGGGCTCCAGGTGCAGCGCCGGGGGGCAGCCAGGGAGGGCGCATCTCGGGCCCCGAGGGGAGGCGGGGGTGCAGCCGCGCAGAGCCACTCACCGTGGCGGACGCCAGGCTGTTGTCGGCCAGCGTTAGGTGGTGGGGCTCCCAGCGCCTCAGGAATTTCGAGGTGAGGATCTTGCTGAGAAAGGTCCGCGGGTGCCGGATGACACAGACCTGAATGTCGCCCTCCTGCAGCAGTTTGTACCTCATCCCGTTGCAAAGCAGAAGAGCCCGGCGGCAGGGCACGGCGCCCATCTTCGTGCCCTCGGGGGCCGACACGTCGCCCCCCAGCAGCGGCTTGGTCTCCTCGATCTGCCGGGGGTCGCCGCCGCCTCCGGAGCTGCTGGTCACATCCATGGCCGCGCCGGGGAGGGGGCTGCAGGCGGGGAGAGGGGGCTGTCCTGGGCTGCTGGGGCGGCGGGGCCCCCGGATCCGGCGGCCCGCACCCCCCCACCCCCCGGGAAGGTGGGGGGGTGTGGGGCTGGGGGCGCCCGCAGGGGAGGGGGCGCTGCCCGCGGGGGGCGGCGCGTGCGGCGGGCTGGGCCGGCCTCGGCGCTTCCTGCGGGGCTCCCGGCTTCCTCCTAGCTCGTCGGGTGCATGACCGCGGCGGCGGACCTGGCTCGCGGGCGGCGGGGAGGGGCGGGGGAGGCCGAGGGCGGGCCGGGGCCGGACGAGGAGGGCGGGCGCCGGGGCGGGGGCGGGTGTGTCTCGGGGCCCCGCGCCGCCGCGCGCGTGTGTACGGAGCGTGTGTCCGCGCGGCCGTCCGGGCGAGAGTGGCCGCGGGTGGGGCGGGCCGCGCTCTGGGCTCGCGGAGCCCGGGGCGCCCGCGCGATTGGTCCCCGCGGGGTCATGTGCCCGCCCCTCTGACGTCAATGGCGGCAACGGCTGCGGCCGCGGCGGCTTCGGCCTCTCGCCGGCGGAGTCCGCGGTCCGGGCGGGGTCGCGGCCCGCGACGGGGAGGCGCGGCCCGACGAGGGGGGCGGCCCCTGGGGGGGGCTGGGGCGGGTGAGCCCCGCCAGCCCCGGCCCGCCCCGCCCGGAATGTGGGGAGGGGGCGGGGCGCGGGGGCGGGGCGCGTGACGTCACGCCAGCCGCGCCCCCGCGGGTGCCCGGGCAGGAGCCGAGCTCCGCGGCCCGAGCGAGGGGACCGGCGCCCTGCCCGCCCCCGCCGCCCCCGGGCCAGACTTGGACAGGAAAATAAGGACACTCGAGGGCCGGGGCTGGGTGGAGTGGCGGGGGTGAAGCCCTCGAATTCTGACGCCGCCTCCGCGGCCCAAGCTGCCCAGCGGGCTGGCCAGGTGGGGCGGTGGGACGGGGACCCCTCCCCATTGAAAGTGTCCCCGCGGTAATCGGGAGGATGAGCCCCCCCTTGCCCAGTCTCTCACTGCGGGACCCGGTAGGCTTCGAACTCCTGGCCTTTTACGTTTGCTGGCTTTGGCCTCGGGGGTCCTCAAAGCTTCTGGGGAGAAGGGGTGGCCCCGACATCCCCCTTCTTTCTTCTGCTCCTGGACACAGAGCCTCTTCTAGGACCCCAGTTAAAGCCCCGCAACCTACACAGCCACCCCCTCTTATGCGTACCCCAGCAGCTCCCCCTACTTTACCTTCCCTGGAACCCCACCTGGTCATTTTCTCTCTGAGTTCACAGGCTCGGCACCAGCCGGGTCGAGAACCATTTTTGATTCTCTCGTGACCCAGGGCATCAGGAACTGCAGCCTGGATGCAAAAAGCTCCCTTTCTGCCATCACAAACAGCGGGCACCTAAGGCCATCTAGCAAATGCTCAGCTCCTCAGCCAGGTTTTCTTACCTCCACGTGCTCCTGCAGCTAATAACGTTAAAACCCCAGATTTTTGCCTTTGGAAGTGAAGGTGTCTCTGTAGTGAATACATGAATGCCTGCAGCGTGTGCTGAATTGCGTCGTGAACACTGCGGATTATCCACACGGCATCTGTGTCGTTTGTGGAAATTATTCACATCCCGCTCTCCCAAGAACAGGCATCATGAAGGTGCTCCCCAGAGGACCCTCTCCCTGAGCCTGGCCAGGGTTTCAGGCAGGCAGTGAAAGGCAGGTCCCAGCCTGCATCCCTTACCAAAGAAGACTCACGTCCAGCCTGCCCAGGAGATGAGCAAAGCTGTTCTCTGTACCCTGGGGAAGGCACAATTAGGTTAGAAGATTAGAAATACATTAGCTCTCCACAATTTGCTGCCATTTCCTTCAAGTTTTGAGCTTGAACAGCCTTGAGAAAACCACTAAGCATGAAGGGGCAAGCCCTAGATATTTGGGTATTGGGGGTGGTTGTGGCCAAGAAACCCCCAAGTCCATGAAGGAGGTAGGATTAGGTTCTTTTTTCAAATCTTCATTGAGCTCCTGCTGTATACTGGTCACAGGCCAAGCACTAGGGTCTTACTTGTAATGGCTATAATCACCACAGTGACCAGAGACTTCCTACGCGATAAGAATTTTGTATGCACACACCATTTTGTTCTCACAGCAGCCGTATGACACAAGGTACTGTCCTCATCCTCAACCACAAAGCATGGAGGTCAGAGTCCAGAAAACAGTAACAGGCATTGACCACAGTGTGCTTGGTGCTCTAGGAACCAAAAGGGGTTGTCTAACCCGGGGTGGGTGAGGGGGAACCAGGGTACTCCAAGAGTTCTTTAGGAATCAAGTATAGAAGGGGACAGGTGCTCCAGGAAGAGAGGATGGCTCCTACCAAGGCAAAGAGATGGGAGGATGCTCAGCTTGTCCAGGAAACTGCACTCACTTGTGATGGCTGGAGTGCAAGGTGACTGGAGGAGGTGGGGCACAGATTTCGGCGGGGAGCAGGCAGAGCCCTAAAATGCAGACATAGACCAGAGCAGTGGGGAGACACCACATGGGCCATGCGAAGGAGGGACTTGTACGTGGTGTCTTCAAAAGGCTGCAGTGTGGCATGGATAAGCCTTGCAGAGGAGTAACCTAGAGGCAAGGAGGCTGATGAGGAGACTTTCATCCCCATCTCCCTTGACAGAGGGAAGCAGCGGGGGCTGGCACAAAGCCACTGGGTGGAGTAGCCCAGTGCCAGGCAGAGCAGCTGCTGTCCACTTGGGGGGGGCATCTCTGACACGCCCCTACCCATACAGGGCACAAAACTCCAATAGAAGATTTACCAGGATACAAATCCCTGTTATATTCAAGGAGTATCCCAGACATCCTCAATACAGTGTAAAACACTGATTTGCAAACATCAGGACATACCGTGATGATGGCCAGATACTATGCAGGAGGCTTTACATATTTGTTCTCTTTTCTTCCTCCTCACCAGCCTAGCAGGTAGGAACTATTACCATCCCCATCTTAAGAGTGAGGAAGTTGAGGTTCAGACAGGGTCAGCTAACTATCAGGATCCAGCCGTAGTTTGAACCTGAGATTCTGTTCGACCTCAAATTCCAAGTGCTTCCCACTCTTCTGGGGATTTAGGGAGACATGTACCAATTACATATGTCTTTGTAATGTTGTCCTGAGCAGGCATTCAGAAAGAAAGTATTGAATTCAATCAACGTCATCTTTAAATAACCATATTTCTTGGCTGGGTGTGGTGGCTCACGCATGTAACCCCAGCACTCTGGGAGGCATGCAGGTTACCTGAGGTCAGGAGTTCGAGACCAGCCTGATCACATGGAAAAAGCCCATCTCTACTAAAAATACAAAATTAGTCGGATGTGATGGCACATGCCTGTAATCCCAGCAACTTGGGAGGCTGAGGCAGGAGAATCCCTTGAACCTGCCTCAAGGCAGAGGTTGGGGTGAGCCGAGATTGTGCCATTGCGCTCCAGCCTGGGCAACAAGAGTGAAACTGTCTCAAAAAATATATAAAAAATATATATATAGTATATATAAATATATTGTATATTAAATATTATATATAAATATATTGTATATATTAAATATATATAAATGTATTGTACATATTAAATATTATATATTATATATAAATATATATATTAAAATTACATATATATATATGTCTTGAATATAGTTTCAAATCAGTGAAATGGAGCCCACAAGACACTACAAAGAAAGTTCCTGAGGGAAGAAGCCAGAAGCCCCTGTCTGGCAACAGCGCTAGCTCAGTGCATGGACAAAGCTGGGGCACAGCAAATACACAGTGACTGGTTGTCAACACATACTCCTTGGTGCTTAGTCAAGGTCCAGCCACAGGATTGGGTCATTAAGTTGCAGGGGGTGGGATGGTATGGCGTTAGTACTCAGTCTGTGACAGTGTGACAGTCAAGTCCACAGCCTCCTTGACTGGGACTTGGGTAACTCACTGCAGAGCCCCTCCACCTTCCACTATCCCAGGCTCCTGACCTAGAACGGAATCTGAATCCAGCCATCAGATTCTATCAGAAGTCCCATCCCTGGAGCTCCCCAAATTATAGGAGGCACACACCCATTGACCTCCCGTAGATGGACAATGTCTCTGAGTCGAGTTCAATGCCCCAGAACTCCAAACCTTCCAAAGAATGGTCTGAGCCCCTGAGAGTCTCCCTGTCCGACACTGAACTTGAAAAGCTTACGGAGTAGCAGGAAGAGCACAGTGGTTCATGCACCCTTCACTCCCCTCAGGCTCCCACAGGCTTGTTCACTAACCAAACACCAATTCACCAGACAAACCTGTCACTTTCTGCATTCCTTGCTGGTGGTGCCGCCTTGTTTGAGCCAGGTTCCAAAGGATGATGTCTGCCCTCACCTGAATTACCACTTTCATTCAGAAGCCCACTGTGGGGTCACCCCCAGCCACACTAATGGAGGACTCACTCGGTCAAGCTCAGTGCTGGGAGCTGGGATGCCACAGTGAACAGACAGTAAAGTGCCTTCATGGGCACAGTCTCCACTCGACTTCTCCATGGTGTCCCCTGTAGCTATCTCAGAAAGGAAAGACACACCCACTACCCAGGCTGCCATTAAGGAGTTTGATGAGGTGGCAGGAAACGTAGACCTGAGGCCGCCTTCCAGCAGCCATACCTGTAGGTGGATGTTCTCCTGCTGCCGGGAGGGCAGTGTTTTATGTGAGATGGATCTTTAGTACCCAACAATGTCCTCATATAGGCGCTAATAAACAGGTGCTTAATGGAATCAAACAAAAGGAAGAATGAATGAAGCAGGGTAATGTAGCTCAGGGGTGAGGGCATCTCAGCTAGATCCAGCCATGCAACAGATAATCATGATGCATTTACTTTGCCCTGCTTCATTGATTCTTACTATTATTTGACTGCATTCAACACCTGTGTATTAGCACCTATTTGAGTGCCCGGGATGATGTTGGCTACTGCGGATCCATTGCACATAAAATGCTGTCCTCATGGGAGCTCAGCAGCTACAGCTGTCAGAGACAGCACGTGGGAAGTAGGAAAGTTCCTCTTCAAAGTTTCATTAAGTGTTAAAAATAATAGTTTGTTTTAAAAACTTTCTTCAAAGCCTTCTTGCTTTTTGGTAATAACCCTTTGTTAAGCCCTATTCTCTGTAGCTGTTAAACATGCTTATAGGCACGTAGTACCTTGTATGTCCTTGCACTTTAACCAAAATATCTGAGCTGGACGTGCTCACAGGCATGTATGTCCCAGCTCGCAGCCAATGCCCCTTCCTTATTTAAACTTCCTTTTTGTTCTCCATCACTTTTACCTATTTAAAAACGTTTTCAGTCATTCGCCAGTCAGGCTTTAGTTTAAATTGAAAGGTCTGGCTCCAACCAACGGAAATCAAACACAGCAGTAAGAACAACCCCAAATGCTTACGGAATAAATACGTCTGCTTTTCCTTTGTTTGTTGTACTCTCATGGCAAAATGGCTGGCAAGGGTATCCTTCCTGCAGAAATTTTAAAATTGCCTTGCTAAAAAATCCTTTGGCTCAGTGCTAATTGTTCTTTGCAGCACCAAGCATCTATTTCCAACACAGAATGCTTGTTCTTAGGTACTGCAAGGAAAAATTAATATTTAGACAAACAGTTTTCTCAGCAAGGCAATTTTACTTTCTGCAGAAAGGATGCTCTTGTTAGCCATCTTGCCATGACAGTTACAATGAACAAAGGAAAGGCAGGCATATTTATTCCTTAAGCATTGGGTCTTTACTGCTGCGTCTGACCTCTGTTGGTTGGAGCTGGACCTCACAATCTAAAGTGAACTCAATTGACTAACAACTTAAAACTTTCCTAAATAGGTAAAGGCAATGGAGAAAAGGGAACAGAGGAAGTCTAAATAAGGAATGGGCATAGGCTGTGAGCTGGGACGTGCCTGTGAGCACGTGCAGCACAAATATCTCGGTGAAAGTGCAAGGACACAGAATATACTACATGGCATGCTCTAGAATATACTACTAGACATGCTCACACATGTCTAACAGCTACAAAGGATAGAGCTTAACAGCGTTATTAGCAAAAAGCAAGAAGACTTTGAAGGAAGTTAGTCTTTAAAATAAACTATTATATCTAACATTTATTATTCTTCTTCTTTAACAAGAAGGGAAACTTTTAAGAGGAACTTTTTACTTTCTACAATAGTAATGGGGGGTAAGCAACTATAGTCAAGGGGACAACATGGACAGCAAAGCCTAAAATATTCACTCTCTGGCCCCTTCACGGAAAAATGTGGTGACCCTTACAATTGACATAAATAACTTCAAGAAGAGAGATACCGGCAAAATGTAGCAAAACAATTCAGAAGTGATGAGTTTTATTATCTTTTAAAAATACTATTTAAGGCCAGGCATGGTGGCTTATGCCTGTAATCCCAGCACTTTGGGAAGCTGAGGCAGGCAGATCATGAGGTCAGGAGACTGAGACCAGCCTGGCCAACATGGTGAAATGTTGTCTCTACTAAAAATACAAAAATTAGCCGGGCGTGGCGGCATGTGCTGTAATCCCAGCTACTCAGGAGGCTGAAGCAAGAGAATCCCTTGAACCAGGGAGTTGGAGGTTGCAGTGAGCTGAGATCACGCCATTGCACTAGAGCTTGACAACAGAGTGAGACTCCATCTTCGAAAATAACAGTAAGTGGCCGGGCACAGTGGCTCATGCCTGTAATCCCATCATTTTAGGAGGCCCAGGCGGGCGGATCATGAGGTCAGGAGATCGAGACCATCTGGCTAACACGATGAAACCCCGTCTCTACTAAAAATATAAAAAATTAGCCAGGCATAGGAGCATGTGCCTGTAGTCCCAGCTACCTGGGAGGCTAAGGCAGGAGAATTGCTTGAACCTGGGAGGCAGAGGTCACAGTGATCTGAGATTGTGCCACTACATACCAGCCTGGGCAATAAAGCGAGACTCTGTCTCACAAATAATAATAATAATAATAAACTATTATTTAATTGTAACTTTATATAACTTAATTTTTGTACTAGCCGTTTGACAACCAGCTTGCAAAATTTCTGAAAAATTAATCAGCTGTCATGAGTCATTATAGGTCGGCTTCAGGATTCAGGACACCACTGCTTGTTTCTCTAGGGTGTGGCCCCAAGTAAATGCACTGTGATTAACTGTTGAACAGTGGGATCTAGCTTCGATGCCAGCGTCCTCACCCCCAAGCTACATGACCTTGCTTCATTCATTCATTCTTTTATTGATTCCATTAAATGCCTGTTTATTAGCACCTATTTGAGTGCCAGGGATGTTGGTGGGTACTACTGATCCATCATACAGATGACGCTGACCTCATGGGAACTCACAGTCAAGTGAGAAAGCCAGATGCCCCCACAAATATTCATCACAACCCTCACAAAAGTATGCCAAGAAAAAAAGCAAACTCCCTACTCTCTCATTTGCCAGCTGTATGTGTCTTTGATTGCTTTACTATAAAGTGGAGTCGTCACAGTTCCTTCCTCCCAGGTCGCAGAAATTCCATGAGATGATCAAGCCCAGCCCATTGTAAGCACTCACAATAGTGTTCATATTTCACATTACCACTGTTATTTTAGAACTCATGTTAAATGACCCTGACAGGCCAGGCACAGTGGCTCACGCCTGTAATTCCAGCACTTTGGGAGGCTAAGGCGGGCAGATCACCTGAGGTCAGGGGTTCTAGACCAGCCTGGCCAATATGGTTGAAACCCCATCTCTACTAAAATAAAAAATACAAAAACTAGCCTGGCGTGGTGGCAGACAACTGTAATCCCAGCTACTTGGGAGGCTGAGGCAGAAGAATTGCTTGAACCAGGGAGGCGATGTTTGCAGTAAGCCGAGATCACACCACAGCACTCCAGCCTGGGTGACGGAGTGAAACTCTGTCTCAAAAAAAAAAAAAAGACCCTGACAATGGCCCCTCCATCTAGCCCACCTCTCTGAATCTTTCCCATTTGCCCAGCCACTGGGTGTAGCCAATCTAGACACAGCATCTCTGTAGGAGGGGAAGTAGGCTTTCCAATTTGGGTGCTACTCCCGTTTGGAATGGATGACACTTTGTGGCAGGCAGCTGTCCTGTGCACTCTGTGATGTTCCACAGCAACCCTGCCTCTACCTTTTGGATGCGAGTAGCATCCACAAGTCCTAACAACCAAAAATTTCTCCAAACCTTGCCAAATGTCACCTGGGAGGCAAAATCGCTCCCCTCCCCCCCGCCCCACCGGTTTCAAGGAAGATGTTTATCTCTCCTTCTCAACTGACAGAGGTTGCTGTGGTGTCAGCCACCTCCTCATCAGCCGTCCTGTGGGTCAAAGTCTCGGGGAGATCATATTGTCCACACTGGTGCCATGACACGTTCCTCGGATGCCACTTACGGGGTCTAGAAGCAAACTCAATCCTGTTTACAGCCAACTGTATCAGACCATCAAGGAACACAGGGACCCGTAGCATGGAATGAGATGCTACTTATTTTAAGTCGTGGTTTTGGAGTCTGTTTAATGGCGAGAGGCTGCATGTGTAATGAAACGTCAGGCACCAAAGCCAGGCAACACAACTGTTTGTTCCTAAGCAGTCCCAACTTTGCAGCTATTCACGACGCTATTGCTTTTGGGGGGTTCTTGGGAAGTTCCACCTGAAAACTCTGTCTGAAAATTATATCAGCCAGGAGAGCATTCCTGAACCTCATTTATAACAAGAATCAGGTACTAGCATAAGGGAACAGACACTCCGTACTGATGGCATTTAATGTGCTGATCAAATAATAAAATGTGCTTATCCTCCTGGTGTAAAAAGAAGAGTCGTGTTTTGTGAAGTCGATGAACACCCTCCTCCCTCTTCTGGGCTGATGTGGAGCCAGCCCATTCTCTAGCTCCACCAGTGAGAAGGGAGGAGGGGGGAAGGTGATTCATGCTCAGCCGCCTGTGATGCTGGGGAGCCGAATGATAGCTCCCCATCCTCTCTGCTTACAGAAGACGAGGGAGGGCAGCAAGGGAACATGACGTGCCAGCCTCTCCCCCTTCCCTTCTCACTGTCACCAAATAATTAAGTCTGGAGTTGCTAAGAAAGTACTACAGAGGACTCAGTGCTTTTCTGGAACTAATTTTTTTTTTCTTTTTTTTTGAGATGGAGTTTTGCTCTTGTTACCCAGGCTGGAGTGCAATGGCGCGATCTCTGCTCACCGCAACCTCCGCCTCCTGAGTTCAGGCAATTCCCTGCCTCAGCCTCCTGAGTAGCTGGGATTACAGGCGCCCACTACCTCGCCCAACTATTTTTGTATTTTTAGTAGAGAGGAGGTTTCACCATGTTGGCCAAATTGGTCTCAAACTCCTGACCTCAAATGATCCACCTGCCTCGGCCTCTCAGAGTGCTAAGATTACAGATGTTAGCCACTATGCCTGGCTTCTTTTCCTTTTGAAATCAATGTTGTTTCTGTTTGGTTTTGGGGGATTTCCTTGAGACAGTCTTTCTACATTGCCCAAGCTGGTGATATAGCAAGACTCTGTCTGCAGTGGTGTGATCATGGCTCACTTCAGCCCCTATCTCCTGGGCCCAAGCAACTCAGCCTCTCAAGTAGCTGGAACCACAGGGGCACATCACCACACCTGGCCAATTTTTTATTTTTTATTTTATGTTTTCATAGAAACAGGTTCTCAACATGTTGTCCTGGTTGGACCCAAACTCCTGGGCTCAAGCAATCCTCCCAAAGTGCTGAGATTATAGGTGTGAGCCTACCACACACAGCCAAATCAATGTTACTGGAGAATACTTTGCATGTAATAAGCTGCACCTATTTGGCCAGGCATGATGGCTCCCGCCTGTAACCCTAACACTTTGGGTGGTTGAGGTGGGAAGACTGCTTGAGCCCAGGCATTCATGACCAGTCTGAGCAATGTAGTGAGATCTCATCTCTACAAAAAAAAAAAAGAAAGAAAGAAAAGAAAAGGACCCATTTAAAAAGAACAGATTGACAAATTTTGACACATGTATACATGCTCGTGACCACCACCTCAAGCAAGACATGGACCTAGAACATTCCCACAGACTCAAAAAATGTCTTTGTGTTCCTTTGCAGTTGATCCCAGCCACCCACTGCCAGCCCCACTCCTTGAAATCCTCGATCTGCCCTTTGTCACTGTAGATAGTTTCACCCTTTCTTTTTCCCTCTCTCTTTTTTTTTTTTTTGAGATGGCTCACTCTGTAGCCTAGGCTGGAGTGCAGTAGTGCGATCTTGGCTCACTGCAACCTCCACCTCCCGAGTCCCAGTTCAAGCGATTCTCCTGTCTCAGCCTCCTGAGTAGCTGGGATTACAGGCACATGCCACCATGCCCAGATAATTTTTGTATTTTTAGTAGAGACAGAGTTTCAGCATGTTGGCCAGGCTGGTCTTGAACTCCTGACCTCATAATCCACCTGCCTTGGCCTCTCAAAGTGCTGGGATCACAGGTGTGAGCCACCATGTCCAGCCAGTTTACCCTTTCGTAAATGTCACACACATAGAATCAAAAATTATAGTTTCCTTTTGTTCTGACTTCTTTGGCTCAGCATAGAAGGATTTGAGATTCGTCCACATTTGGTGCTTGTATCATCGTCTATTCTGTTTTGTTGCTAATATATCCATGACACAAATATTCCTCTTATGAGTAAGTTTTGTTTTAATTGCTTTAAAAACTCACAGGGACTTTATGAAGAACCAAAATGCCAGCCTGCCATTCACTCGTGGACATGGGGCATAGCTACACAGAATGGAAGGCCATGGATATCTTTAAAAATAAAAAACACTGTGGGGCTGGGCACAGTGGCTGACACCCACAACGCCAGCACTTTGGGAGGCCGAGGTGATATGATCACTGTGTCCAGGAGTTTGAGACCAGCCTGGGCAACATAGCGAGACTCCTTCTCTATTAAAAATAAGAAAAATTAGCTGGGCGTGGTCATACATATCTGTAATCCCAGCTACTCAGGAGGCTGAGGTACAAGAACCACTTGAGCCCAGGTGGCAGAAGTTGCAGTGAGCCGAGACCACGCCACTGCACTCCAGCTTGGGCAACAGAGCAAGACTTCGCCTCAGTAAATAAATAAAGTAAAAAGTTCACTGTTTTTCAGATTTATTACATCTGTCTCCCACACCAGCGTTAGCAGTGAGGCTGCTCAAATTGACCAATTTAAATGTGATTGCCTTTCTTTCCTCTCTATCATCTCTGAGTCAGTTGCCAAGAAGCAATGAAAGGAAGGAACTGGGGAGGAGGAGAAGTGGTTTACATTTGTGGAGCATGTACTGGTCTTCCAAAACTCACTCACACCCCCATTTGCATGGGTCAGTCTAAACAATCCTCAGATTGGGAAGGGTGATAGTATCACCCCATTTTGCAGATTAGGAGGCTGAGGTGAGGTCAAGGGTTCATCTAAAACCCTACAGCAAGAGCAGGGGGCTGGGGGGTGCAGGGAACTCCATCCAGGGGCTCCAACAGAATAGCTAAGACATCAAGAGGACAGACCTTAGATTTGAAGCCCAGGTCTCCAGTCTCCATCGTCTTCGGCTGGGTTCCACCAACCAAATCTCTTAATCTCTCTGAACCTCAGATTCCTGTCTGTGAAATAGAGAATGAATTGTGATACAATTGAGCTAAGCAGATAATGCATTAGGGAGCTCAGGACAAGATGGAGGAGCAAGTCAGGGCTCCATAAATGGTAGAGGGAAATGGCTTCTCAACCCTTGGGATCCTTTCTTGAACAACAGCATGAAGTAGAAACTGACTCCAGCCTGCCTGGGCTGAGGGAAAAGGAATGGATATTTTGTAGCTCCAGGGAGCAGAGTCTCACAGATGGAAAGAAACGGAGAAGGCAGGTCAAAGCCTCCAGACGCCTCTGTTGCAACGGTAACTAATCAGAGTGGATTAAACAAAGAATAGGTTGGGCATGGTGGCTCACGCCTGTTATCCCAGCACTTTGGGAGTCCGAGATGGGCAGATCACCTGAGGTCAGGAGTTCAAGAGCAGCCTGGCCAACATGGTGAAACTCCATCTCTACTAAAAATGCAAATTAGCCGAGTGTGGTGGTGTGTGCCTGTAATCCTAGCTACCCAGGAGGCTGAGGCTGCAGTGAGCTGAGATTGCACCAGTGCACTCCAGCCTGGGCGACAGAGCAAGACTCTATCTCAAAAAACAAACAAACAAAAAAACCCCCCCCCAAAAAAAAAAAAAACCAAAGACTAGATATGGGCTGATAGGAGTCAAGGGTGCCTCCCAGGGCCCCAGTGGTGTGAAGGTAGCCAGACCCAAAAGGGGCCAAAGAACCAAGGACCCACAGACCTTCTGTGTGCTTCATGTTTCTGCTTATCTCTGTTTACGCTGACTTTATTTGCTATGTTACTTTTGCATGACAGGCGGTGGCCATTGGAAAGAGCATCCCAGGTTAAACTAGGATCCGTTCAGCCCAGTTCTGAGGGAAGGACTCAGCCTGGGCCAGATACCCACCCCAGCCAGTATCTGAGCCAACCTGGACAAATGTGGCTTCTGGTAATCAACCCCTTAAGGTGAAAAGGACAGTCGAGTGGGTCATTATGAACTGGGCAGGGCATCTCTTCCTTTTATTCGTAATAATAATGGCCAGGCGTGGTGACTCACACCTGTAATCCCAGCACTTTGGGAGGCTGAAGCAGGTGGATCACCCGAGGCTTGGAGTGCAAGACCAGCCTGGCCAACATGGTGAAACCCCGTCTCTACTGAACATACAAAAATTAGCCAGGTGTGGTGGTGCATGCCTGTAATTCCAGCTACTCAGGAAGGATGAGGCAGGAGAGTCACTTGAACCCGGGAGGTGGAGGCTGCAGTGAGCTGCAATCATGCTGCTGCACTCCAGCCCGGGCAACAAGAATGAAACTCGGTCTCAATAAAAGAAAAAGTAATAATAGCTAAGACCCAGATAGGACCTATCATGGGGCAGCCACTCTAGTAAGCACCTCGCATGTATTTAAATTAATTCTACAAAGTGATTAATTTAATTAATCATTTAAACTAATCCTTATAAAAACTCGACGAAGTTTATCATGTCCATTGTACAGATGAGGAAACTGAGGCACAGAGAGGTTAAACAACTGACCTAAGATCACACTTGAACTGGGCCAGTCTGATACCAGGCCTGCTCTCTCAGCCACCATGCCATATTGCCTATTTTAGCCTCAGTCATATTTTTTTACAATTCATCTGTTAGCCCATGTCTCTCAAAATAAAAAAGATGAGGAAGGGGAAGACTTTGAGATGTGACATTTCACCAAAGGATTTAACAGCCAACAATGGAACACAAGTGCACTTTGCTGGCCATCTCCCTGTTTTTATTTTGACCCGGAGTTGAGGGAGAAGGTACTGCCATGTTCTCAGGCCTCTCAGGGTCTCGTGTAGCCCAGGGACACTCCCACTGGCCTAAAACCACCTCCGGCTGTGATCCACAGCGGCTAGGCTGCTACCCTGCATCTGCATACAGCCGGCGCTGGATACTGTTTGCTGTTGCTAAGAAAATCTGTATCTCGCGCTACAGTTTTCAAAGCACTTCCAAAGACAGGGAAAGAGATCAGTTAAAATATTGTCCCTGTTGGATGGGCGCGGTAGCTCATGCCTGTAATCCCACTACTTAGGGAGGCTGAGGCGGGCAGATCATGAGGTCAGGAGTTTGAGACCAGCCTGGCCAATATGGTGAAACCCCGTCTCTGCTAAAAATACAAAAATTAGCCAGGTGTGGTGGCACGCACCTGTAATCCCAGCTACTCAGGAGGTTGAAGCAGGAGAATCGCTTGAACCCAGGAGTCTTAGGTTGCAGTGAGCTGAGATCATGCCACTGCACTCCAGCCTGGGCAACAGAATGAGACTCCATCTCAAAAAACATATATATATATATATATATATATATATATATATATATATATATATACATGTGTGTATATATAGTCCCCGTAAAACCTTCAAGAAGGAAATTGATGGAAGGAATTTACACAAGGGAGTCCCACAAAGGCTGAATAACCAGGCCTCATGGGAGCAGAAACCGTGGAATCCATGGAAAGCCTCCTCTCTCATGCATGTTTTCCTGCTGTCTCTGTGAGCCTGTCCAGCCACTTGCCTTCCCGATGGGCTGCCTCTACTTCTGTGTCAGGCCCTGGGTCCCAAATGGCCACTTCAGCCCAGCTGCCCAAGGTGAAGTTGTCACCATCTGCCGGTTTTCCACCTCCAAGTGTTGGGAGAGGGGTCTGAAGGGCCTGTGATCTCTTCCAGCCAAGACCCCCTCAGTCTCAGGTTCCCAGCCCCAGGCTCAAAGAGGAAAGTCATTTGCCCAAAGTCTTCCAGGGAGATGGCCTTGAAGCCAGGTTTCTGTATCAGTTCCATGGAGCTGCTGCCAACTGGGGGGCTTTAAACAACTACAAAAAATTTATTTTCTCCTAATTCTGGAGGCTAGAAGTCCAAGATCAGGACATTGGCAGGATGGTTCCTTCTGAGGGCCGTGGGGAAATGTCTGTTCCATGCTTCTCTGTGCTGGCGATCTGTGGTGTTCCTTGCTTGTAGACAGACACATCACCGAGATCTCTGCCTTCATGTTCAAGGCGTCCTTCCTGAGTGTGTCTGTGTCTAAACTTCCCGTTTTTATAAGGACACAGTCATCGGATCAGGGGCCCACCCTGCTTTAGTATGACCTCATCTTCACTTATTACATCTGCAGAAACCTTACTTCCAAAAAAGGTCACATGCTGAGGGGTAGGACTTGTATTTTGGGAGCACACAACCCAATCCATAGCAGAGCCCAAAGCCCACCACAGGAGTGCACACACTCTGCCCCTAGCCAGGCTAGTTCTCACAGGGCACCCTCTGCTCTCCGGGCCTCCATTCAGCCCTGAAGGCGTCACTCACCAGGTTCTATCTGGGACAGGCATGGACCCAAGTCTGCCCTACTGTCCTCAAGCTCACACTAGAACATTCACAGGGAGCAGTAGTGATTTCCGAGGCTGCATGCCGGGTGCCATGGGCAGGACCCAGCTCAACTCTGGGTTGAGCACTTAGGATGGCTTTGTTCAGCCAGAAGGACCTTTGTCTGTTTCTCAACCACGCTCTAGTTTCATCAGGCAATTTTAGAGGCATTAAACCTGAGCAGCTCACAATGGACTAATGAGTTTCATTCAGTGTGGATAACAATGACCTATGAATCTAAGCCGGCCAGTGTCCCCTCTGCCCCAGTGGTTTCACAATAGCAGGGGTTGACAGGTGGCTGGGTCCTGGGCCAGGGATTCAGGCAAGTGGTTTATTTCTCTATTCATTTTTTTTCTATTTTGTTTGGCTAAAAATCTTAAGCAGATTTTACTCAGCGGTTAACTAGGTAAATTTCCCTGGAGGGTTAGTTGCAAAACTGAGAAGTCCAGGACCTGTATGAAAGTGGGAAATCTGACTCTCATTTCTTCAGCCATGATAGACATCACCAATCAATCACAGACTCAACCCCGAAGGCCACAGGGGACTAGAATCCAGGCCTGGGTACATTAAATTCCGTGTTAATTTCATACCATGATTTGGTGACTTGCAGGTTTTTGGGTTTTGTGTTTTTTTTGACTAGTCAAGTGCAGTAGTGAGAAGGGGGAAAGAGCAGAACAAGGAGTTTGATCTGTAACTGACTGCAAACAATCAATTGAGATAACTCACTACCTTCGGATCAGCCTTTTTTTTTTTTTTAAGACAGAGTCTTGCTCTGCTGCCCAGGCTAGAGTGCAGTGGCAGCATTTCAGCTTACAGCAGCTCTGCCTCCCGGGTTCAAGTGATTCTCCCACCTCAGCCTTCCGAGTAGCTGGGATTATAGGCATGGGCCACCACACCCAGCTAATTTTTGTATTTTTAGTAGAGATGGGGTTTCACCATGTTGGCCAAGCTGGTCTTGAACTTATGAGCTCAAGTGATCCACCTGCCTCAGCCTCCCAAAGCGTTGGGATTATAGGAGTGAGCCACCATGCCTGGCCTTTCTTTCTTTCTTTCTTTCTTTCTTTCTTTCTTTCTTTCTTTTGTCTTTTTTTTGTTTTGCTGTCTTTTTTTTTTTTTTTTTTACAGTTGCCCTGACTGGAATGCAGTGGTACGATCATAGCTCACTGCAGCCTCAACCTCCCAACCACAAGCAGTCCTCCTACCACGGCCTCCCAAGTAGCTAAGACTATAGGCTTGCAGCACTAGGCTGGGCTAACATGTTTTGTTTGTTTAACAAACAAAACATCTTTTGTGGCCCAACGAGATGGCCCACACCTGTAATCCCAGGACTTTAGGAAGCCTAGGCAGGCAGATCACCTGAGGTCAGGAGTTTGAGACCAGCCTGACCAACATGATGAAACTCTGTCTCTACTAAAAATACAAAAAATTAGCCCACCATGGCAGGTGCCTGTAATCCCAGCTACTGGAGAGACTGAAGCAGGAGAATTGCTTGAGCCCAGGAGGTGGAGTCTGCAGTGAGCTGCGATTGCGCCATTGCACTCCAGCCTGGGCAACAAGAGTGGAGCTCTGTCTCAAAACAAACAAACAAACAAAATGTTTTTTGTTTGTCTAATATTTTTTGTGTGTTTTTTAGTAGAGACTGGCTTCATTGTATTGCTGATGCTGGTCTTGAACTCCTAGGTTCAAGAGGTCCTCCTTGCTGGGCGCAGTGGCTCACATATGTAATCCCAGCAATTTGGGAGGCTGAGGTGGGCAGATCACTTAAGGTCAGGAGTTCAAGACCAGCCTGCCCAACATGGTGAAATCCTGTCTCTACTAAAAATACAAAAACAAAAACAAAAACAAAACTAGCCAGCCATGATGGTGGGCTACTGTAATCCCAGCTACTCAGGAGGCTGAGGCAGGAGAATCTCTTGAACCCAGGAGGCGGAGGTTGCAGTGAGGTGATATAGCGCCACTGCACCCCAGCCTGGGCAACAGAGTTAGATTCCATCTCAAAAAAAAAAGTAAAAAAAGAGAGATCTTCCTGCCTCAGCCTCCCAAAGTGCTGGAATTATAGACGTGAGTCACCATGCCCAGCCTGAGCACGGAGGCAACTTGCAGCTTTGAGTCTATACTTGGTATTTGCCTCCTTGAAAGAAGTGCTAACAGGGCCATCAATACATCCCAATCCCAGCAGCCATGTCACTGTTACTCGTCCCCAGAAAGAGATCAGTAAGCTGGAACATTTGTCTTGCTAAGGCTGAAAAAAGAATTTAAAAATATCTAAAGGGTCTTCTGGCCCACCCTGCCTATTTTGCAGATAGGGAAAACTGAGGCTCAGAGAAGGGAAGAAGACGACTCACCCAAGACCACACAGTTGACAGATGGCAAAACCAGGCTCGGCATTCAGTCCCCAGCTCAGAACTCCCCTCACGGATATCCTCCTTTTTTTCTCTGGCCTCTGATGGAGCCTGCGAAAGGCCTGTGTATTTCTCACCTATCTGCTTATCATCCAAGTTCGTGGTGACAAGTCCCTGGGGAGGCTCATTTTCCTCCTCTTCCATCTGCTCCAGCCCCTCAAAACCCCACTGCATGCTCTGTCTTGCTCCCTAATGATGTGTGCTGTTGCCTCCACCAGCTCTTGGGAGTTCTGCAGCTTTCCACACCTTTCTGGGTGCTTCCTTTGGGCCTTCCTCCTGGTGTCACCATCCTCAGCCCTAGAGAAGGCTCTGAGCCTTGTGCCTTGCCCTGGCTCCACCCCAGCCACTTCCCCAGAGCCCCTCTGGCTCAGGTTCAAACCCCCTTCCCCCTTGCTCTGCCACATTCAGCTGCCTGAAGCTGGCAAACCTTCCTATGGGCCAATTGCCTGGGGCTAGAACAGCAAAGAGTGCAGACAGACCCCCAGGTGGCCACAAACCAATGTAGCTATGACAAGTCCAGGAACTCTTAACGTTTTGTTGCTGTTGTTTTGTTTTATTGTGTTTTTTTTGAGATGGAGTCTTGCTCTGTCACCCAGACTGGAGTGCAATGGCACAGTCTAGGCTCACCGCAACCTCTGCTTCCGGGTTTCAAGTGATTCTCCCGCCTCAGCCTCCCAAATAGCTGGGAATACTGGTGCGTGCCACCACATCCGGCTAATTTTTGTGTTTTTAGTAGAGACAGGGTTTCACCATGTTGCCCAAGCTGGTCTCAAACTCCTGATATCAGGAGATCTACCCGTCTCGGGCTTCCAAAGTCCTGACATTACAGGCATAAGCCACCAGACTAGGGTTGATTTTGTTTTTTCCTCAAAAATGATATATTTTTGGTCAGCCACTCATGCCTGTAAGTCCCAGAACTTTGGGGAGCCGAGGCGGGTGGATCACCTGAGGTCAGGAGTTCAAGACCAGCCTGGCAAATATGGAGAAACCCTGTCTCTACTAAAAATATAAAAATTATGCAGGTGTGGTGGTGGGTGCCTATAATACCAGCTACTAGGGAGGCTGAGGCAGAGAATTGCTTGAACCAGGGAGGTGGAGGCTGCAGTGAGCCGAGATGGCACCACTGCACTGCAGCTTGGGTGACAGAGCAAGATTTTGTCTGGACAAAAAATATATATATATGTATATACTTGGAAAAATAAGAAGATACGGATAAATTAAAACACCAGTAATAATGAGTTAATGAGTATTAATTAGGTACCTACTATAGTCTAAGCACCTTGTACATATTAGTTTACTTGATCCTCAAAATAAGAGAAATTCTGTAGGGCAATGACACAGTTTCTTCAACAAATAAATGGCAAGGAAAAAATGTGAGAGAAGGATAGCATTTTGGATGACAAGAGACTTAAAAAGCTTATGGACTATAGAGGGACAGGTGGATGGACGGACAGGACACAGCGGCTGCAGTAATGGGTTAATGGCTTTGACTAGGGACTTATTCAGGTGCTCAGAGTAGAATTCTTTCCCCTTTGCTGTAGGTTGAAATTGACCTAATAAAATGCTGGGATCAGAGGAGGATCTATCTGCCAAACATCGCATGAGGGCTTTGTGGAACTTGATTGAAACAAATCACGTGTAAAAAGACATTTATGCAACAAAGGAGGATGAATTAACAGTGATTAGATATTAGATATTATTAGGGAATTGTTTAGAAAAATTGTAGGTGTGTTAAAGATATCATGAACATTTTAACATTTTTAACGGTGTCTCCAGGTTTGAGATTTGCTTGAAAATAACCAGCAGAGATGCACCTGGAGAGGGAGAGATGAAACAAGACTGTCAATGAATTGATAATTGTTGGAGATGGGAGATGGATAAGGAAGGTTCACTAACTACTCCTTCTTCTGTCAACAGTTGAAAATTCTGATAATAATTAAAACCTGGGCAACATGGTGAAACCCCGTCTCTACAAAAAATATAAAAATTAACAGGGCATGGTGGCGTGTGCCTGTAGTCCCAGCTACTTCCGGGGGGCACTGCTGAGGTGGGGGGATCACTCGAGCTCAGAAGGGAGAGGCTACAGTGAGTTGTGATCAAGCTGTGATCACGCCACTATGCTTCAGGGACAGAATGAAACCCTGTCTCAAAAAAAGAGAAAAAAGAAAAAAGAAACCCACTCTTAGGTAGGTGCTATTATTTTGCAGCCAAGGACATGGAACTGAGGTCTAGAGATGTCAGGTAATTTGCCCAAAATTCCCCCAGCCAGCACATCCCTGAATGAAAAAAAAAATCCATCCAGGCACGGTGGCTCACGCCTGTAATCCCAGCATTTTGGGAGGATGAGGAGGGTGAATCACAAGGTTAGGAGTTGAAGATCATCCTTGACAACATGGTGAAACCCCCGCCTCTCCTAAAAATACAAAAATTAGCTGGGCGTGGTAGCAGGTGCCCATAATCCCAGCTACTTGGGAGGCTGAGACAGGAGAATGGTTTGAACCCAAGAGGTGGAGGTTGCAGTGAACTGAGATCTTGCCATTGCACTCTGGCCTGTGCAACAGGGCAAGACTTCATCTCAAAAAAAAATATATACATATATATTTCTGCCTGTAATCCCATCACCTCCTAACATCTTGTTGGAGATCCTTCTAGATCTATGCATATAAAAGGACTTTGAAAGACTAGAAAATATGCATACTGCCTGAGTCTATCCTTGTGCACCACCAATTACATTATCTCTGAGGTAGAGCTGCACACATCTCTGATGTAGAGCTGCGGAGAGGAAGTAATGCACAGGGAGTGCCTGCTCTGAGCTAAGCACTCTCACTGCGTGACTTACGGGAGCCTCGTTAATCCTCCAGCTACTCTGGCAGGTGAGCTTCGTGGCCCCTACTTTTACAGCGAAGGAAGCAAACTCAGAAAGGAGAACTGCCTTGCCCAAGGTCACAGCTAATAACTGATGTAGAGTCAAGGGTTGGTGATGGGACTTGACTTTATTAAACACCTGCTTCCCTTCTTGACTGTACCCTTCGGGAAGGCGGCCATCTTATCTGCTTTTTTGGGCCTCTTGTCCTGGAGCCTGAACAGGACAAATAAAGATTCTTTGAATGAATAAAGGAATGGAAAAAGAGCTATAGCTGGGATTTGAACATCCTTCCTCCAATCAGCTAACATACTAGGCATCCTTTCTAAAGAATTGTGGGCCTAGTGCGGTGGCTCACATCTGTAATCCCAGAACTTTGGGAGGCCGAGGTGGGCAGATCACCTGAGGTCAGGAGTTTGAGATCAACCTGGCAAACACAGCAAAACCTCATCTCTACTAAAAATGCAAAAATTAGCCAGGTGTGGTGGCAGACGCCTATAATCCCAGCTACATGGGAGGCTGAGGCAATAGAATCACTTGGACCCTGGAGGAGGAGGTTTCAGTGAGTTGAGATCGCACAATTGCACTCCAGCCTGGGCAAGAGTGAGACTCCTTTTCTCAAAAAACAACAACAAAAAACGAAAACAAAAAAAAAGAATTCTGGTAAAATACACATAACAAAATTTACCATCTCGAGCATTTTAAGTAGTGGCATTAGGGACATTCACACTGTCATAAACCATCAGTACCATCCCTCTCCAGAACCTTTCCCATCTTGCAAAACTGAAATTCCATGCTCATGAAACAATAACTCTCCATTCACCCATCCTCTAGCCTCTGGCGACCACCTTCTGTCTCCATGAATTTATTTTTATTTTTTTACATAACACAGAGTCTCGCTGTCACCCAGTCTGCAGTGCAGTGGCACCATCTCGGCTCACTGCAACCTCTGCCTCCCAGCTTTAAGCAATTCTCCTGCTTCAACCTTCCGCGTAGCCAGGATTACAGGTGCCCTAGGATTATACCACGCCTGGCTAATTTTTGTATTTTTAGTAGACACAGGGTTTTACCATGTTGGCCAGGCTGGTCTTGAACTCCTGACCTCAAGTGATCTGCCCACTTCTGCCTCCCAAAGTGCTGCGATTATAGGAGTGAGCCACTGCACCCAGCCCCCATGAATTTGATTAGACTGCCTTCCTTATATCAGTGGAATCATACAATACGTGGCTTTTTGCGACTGGCATATTTCTCTTAGCACAATGTCTCAAGGTTCACTTATGATGTAGCATGTGTCTGAATTTCCTTTTTATGGCTGAAGAATATCCCACTCTATGGATAGACCAGAATTTGTTTGTCCATTCATCCGTCAATGGACAGCTGGGTTGTTTCCACCTTTCAGCTTGTTGCAAATGCTGGTGCCATGAACATGGGTGTACAAATACGTCTTGGAGTCTCTGCTTGCTGTTCTTGTTGCTATATACTCAAAAGGGGATTGCTGGATCACATGGCACTTCTAGTTTTCTAGGCACTTCTTTTTTATTTTGAGACAGAGTCTCACTCTCTTGCCCAGGCTGGAGTGCAATGGCATGATCTCAGCTCACTGCCATCTACGCTTCCCAGGTTCAAGCAATTCTCCTGCCTCAGCCTCCCAAGTAGCTGGAATTAAAGGTGTGCACCACCATGCTTAGCTAATTTTTTGTATCTTTAGTAGAGATGGGTTTTTACCATGTTGGCCAGGCTGGTCTCGAACTCCTGACCTTGTGATCTGCCCGCCTCAGCCTCCCAAGGTGCTGGGATCATAGGCGTGAGCCAACGTGCTTGGCGACACTTCTTTAAACTATTATTTTTTTTTCTTTTTGAGACAGGATCTCACTCTGTCACCCCGGCTGAAGGACAATGGCACATTTATGGCTCACTACCACCTTGACCTCCCAGGCTCAAGTGATCCTCCCATTTCAGACTCTCAAGTGGCTGGGACTACAGGTGTGTACCACCATGCCTGGCCAGTTTTATTTTTATTTTTTGTAGAGGTGAGGTTGTTGCCTAAGCTGTTCTCAAACTCCTGGGCTCAAGTTATCCTCCCGCTTCAGCCTCCAATAATGCTGGGATTACAGTCATGAGCCACGTACCCAGCCTGAATTAATTTCTATTCTGTATTTTTCACCTAACCACAGCCTTGCTGTTGCCATGTTTTTGTCATTTTGATGACTACAGATGAGTCTCAGGAGGTTCAGTGGTTCCTGTAGTCTTTGGGGAAGCTGCCCCTCCTCTGGGAATCTCCTTGTCTGTCCCTCTTAGTGAGTCCTGCTTCAGGGACTCAACTCATACTTCACGACGCCAAGGACTAGCTGAGACTCCTGGGTAACACTTGCGATTCCCCTTCCTGCCCACTTCCTGATTGACATTACTCAATGGTTTAGGCCATCATGCATTCAATGTTCCCCTTCTAGGGAGGACAGCAACTTCTCTTTTTTTTTTTTTTTTTTTTTTTTGAGACAGAGTCTCACTTTGTCACCTGGGCTGGAGTGCAGTGGTGCAATCAACAGGGTCTCACTTTGTCACCTGGGCTGGAGTGCAGTGGTGCAATCATGGCTCACTGCAGCCTCAACCTCCCAGGCTCAAGCGATCCTCCTACCTCAGCCTCCCAAGTAGCTGGGATTATAGGTATGTGCCATGATGCCCAGATAATTTGTAAAAATTTTGTAGATACAGGGTCTCCGTATGTTGCCCAGACTAGTCATGAACTCCGGGGTCAAGGAATCTTCCCACCCTGGTCTCCCAAAGTGTTGAGATTACAGGCTGAGCCACTGTGCTCAGCAACTTCTGTCTCTGGCTCTCTGCTCTCTCCTTCCCTGTCTATTTCACATTCTCTCACTAATGTTGCATGAATAAACATTATTGAAGTAATTAAGTAATTACCTTCTCTCCTGGGGGTTGTTTCCAACTTTTTAATATAAGTAACAATACAACAACAAAGGGAGGTAATTTTTTCCCCTATACTGATGAATCATTTTTTTAAGATTCATTTCTAAGAGTGGGACAACTCATCACTGCACTTGGGGAAGCAGGAGGAAATGGAAGAAAATGGCAGATTGGGCAAGATTTATCCAATAAAGGAGCAGGAAGGAAGTGTTCCGTGTCAAGGGAACATGCTTGTTGAAGGAGTGCTCTCCCACCGTCCTCACTAGGGACTTTCCTTCCCATTTCACAGACGGTTCCTGTAGTGGGTTGAATGTCAGTTTTCCCCTCAAATGATATGCCCACTCAGAATCTGTGAATGTGACCTTATTTGGAAGAAGGATCTGGGCAAATGGAATTAAGTGAAGGACCTCAAGATAAGATCATCTTTAGATGAACTCTAAATCTGACGGCAAGCTCTTAGAACAGCAGAGAAAACAAGACTGAGACGCAGAGAAGAAGGCAAAGAGGCAGAGTCAGGAGGGATGCGTCCACAAGCCAAGAAATCCAGGGCCCCTGGGAGCTGGGAGAGAGGTGTTGAATGGATTCTCCCCAGTGCCTGCAGAAGAAACCAACCCCGCTGACAACTTTGTCTTTTCTTTTTAAAAACTGTTTTAGTTTTCATGTTTGCAGATACATAGTAGGCATATATATTCATGGCTTATATGAGATATTTTGATACAGGCATAAAATGTATAATAATCACATCAGGGTTTTTTCAATTTAAAGCTGTGCTATAGTGACTTTATGTGTATCTTTTCTATCTAAACATGTTTTACGAATATTTATTTATTTTTATTTTTTTATTTCCATAGGTTTTGGGGGAACAGGTGTATTTGGTTACATGAGTAAGTTCATCAGCGGTGATTTGTGAGATTTTGGTGTACCCATCGCTCGAGCAGTATACAGTAAACTCAGTTTGTAGTCCTTTCTCTCTCACGCCCCCTCCCACCCTTTCCCCCAAGTCCCCAAACTCCATTGTATCATTTCTATGCCTTTGCATCTTCATAGTTTAACTCCTACTTATGAGTGAGAACATATGATATTTGGTTTTCCATTCTTGAGTTACTTCACTTAGAATAATGATCTCCATTATAAATCGTTCTACTATAAGGACACATGCACACGAATGTTCATTGCAGCACTGTTTACAATAGCAAAGACCTGGAACCAACCCAAATGTCCATCGATGATAGACTAGACAGGGAAAATGTGGCACATATACACCATGGAATATTATGCAGCAATCAAAAATGATGAGTTCGTGTCCTTTGTAGAGACGTGGATGAATCTGGAAACCATCATTCTCAGCAAACTGACACAAGACCAGAAAATCAAACACCACATGTTCTCAGTCATAGGCAGGTGTTGAACAGTGAGAACACATGGACACAGGGAGGGGAGCATCACACACTGCGGTCTGTGGTGGGGAAATAGGGGAGGGACAGCATGGGGTGGGGAGTTGGGGAGGGATAACATGGGGAGAAATGTCAGATACAGGTGACGGGGAAGAAGGCAGCAAATCACATTGCCATGTGCGTACCTATGCAACAATCTTGCATGTTCTTCACACATACCCCAAAACCTAAAAAGCAATAAAATATATATTAAAAAAAAGAATAATGATCTCCAGTCCCATCCAGGTTGCTGTGAGTGCCATTCATTCATTCCTTTTTATGGTTGAGAAGTATTCCATTATATATGTACAATGTCATATAAGTAATTAGTTTCTTTATCCACTTGTTGATTGATGGGTTTTCGGGCTGGTTCCACATTTTTGCAATTGCAAACTGTGCCGCTATAAACATGCGTGTGAAAGTATCTTTTTTGTATAATGACTTATTTTCCTCTGTGTAGATATCCAGGAGTGGGATTGCTGGATCAAATGGTAGATCTACTTTTAGTTCTTTAAGGAATCTCCTCACTGTTTTCCGTAGTTATACAAGTTTTGTATAACTACGTTTTCCATGGATATACTAGTTTACATTCCCACCACCTGCTGACAGCCTGATTTGGATTTGTGGGCTCCTGACCAGTGAGAGAATACATTTCTATTACCTGAAGGCAGCAAGTTTGTGGAATTTTGTTCCGGCAGCCTCTGGACTCTCCTACAGTCCTCAGGCCATGAGGACTTACAGCCCCTTTCAGAACACGGCCCCCACTGCAGGTGCCAGCTGGACTCGCCCTCGGGGCAGGCAAGAGGCTTCCTGGTGATAAGTGCCCTGCCCTTCAGAGGGAAACACTGGGGTCTGCAGGGTGGGGGAGCCAAGCCTCAGGCCACTGGGGAGAGCAGAGCATGAAATGGGGTGGGGGGAGCACCTGGCACGGCACTTGGGAAAGTGAAATTGGGTTTTCATATGCCACACATAAATGAATTCCAGGTGGACTGAGGCCAAAATGTGGGAAACAACACTTGAAAATATTTAGTAGTAAATATAAGACAATATTTCCATCACCTTGATAAAGGGAGGCATTTCTTAACCAAGATGAACTTTGAAGCTTGAAGCATTTGACTATATTAAAATTATTTTTAAAAACCTCCAGACATCAAAGGATACCATAAACAAGTAAAAAGACAAGCTATATACCAGCACAAAAGTCTAGCAATACAGGTCAGTAACCAGGATTTACAAAGAAGCGGTACAAATGGATATGCATGATCAACCCTCAGTTCCAACTGCAAAATGGGCCAAGATATGAATAGAGAATTCCCAAAGCAGAAGCAATAAGATAGGAAAAATTCTCCATCTAGTCTGTGTGTGGTGAGATCCTGCTTGGAATCCCAACACTTAGGAGGCTAAGACAGGAGGATTGCTTGAGCTCAGGAGTTTAAGACCAACCTGGACAACATAGCAAGACGCTGTCTCTTCAAAAACATTTTTAAATATGAACTGAGCATGGTGCTACATGCCTGTGGTCCTAGCTCCTTGGAAGGTGGAGACGGGAGGATTGCTTGAGCCTGGAAGGTGGAGGCTGCAGTAAGCCATGATTGTACTACTGCGCTCCAGCCTGAATCACAGAACAAGATCTTGTCTCAAAAAAAAAAAAATTCAAGATTCTCGATCTCACTAAAAAATACTGGGGGGTACAAATTAAACAGCAGTGATACTGTATTGCATCTTCATCAAACTGATAGAAAATGAAAAAGTTTGACACAGTCGAAGACCCATGAGAACATGGAGAGGGACATTGGCAGTGGGTACAGCCAGGAGAAGGTATTTGCTTCACATGATCTTCGGGACTGAATTGTGGCCCCCAAATTCATATGGTGGAGACAGATCCCTCAGCACCTCGAAATGAGACTATATTTGGAAATAGGGCCTTGAAGAGGTAATTAAGGTAAGATAAAGCCATATGGGTGGGTCCTGATCCTGACATGTGTCATCATAACAAGAGGAATTAGGATGCAGATGCACAGAGGAAGGACCACGTGAAGACACAAGGAGAAGGCAGCCATCTGTAAGCCAGGGAGAGAGGCCTCAGTAGGAGCCAACCCTGCCCACTTTTTTCTTTTTCTGAAACAGAGTCTCATGCTGTCGCCCAGACTGGAGTGCAGTGGTGCGATCTCGGCTCACTACAGCCTCTATCTCCCATGTTCTAGTGATTCTCCTGCCTCAGCCTCCCTAATAGCTGGGATTACAGGCTACTCAGGCATGCACCACCAAACCCGGCTAATTTTTGTATTTTTAGTAGAGACGGGCTTTCACCATGTTTGCCAGGCTGGTCTAGAACTCCTTGGCCTCATGTGATCCACCTGCCTTTGCCTCCCAAAGTGCTGAGATTGCAGATGTGAGCCACCGCACCTGGACCCCTGCCCAAACCTTCAACCAAAACTCTGAGAAGAGAAATATCTGGTGTTTAAGCCACCAGTCTGTGGTATTTTGTTATGACAGCTCTTGCAAACTAACACACCTTGTAACGTTAAAAACACTTAAATCATCTTCCCTGCAATTTAGCTCTTAGGTATAAAGTTAGGCCTTTGTTAACTCAAAGTGTGGTCCCTGAACCAGTAGCATTGATATCAACCGCAAGCTCCTGAGAAATGCAGAATCTCCGCCCCACCCAGACCTCCTGAATCATTCTAACTTTGAGGGTTTTTTTGTTGTTGTTGTTGTTTTTGAGACGGAGTTTCGCTCTTGTTACCTAGGCTGGAGTGCAATGGCGCGATCTTGGCTCACCGCAACCTCCACCTCCTGGGTTCAGGCAATTCTCCTGCCTCAGCCTCCCGAGTAGCTGGAATTACAGGCACGTGCCACCGTGCCCAGCTAATTTTTTGTATTTTTAGTAGAGACGGGGTTTCACCATGTTGACCAGGATGGTCTCGATCTGTTGACCTCGTGATCCACCCGCCTCGGCCTTCCAAAGTGCTGGGATTACAGGCATGAGCCACTGCGCCCGGCCCTTCTGTTTGTTTTTGAGAGGGAGTTTCACTCTTGTCGCCCAGGCTGGAGTGCAATGGCATAATCTTGGCTCACTACAACGTCTGCCTCCCAGGTTCAAGCAATTCTCCTGCCCTGGTTTCCCCTGTAGCAGGATTACAGGCGCCTGCCACCATGTCCAGCTGATTTTTTGTTTTATTTTTTTGGGATGGAGTCTTGCTCTGTTGCCCAGGCTGGAATGCAGTGGTGCAATCTCAGCTCACTGCAACCTCTGCCTCCCAGGTTCAAGCAATTCGCCTGCCTCAGCCTCCCAAGTAGCTGGGACTACAGGTGCACACCACCACGCCCCAGCTAATTTTTTGTATTTATAATAGAGACAGGGTTTCACCATATTAGCCAGGAAGGTCTCGATCTTCTGACCTCATTATCCCCCCCCGCTTCGGCCTCCCAAAGTGCTGGGATTACAGGCGTGAGCCACCGCACCTGGCCAATTTTAATATATAAATATATATATTATTTTAATAAACATATATGTAATATATATTTAATAATTTTAATGTATAAATATATATAGTACATATATTATATATTATCTATATATTATGTATAGTTTTTTTTGAGATGGAGTTTTGCTCTTGTCACCCAGGCTGAGTTCCATGGCACTATCTCGGCTCATTGCAACCTCTGCCTTCTAGGTTCAAGAGCTTCTCCTGCCTCAGCCTCCTGAGTACCTGGGATTATACGCATTTGCCACCACACTCAGCTAATTATTTTGTATTTTTAATAGGAACAGGGGTTTCTCCACGTTGGTCAGGCCACTCTCGAACTCCCGACCTCAGGTGATCCACCTGCCTTGGCCTCCCAAAGTGCTGGGATTATAGGTGTGAGCCACTGTGCCCAGCCATGCACTTGAACTTTTTTTTTTTTTGGTGAGGCCTTGCTGTGTAGCCCGGGCTGCCAGGCTGGAGTGCAGGCTTATTCACAGGTCTGGTCATTCAGCACTACAGCCTTGGATTCCTTGGCTCAAGCAATCTTCCCACCTCAACCTAACTTTGACTTTTAACAAGTGATTTTTGTTCTCAAACTGTATTTATTTACTTTTTAATTTTTTGAGAAGGCTGGAGTGCAGTGGTGCAATTGATCCAGGCTTACTGCAACCTCCACTTCCCAGCTCAGGCCATCCTCCAGCCTCAGTCTCCCTAAGTAGCTGGGACCACAAGTGTAAGCCAATGTGCCCGGTACATTTTTGAATTTTCTGTGGAGATGGGGTTTCACTATGTTGCTCAGGCTAGTCCCAAACTGCTGAGCTCAGGCAATCAGCCCACCTCGACCTCCTGAAATGCTAGGATTACAGGTGTGAGCCACCACACCAGGCCTTTTCTCAAAGTTTAATATTCATACACATCACTTGGGGGTCCTATTAAAATGCAGATTCTGTCCAAGCACTATTCACAACAGCAAAAACATGGAGTCAACCTAGATGCCCATCAACAGCGAACTAATTAAAGAAAATGTGGTATATGTGTACCATGGAATACTAATGTGGCCATAAAAAATAATAAAATAAGACGTGGTGTGGTGGCTCGTGTCTGTAATCCCAGCACTTTGAGAGGCCAAGGCAGGTAGATCATCTGAGGTAAAGAGTTCGAGACCAGCCTGGCCAACACGATGAAACCCTGTCTCTACCAAAAATACAAAAATTATCCGGGCATGGTGGCACACACCTGTAGTCCCAGCTACTCAGGAAGCTGAGGTAGGAGAATCACTTGAAACTGGGAGGTGGAGGTTGCAGTGAGCCAAGATTGTGCCACTATATTCCAGCCTGGGCAACAGAGTAAGACTCCATCTCCAAAAAAAAAAAAAAGTTGGAAGGGGAAAATGAAATAAAACAAAATGTAGATTCCGGTCTGGAAAGTCTGGGGTGGGGCTGAGACTGGGCATTTCTCACAAGACCCTGGGGCTGCTGCAGGTCTGAGAAACGTACTTGCAGGAACAAGGAACCAAGCCCGGTCGTTCTCCCTGCCTTGACCACACACTGCAGTGGAGGACTATAACTGGGCCATCCCAAAGGCTAAGTACATCAGACTCCCTGGGCTGGGGCCTGGGCTTTGGCTATTTTTTTTTTTTTTGAGATGGAGTTTTGTTCTTGCTGCCCCAGGCTGGAGTGCAATGGTATGATCTTGGCTCACCACAACCTCTGCCTCCTGGGTTCAAGTGATGCTCCTGATTCGCCCTCCTGAGCAGCTGGGATTGCAGGTGTCTGCCACCATGCCCAGCTAATTTTTGTGTTTTTAGTAGAGACGTGGTTTCACCATGTTGGCCAGGCTGGTCTCAAACTCCTGACATCAGGTGATCTGCCTGCCTTGGCCTCCCAACGTGCTGGGATCACAGGTGTGAGCCACCATGCCCAGAGCTACATTTTTTTTTTAAAGCTCTCAGAAGATTCTGAAGCGCTGCCAAGATTGGGAAGTGCTGCCTTCGAGCCACGAGTCACTCAGAAAGCCCCCAAAGCCCACAGAGGTTCGTCCACCTCTGGGCAGATGAGGACATGGGCTTTGTGGTGTCACCTAATTCCCAGATTAATCCATGTGCCCTCCCTGCCACCACAGCGTTTGAGGGCCACTCTAGAGCAGTGGTTCTCAAACCTGAGCTTGCATCAGAATCCTCTGCAAGGCCCCTGAAAACACAGATTGCCAGACCCTGCCCCACAGCATCAGCAAGTCTGAGCTGGGCCCAGAAATGTGCTCTGCTAACAAAATCTTCGATGCTGCCAATGCTGTCGGCCCTGAGACCACACTATGGGAACAGCTGCTCTAGGATGCTGCTTGAATCAGTGCCCAAAGAGACTGTTTAAAATATTCATGAGGCCAGGCTCGGTGGCTCATGCCTGTAATCCCAGCACTTTGGGAGGCTGAGATGGGCAGATCACGAGGTCAGGAGTTTGAGGCCAACCTGCCCAGCATGGTGAAACCCCATCTCTACTAAAAATAAAAAAATTAGCCAGACATGATGGTGTGCACCTGTGGTCCCAGCCACTCAGGAGGCTGAGGCAGGAGAATCGCTTGCACCCGGGAGGAGAAGGTTGCAGGGAGCCAAGATTGCACCTTTGCACTCCAGCTTGGGTGACAGAGTGAGACTCTGTCTCAAAAAAAAAAAATCACTGAAGTGTTTTTGAATGTTAAAAAATGAAAAATCAGGCCGGGCATGGTGGCTCACACCTGTAATCCAAGCACTTTGGAGGCCAAGTGGGCGGATCACCTGAGGCTGGGAGTTCAAGACCAGCCTGACCAACATGGTGAAACCTCATCTTAAAAAAAGAAAAAGAAAAGGAAAAATCATCCATTTGGCCATTGTTACAGGTTGAATGGTATCCCCCCAAAAAGATGTGGAAGTCCTAAGCAGAGCACCTGTGAATGTGATCTCATTTGAAAATAGGGAGCAGGGCACAGTGGCTCACGCTTGTAATCCCAGAACTTTGGGAGGTGGAGGCAGGCCGATCACCTGAGGTCAGGAGTTCGAGAAATGAACAGTGCTAGAAACCTCGTCTCTCTTAAAAAATATATATAAAAAATTAGCCCGGCATGGTGGTGCCTGCCTGTAATCCCAGCTACCCAGGAGGCTAAGGCAGGAGAATTGTTGCCACCCAGGAGGTGGAGGCTGCAGTGAGCTGAGATCCTACCACTGCACTCCAGCCTGGGTGACAGAGGGAGAGTCCATCTCAAAAAAAAAAAAAAAAATTAGCCAGGTGTGGTGGCATGTGCCTGTAATTCCAGCTACTCAGAAGGCCGAGGCACAAGAATCACTTGAGCCTGGGAGTCAGAGGTTGCAGTGAGCTGAAATTGCACCACCACACTCTAGCCTGGCCAACAGTGAAATTGTGTCTCAAAAAAAAAGAACCAGGGTCTTTGCAGGTGATTGAGTTAAGATGAGTGATTAGGGTGGGCCCTAATTCCATCTGTCTGGTGTCCTCATAAAAAGAACATTTTGGCCAGGCTCGGTGGCTCATGCCTGTAATCCCAGCACTTTGTGAGGTTGAGGTGGGTGGATCACTTGAGGCCAGGAGTTCGAGACCAGCTTGGCCAACATGTGAAACCCCATCTCTTTAATTTTAAAAAAAAGGGAGAAAATTTGGACACAGACAGAAATGCACAGAGGGAAATGACAGGCTGGGGGGACACCATTTCCAAGCCAAGGAATGACTGAGGCTATCTACTGGAAACCAGGGGAAGGCGTAAAACAGATCCTCTCTCACTGCCCGCAGAAGAAACCAAGCCTGCCAACATCTGACTGCAGGCTTCAGCCTCCAGAACCGCGAGGCAGTGCACTGCTGCTCAGGCCACCCAGCGTGCGTGGCAGTCCGTTACGGTTGCCCTGGGAAACCAACACAGGCATCTCCCGATGAATAGCTCGTTAATTACGGCACAACCCACCCCATGGAATACTCTAGGAGAATGGAGGTGACCTACAGAGGGACGCTGCAGGGTGACCCAGACAGGATGATACCACTTACATAATGCTCTACCTGGTTACTGCAAACCTGAATATCAACAATATGAAAACAGGCATGGGAAGAGAAACGCGAGGTTTTATCTGTACAGCAGTGACACATCCCTGGATGGAGAAAACCTGGATGCAAAAGAACCCCCTGAAGTCAGGGGTTTCAGCTGTATTCTACAATGTTGTCCTTCTTGGAAAGGACTGAAAAGAATCAGAATTTATTTGATTAACAAATACCATTTGAGTGCTTACTGAGTTGGGGCAGGACTGAGCCACATGCACAACTGCACCCAAGAATCTAAGGAATGAATGATTTTGCTCTGTTGTCCAGGCTGGAGTGTTGTGATGTGATCACGGCTCACTGCAGCCTTAAACCCCCTTGCCTCCCCTTCCCTGTCTCCCTATATGCCCCCCACCCCCAGCCCAAGTAACTGGACTCCGGGGCTCAAACGATCCTCCTGCCTGGGTCTCCCAAAATGCTGAGAACACAGGCATGAACAACTGCATCTGGCCAGCAAACGCTTCACGGTTCAAGATTCCTCTTTGGGAATACACCACCACCTTCTCCCTTCCAGACATTCAAAGCATTTCTCCACACGTAAGATGCGTTTCAGAAGGCAGCAGTCTCCTCATGTTTGCAAGCGCATGCGCGCATGGGCGCGTGCACACACACACATACACACACACACACTTCAAAGAGAACAACACAACATAGCAATTTTCTTTCCTTTTTCTTTTTTTGAGATGGAGTCTCACTCTTTTTTTGCACAAGCTAGAGTGCAGTGGCACAATCTCGGCTCACTGCAATCCAGGTTCAAGCGATCCTGTTGCCTCAGCCCCCCTAGCAGCTGGGATCACAGGCGTGCGCCACCAAGCCCGGCTAATTTTTTGTATTTTTAGTAGAGACAGGGTTTCGCCGTGCTGGCCAGGTTGGTCTTGAACTCCTGACCTCAGGTGATCCACCCGCCTCAGCCTCCCAACCTGCTGGGATTACAGCATGAGCCACCGTGCCTGGCCCCTTACTTATTTTTTTCTCCATAAAGAAGCAGACAATTCAGATCCCTCTTTCACCTCGTGGTAATAGGAAGCAACAAAAATACACCAAAGAAAGAAGCCGACAGCAAGACAACCAAGCCGTTTCCACTGCACAAGACATGTAAATCCTGGAACCTGGAGACCCACGAAGGCCCATGAGAAAAATGCAAAGAACAAATAAATTCATGGAAAAACATTCAACAAGCATGGCCAGGAGCCCCACCCCCACAAACACCAGGAGAACCAGGGCAGGGCTGCGTCTAGGGAGCTGGGGTTGGTTTTGGGGGGTCCCCGCCTGAACTGGCTGACACAGAAAGCCAAGAAAGAGGGAAGCCCTGGAGAAGCTGCAATTGATCTCTGGAGCAAGTCACAGTCAGAGGCCAGGTGCCTGGGGTGTGGTATGAAGCAAGGCAGAAGGATGGCGGCCAGGGGATCCCCCGTGATGGTCTCAGACACAGAACATTCGTGAGTGCCCAGCAATGAGGTAGTTGACTAACAGTGAAACTGACATTCAAGCACCCTTTTATTCGATTTGTAATATTTTTTTTTTTGAGACAGTCTCCCTGTTGCCCAGGCTGGAATTTGATGGCTTGACCTTGGCTCACTGCAACTTCTGCTGGGTTCAGATGATCTCCTGCTTCAGCCTCCCAAGTAGCTATGGCTGCAGGTGTGCACCACCATGCCCAGCTACTTTTTTGTATTTTTAGTAGAGACAGGGTTTCATCATGTTGCCCAGGCTGGTCTCAAACTCCTGAGCTCAAGCAATTTGCCCACCTTGGCCTCCCAAATTTATAAGCAATTTTTTGAATGATAATACCCAAGGCTAGGAAGATGCAGTGGAACTGGATGATGAAAGTTTACATGCACGAAAGAGCCGAACCATCCTTTAATTAACTCAGCATCTGTTCAGTGAGTACCTTCTATGTGCCAGCCCGATGACAGGCACGGGGGAGCTGTGTGATGAAGGACACACATGGTGTTCGTGTGTGGAGGGTCCAGGTCCCTTGTATACGGCAGTCTTTGATTTGCCACTTGTGTTTAGCAGGAGTGGATACCAAGTGGGGGTCCGATGGTCCATGCAGCTGCCCTTTATTCAATCCAGTCAGCTCGTCTTCCAATCGCGGCAAGTCTCTGGGGAGAGGCAGCATTATCTGCCTTTTATAGGCAGACCAGCTTGTTCTGATTTCTGGGTCTTGCCTGGTTTTAGCACAGAAAGTCCCACATTCTGGGGACCCCCTTAATCCTAAGAAAATAGGGACAGTTAGTCACTCTGCATTTTCCAGATGAGGAAACAAGATCAGAGAGGTAAAGGGATTGGACCAAGGCTAATTTGTTGAACAAGGGTTGAAATCCAGGCCTTGGAGTTCTGCAGGGGCCCAGGAGGGGAAGATAGACAAATCAAAGGCCATGCAGCCACCTCAAGGAAGACCCCAATGTGTTATTTTTGATGAAAGTAGTTGATGCTCAGTGCTGGTCAGGGATGGTGAATGAAGCAGGACCAGGCGGCCCCTGTGTCAATATTGAGCTGACAGTCTCCTTGGAAAAGCAGTTCAGCAACTTGTAGTTAATGACGTGAAATTGTTCATACTCTTTGACTGAGGAAGAATATGCCTGGACATCTATGCTAATGAAATTATCCTTTTCTTTCTTGTTAAAAATGTATTGGAGGTCAGGCGCGATGGCTCATGCCTGTAATCCCAGCACTTTTGGAGGCCAAGGCATTGGGATCACTCGAGGTCAGGAGTTCGAGACCAGTCTAGCCAACATGGTGAAACCCTGTCTCCACCAAAAATATTAAAACAGTGGCCAGGCGTGGTGGTGTGCACCTATAATCTCAGCTACTCGGGAGGCTGAGGTGGGAGGGTCACCTGAGCCCAGGAGGTAGAGGCTGCACTGAGCCGAGATGGTGCCATTGCACTCCAGCCTGGGCAGCAGAGCAAGACTCTGTCTCAAAAAAAAAAAAGCTATTGGAAAGAAAATGACGTTTTCTGCGGCACTATCTGGAAGAGAAAAAAAACGTAACAGCCCATGTAGGTCAATGGCTCCATGCAGCGTGAGCCCTCTGCCTACATGCTCACACAGCTGTGAAAATGTCACTTTGATGACTACGTAGCCACACGGAACACTCCTAGGATAGAAGCAGTATCTTATGAAAGAGAATAAGGATGATGTGTGCCTTGGGTACCTGCAACGTGGCAAAATGCTTGTGATTGAAGGCAAGGCTGGAACGGATTATGCTGAATGGGAGGTGTTGTGGGAATAAAGGAAGGTTTTTAGAAGTTGTAGGTAGTGGCTCGGCCCCGTGACTCATACCTCTCAGCACTTTGGGAGACTGAGGCAGGAGGATTGAAGCAAGCTGTGACCGTGCCACAGCACTCCAGCCTGGAGAAACCACCTTGTCACAAAAATAAATACATAAAATAAAAATTAAAAAACAAAAGTAGTTTTACATCCCATTATACTTTCTTTTAAAAAGTGTGGAAGGATCTGCGCGGTGATCATGTCTGTAATCCCAGCACTTTGGGAGGCCGAGGCGGCCTGATCACTTGAGGTTAGGAGTTCAAGACCAGACTGACCAACATGGTGAAACCCCGTCCCTACTAAAAATACAAAACAGTTAGCCAGGCGTGGTGGGCAACAGAGCAAGACTCCGACTTAAAAAAAAAAAAGCATGGAAGGCAAGCTAGGAATTCTAGGCTTGTGCATGTGGACAAAGATTTCACTTGCAAAATGGTCTTGACTGCACTGGTGTAAATAGTAAATGATTGGAAGCAACCTGAATTCCACTAAGAGAAGAATGTTTAAATAAAAAACTGATTCTTCCATACAATGGGTGCTATTAAAAAGAATGGGGCCAGGCACAGTCACTCCCACCTGTCATCCCAGCACTCTGGGAGGCTCAGGCAGGTGGATCATCTGAGGTCAAGAGTTCAAGACCAGCCTGGCCAACATGGTGAAACCCCATCTCTATCAAAAATACAAAAATTAGCTGATTATAGTGGCAAGTGCCTGGAGCCCCAGCTATTTAAGAAGCTGATGCAGAAGAATCACTTGAACCTGGGAGGTGGAGGTTGCGGTGAGCCAAGATCACACCACTGCACTACAGCCTGGGCGGCAAAGGGAGACTCTGTCTCAAAAAGAAAAAGAAAAAAATGCACAAACTTTTACAAATTAAAGAATCAAACATTAAAAAATAATGGTGGGGGACTTTGACGTGCTCTCACGAGATGTGGGTCTTTTCCTAAGTCAGCGCTCACCAAGGAGAAAGCCATGTTCAGTTCGAGCGCCAAGATCGTGAAGCCCAATGGCAAGAAGCCAGGCGAGTTCACATCCAGCATCTCCCAGGCTCTTCTGGAGCTGGAGATGAACCTCAAGGCTCAGCTCAGGGAGCTGAATATTACGGCAGAAGGAAATTGAAGTTGGTGGTGGCCCGAAAGCTGTCATAATTTCTGTTCCTGTTCCTCAGCTAAAATCTTTCCAGAAAATCCAAGTCCGGCCAGTGCGAATTAGAGAAAAAGTTCAGTGGGAAGCACGTTGTCTTCATCGCTCAGAGGAGAATTCTGCCTAAGCCAACTTGAAAAAGCCATACAAAAAATAAACAAAAGCGTCCCAGGGGCCGTACACGGACAGCTGTGCACGATGCAATCTTTGAGGACCTGGTCTTCCCAAGTGAAATTCTGGGCAAGAGAATCCGCGTGAAACCGGATGGCAGCTGGCTCCTAAAGGTTCGTTTGGACAAAGCACAGCAGAACAATGTGGAACACAAGGCTGAAACTTTTTCTGGTGTCTCTAAGAAGCTCACGGGCAAGGATGTTAATTTTGAATTCCAGAGTTTCAATTGTAAACTAAATAAAACTAAATAAAAATATTTAATTGTAAACTAAATAAAAAATAATATATTCTATTGTAAACTAAATAAAAAATATATTCACAGTAAAATAATAATAATAATAATGGTGGGACAGGAGATTCCCCTACCAGGAGCTAGGGGAATCTCATTTTAAAAATGCTTTGATGTGCAAAGACCAAAATAAGGCTTTCGTGTTTAGCACAAAAAAGCCAGTACACAGGAATTCCCAGGAACTTTCCAGCAGCAGTTGGGATTTTGGCAGGGATCACGCATGCCGCCTGCCTGCGGGGGTGGGGGTGGGGATGGAGCCTGTATCCTCCACGGCCACCACAGACACCGCCACTGACCCTGAACTTGGTTTGCTTTCAGCCTGTGCCACAATCAGCTGGGTCTGGAAAGAAGAACAGGGATGGACAGGGAAGAGAGGGAGAGGCAAAGGAAAAGTTTTTCTCTTTCTTTCTTTTTTTTTTTCAGACCAAGTTTTGTTCTTTGTTCAAGTGATTCTCCTGCCTCAGCCTCCCAAATAGCTGGAATTACAGGTGCATGCCATCATGCCCAGCTAATTTTTATGTTTTTAGTAGAGACGGGGTTTCACCCTCTTGGCCATGCTGATCTTGAACTCCTGACCTCAAGTGATCCACCCGCCTCAACCTCACAAAGTGCTGGGATACAGGCATGAGTCACTGTGCCTGGCCTCAAAAGATTATTCTTGTTTGTTTGGTTGCTTTTTTAAGAGTTGGGGTCTCAGTCTGTTGTCCAGGCTGTAGTGCGGTAGCTCAAGTGATCCTCCTGACTTAGCCTGCTGAGTAGCTGGGACTACAGGTCTGTGCCACCACACGTGGCTCATTTTGTTGCTGTTTGTTTGTTTTTGTAGAGACAGGGTCTCACTGTGTTGCTCCGGCTGGTCTCAAACTCCTGGGCTCCCACTATGGTCCTGCCTTGGCCTCCCAAAGTGCTGAAATTACAGGTGTGAGCCACCACGCCTGGCCCAAAAGGACTTTTTTTTTTTAAAGACGGAGTTTCGCTCTTGTTACCCAGGCTGGAGTGCAATGGCGAGATCTCGGCTCACCACAACCTCCGCCTCCTGGGTTCAGGCAATTCTCCTGCCTCAGCCTCCTGAGTAGCTGGGATTACAGGCACGCACCACCATGCCCAGCTAATTTTTTGTATTTTTAGTAGAGACGGGGTTTCACCATGTTGACCAGGATGGTCTCGATCCCTTGACCTCGTGATCCACCCGCCTTGGCCTCCCAAAGTGCTGGGATTATAGGCGTGAGCCACCACGCCCGGCCCAAGGTTGTTCTTGATCTTGTTGGGAGTTGATAAAGACAATGGATGTCATAGAACTCATTTGATCCAATTCATCTTTTCATTCATTCACTCCACAAGCATTTATTGAGTGCTTACTATGTGCCAGGCCCTGCTCTACGGGCTGGGTTAGAACTCACAGAGATAAACACCAAATCAAACAGATGAAATCGCAAGGGTATCAGGTGTTGTGAGATGCTGAGGAGAAAACGTAGTGGAAATGAAGGGTAGGAGTGAGAGGCTGTAATCTCAGGTCGGACTGGTTTCCGTTGCCTCCAAAGGCCTCTCACCCGTGATGCACAGAGCTGCTCAAACACAGGTGTCGGATGAACCCTAAAATATCAGAACCGCAGGCGACCTTGAAGATCATCTCCTTCCAAACATTCAGTTTATGGGTGGCAAGCTGAAGCTCAGAGAGGCTGACCTGTGGCTTGTAGCCATTGAGTGAGCCGGGAAGGAGAAGTCTGAGTCCCCTGCTTCTCCCAACACCCGCTTCTTGATCCTCATCTGTGGAACCAATGCAGGGTGACTCCAAACCTGCTGGGGGCTAGAAAGGAGCCGAAGTCAACAGAGCCAGACCCTGACCTGGATGAGCTGGACCAGGGCCAGCTTGGTGGTGGCCACTGGACATGGGATATCTTCTGGCCTCTAGCCCTGCCAGGTGCCCATGGCCTTGGCAGCAATGGCGAGGTGAGGAAGAGGAGGGTGACCCCCATGCGTCTGTGCACCCACCTGCTCTCAGTTCCCTCTTACGCGTCTGTAGTTGCCCAGCTCACACGGAGCTCAGCAAATGTGGGGGGATTGGGCATGTGGTCACGGGCTACAGGCCAGGCCCTGAGCTGGGTGCCCTCAGGAGTCACTCAGGAGTCAAGAAGGCCTGAGGCCCACCTGGGAGAGGCTGATATCAAAGGCTGGGACACAGGTTCAAACATCACAGCTCACAGAGGGGACTGGGATGGTGAGGGGACAGCAGCACTCACATAGGCCTCGCGGGACAGGCAAACTAGAGACAGCGCGGGGAGGACAGGCAAAGGCAGGGAGGCGGCTGTGGTCAGGACACAGAGAGCAGGTCTGTGGAAGCCCAGGGGCTGGGCATCTGAAAGGGCTCGATGGTTTAAGAGGCTTGTGGGGGTGTTGGGAGAAGGAGTGAGGTTTGAGTATTTCTTTTTTTTTTTTTTTGAGACAGAGTCTAGCTATGTCACCCAGGCTGGAGTACAGTGGCACAATCTCACCTCACTGCAAACTCGACCTCCCGGGTTCAAGTGATTCTCCTGCCTCAGCCTCCCAAGTAGCTGGGAATACAGGCGCCTGCCACCACACCCAGCTAATTTTGGTATTTTGAATAGAGAAGCGGTTTCACTGTATTGGCCAGGCTGGTCTCGAACTCCTAACCTTGTGATTCTCCCATCTAGGCCTCCCAAAGTGCTGGGATTACAGGGGTGAGCCACTGTGCCAAGCCAGGTTTGAGTCTTCCAAGGGAAGTTGCTGGAGGTGTTCAGAGGGTCAGTTACAGAAACAGGAAGATGCCTCTCTAGAGAATTTGAAGGGCTAGATTGGTATATGCATCCCCTCTGTGACCTTGGACACGTCACCTGACCTCTCTGAGCTTCAGTTTCCTCATCTAAAAAATGGGACTAAGAATAGTTCTACTTTCTGAGATGCTTGTGAGGATCGAGTGAACCCAGCACAGGAAGGGGAGCTACTGCTAGGATTCATGTTTTTGACATTTATTGAGCACTTACTGAATATCAGGCAGGAAGGCTGATGTGGGGTTGATGAAGGGTCAAGGCTCCTGGCTTCCCAGGGGTAGGTTTGGGTACACAGATGCACAAGGTGGCTGAGTGGTTAAGGCGTTGGACTCGAAATCCAAAGATGCACAAGGGAACTGGGTTCTCGGGTTCTGGAGGTAGGGCGGACGGGGCTGCGGGGGCAGGAAGGGATGTTTCCCCGGCCTGCAGTGGTCAGGGTGCGTGTTCTAGGAAACTGAATAATGCATGGAGACTTGAAGAAAGAGGAGAGGCCTCCTGGGTGAAAAGGAGGGGAAGGGACCAGTTGCAGTGGCTGACTCCTGTAATCCCAGCGCTTTGGGAGGCCGAGGTGTGTGGATCCCCTGAGGTCAGGAGTTCCAGACCAGCCTGGCCAACATAGTGAAACCCCATCTCTACTAAAAATGCAAAAATTATCTGGGCATGGTGGGGTGCATCTGTAATCCCAACTACTAGGGAGGCTGAGGCACGAGAATTGCTAGAACCCGGGAGGCAGAGGTTGTACTGAGCCAAGATCACACCACTGCACTCCATCCTGGTTGACAAGAGCAAAACTCAGTCTCAAAAAAATAAAATAAAATAAAATAAAGAGGGCTGGGCCCAGTGGGAGGCCGAGGCAGGCAGATCACAAGGTCAGGAGATCAAGACCATCCTGGTCAACATGGTGACACCCCATCTCTACTAAAATATAAAAAATTAGCTGGGCATGGTGGTAAGTGCCTATAATCCCAGTTACTCAGGAGGCTGAGGCAGGAGAATTGCTGGGACCCAGGAGGTGGAGGTTGCCGTGAGCTGAGACTGAGCCACCACCGCACTCCAGCCTGGCAACAGACCGTGACTCAGAAAGAAAGATGAAAGAAAGAGAGAAAGAGGAAGGAAGAGAGGGAGGGAGGGAGGGAGGGAGGGAGAAAGGAAGGAAGGGAGGGAGGGAGGGAGGGAG
>CM052654.1:8100938-8120755 GCA_028533165.1 Leontopithecus rosalia
ACATATATATACATATATACACATATATACATATACACATATATATACACATATACATATATATACATATATATGAGATATATATATAACAGAGCAATATATATACGTATATATATAAAACAGAGCAATAAACATACACATATATATTTATGCAAGAAGCACTGGGTCTGAACACTCGCAAGCCCCTGCATCAGGAGCCTGGGGAACGTGTTGTGTGAACCAGAGCTGAATGGAACACCCAACTGGCCCAGCAGCAGCTGGGGACATGGCCATAAGCAGCACATTTTCCATGGAAATGAATGAGTAACTTGGGGATGAATCAGGAGACAGGAATTGAAAGTCATACCACCTCCCCCAGGTGGAAACTTAACAGGCACCTTTCCCCAGCACTGACCCACCCACATTCTCACAAGTATGTCTGGCAGTGGAGACGCTGATCCTGGGAGGAATCTCAGGCACGAAGGCTCCAACCCAGAGTCAGGCTGGAAAAGCTGAGGCTCTTCAAAGAGACTAAGACTTTGAACCTGGGTCCACATAAGCTCCAGTCATCCTTCAAGGAATGTGACTAACGTCATCCATGGATGCGGGCAGGAAAATGTCAGATAATAGACCCTTCTGATAAGTTAACAGGTTACTTTCATAGTATGCATGTTCTAAAGACCTTGTTTTTACCCTGAGAGGGGAATATCTTTTCTGTTAATAATAAAAAGTAGTTTCCCTGTTTGATAAGTGTGCAAATATTTAAGGCTGTGGAGAAATAGGAATGCTTTTATACTGTTGGTGGGAATGCAAATCAGCTCAACCATAGTGGAAGACAGTGTGGCCAGTCCTCAAAAACCTATCATTTGACCCAGCAATCCCATTACCGATACATACCCAAAGGAATATAAATATTTCAAAGATACATACATGAGTTTGTTCATTGCAGTACTATTCAGAATAGCACAGACATGGAATCAACCCAAATGCCCATCGATGATAGACTGATAAGGCACATTTGATCACATGACACCATAGAATACTATGCAGCCATAAAATGGAATGAGATCATGTCCTCTGCAGGGACATGGGGGAGCTGGATGCCATGATCTCAGCAAATTAACACGGAAACAGACAACCAAATATCACATGTTCTCACTTGTAAGTGGGAGCTGAACTGGGCACAGTGGTTCACAACTGTAATCCCAGCACTTTAAGAGGCCGAGGTGGGAGACCAAGAGTTGGAGACCAGTCTGACCAACCTGGTGAAAGCCCGTTTCTAATAAAAACACAAAAATTAGCCGGGTGTGGTGGCAGGTGCTTGTAATCCCAGCTACTCAGGAGGCTGAAACAGGAGGATCACTTGAACCAGGGAGGCTAAGGCTGCAGTGAGCTGAGACTGCACCACTGCACTCCAGCCTGGGTCACAGAGCATGACTCTGTCTCATAAAAAAGGAATAAAAGAAAACTAAGTGGGAGCTGAACACTCAGAACACACAGACACAAGGAGGGGAGGAAGAGCATCAGGATAAACAGCTAATGCACTTGGGGCTGAAGAGCTAGATGCCGGGTTAATAGGCACAGAAACCACCATGGCACACGTTTACTGATGTAACAAACCTGCACATTCTGCATGTGTATTCCAGAACTTAAAATAAAATATTAAAAAGTGGAATTTGGGGTGTCAAAATTCCTGCCTAGGCCCCCCTGGTTGGGCTCTGGCTGTCATTCAGAGGGATGAGTCTGGAGTGCCAGGCTCCGGCCAGATCAGGAAAGGCCTCAGAACTCCCATTAAGAAGCCTGAACTGAATCCCGAGTTTATTGGGAAGTCCTTGCTGGAAGTTAAGTAGGAAGTAATGTGATCAGATTTGCATTTTAGAAGAATCAGTCTGGCTGCAGAGTGGACGGCGGACAGGAGCGGGGCAAGGCTGGAGCCAGCCAGGCCAGTTAAGAGACTGCTGGGGCCATCAGGGTGTGTGTGTATGTCCGGGAGGGGGACAGTGGTGGCCCGAGTCATCCAGAGGTCATACTATAGCAGCATGGATCGTAAGGGGTATGGTGATGCCTCGATTCATCTGGGATGCAGTAGGGTTTAGGGTGGCTCCCCATATTCTGTGGGGCTGGGGGAAGAAGTAACTGTGACCTGGATTAATAACTGGGCAGTGAGGAAAATAGTCAAATGCAACCAACCCTGTGTGCCCCGTGCCAGGCACTGCTCATGTAACCCTCCCAGCAAACCTCTAGGGTAGCTCCACTGTGATTACTGTCAGCATTTTACAGGCAACGGTGCAGGTGCACAAATAGTTAACCCTTGCCACAGTCACAGTGGCGGGACCCCAGCCTCAGCGGCAGGACCCCAAAGTCTGAGCTCTGGCTCAGAGAGACATCCCAGCGCTCTTTCAGAGGCAGCGTTGTGGGGTTTCAGGGCTGGACTCCGGCTTGGGGGCAGGGGAACCTGTGTCTGGATGGAGTGTTCATGGGCTGCCCAGCCTCAAATGCGAACAAAGAACTCAGATCCTTCTGTTCAGCCCGGAGCCAAGACGTGCTCATGCTGCAAACGCAGGGAAGGTGGCCCTGAGCTGGGAGGGTGCAGGGGGCGCAGCTTCCCTAAGGCAGGCATGGACCACACCCAGCTCTGACGCTGAAGGTCATGAGCCTTGAAGGGTTGCAGGGGGCCCGGCCCGCCATGCCTCTCCACCATCGCCAGCCCTTCCCGGGCCCGGCTGTCCCTTCTGCCCCGGACCTGCCCGGGAGGGGAGAGGAAAGCGGGCACTATGTTCCTCCCTGCAGTTTGGGCCCTCGTGGGTTTGGGGCGCCCTCTGCTGGAAGCTTTCATGGCCTGCGGTCTGATGCCCGGACGGCCTCAGGGGTTTAGGGCAGGGACGGGGAGGAAGTCACGGGGAGAAGGTAAGGATCCCCTGCCGTGAGGAAGAAGACGCGGGACAGGCGAGCCTATGCTTTTCACCTCCCACTTTTTGCACCCCTTTAAATAGGGTTCTACCCTGCCGGCACCCCTAAATCCCCCACCCCATCATCCACTACAGACTGTCTTTTAGCGCATCTTTTATTTAGGATTCACGGGAGCCTGCAATAATCAATTCAAATAATATTTATTCAAATTTTTCAACTATTATTCAAATTATGTTAACGATTGGAAGTACTAGTCCTACTTATGTACTGATTTATTGGCCCTTATTTGCATGGACAGAACCACTCCCGCCAACAGCTCGCCCTGGAGTGGCCATGGTGTACCCCATACTCCATTACCAGGTTTAATCTTCATTTCTATTTTTTCGTTTTTGTTGTTTTTGAGATGGAGTCTCACTCTATTGCCCAGGCTGGAGTGCAGTGGCACAATCTCGGTTCACTGCAACCTCTGGCTCCCAGGTTCAACCAATCCTCCTGCCTCAGCCCTTCTAGTAGCTATGATTACAGGTACACGCCACCATGCCCGGCTAATTTTCGTATTTTTAGTAGAGATGGGGTTTTGCCATGTAGGCCAGGCTGGTCTTGAACTCCCGACCTGAGGTGTTCTACCCGCCTCAGCCTCCCAAAGTGCTGGGATTACAGGTGTGAGCCACCTTGGCATGGCTATATATATATATATATATTTTTTTTTTTTTTTTCTCTTGAGACAGAGTCTCCGTCTGTCACCCAGGCTGGAGTGGAGTGATATGATCTCTGCTCACTGTAACCTCTGCCTCCCAGGTTGAAGTGATTAACCTGCTTCAGCCAGCTGAGTAGCTGGAATTACAGACACCTGCCACCATGCCCAGCTAATTTTTGTATTTTCAGTAGAGACAGGATTTCTCCATATTGGCCAGGCTAGTCTCAAACTCCCAACCTCAAGTGATACATCCACCTCAGTTTCCCAAAGTGCTGGGATAACAGGCATGAACCACTGTGCCTGGCCAAATCTTCTATTATCAAGTCCATTATTCAGATGAGAAAACTGAGGCCCTTGGCAAATATGAAGTCCCATGTCCAAGGCCCTCGATTAACACTGGGCTGGATTCTAAGGCCAGTGCTCTCTTTTGCCTCGCTGGCCTCCCAGCAGAGCTGTAACAGACCCTGGCTAACACACAGGGACCCCCACTTGTGCCTCCTGTGCCTCGATTTTGTCATCTGTAAAATAGAGATAATGATAACAGTACTTACCTGAGGAGGATCACATGAAGAGGACAGGAACGAATATTTACATATGCAACATTCTTGACCGGGAGCGGTGCCTCACACCTGCAATCTCAGCACTTTTGGATGCCAACGTGGGAGGATGCCTTGAGCCCAGGAGTTTGAGACCAGCAGGGGCAATGAAGTGAGACTGTCTCTACAAACAGTTTAAAAATTAGCCAGGTGCGGTGGCACACACCTGGAGTCCTAGCTACTCAGGAGGCTGAAGTGGGGAGGATTGCTGCCCAGGAGGTCAAGGCTGTAGTGAGCTGTGATCGTGCCACTGCACTCCAGCATGTGTGACAGAGCAAGACCCCATCTCAAAAGGAAAGAACAAGTATTAAAGTACATAAATATTTATAAAAAATAAAATCCTCAAGGCCTTCCGCAAGATCACTGCTCAACAAATGTGGGGGCTGGGCGCGGTGGCTCACGCCTGTAATCCCCGCACTTTGGGAAGCCCAGGTGGGCGGATCACCTGAGGTCAGGAGTTAGAGACCAGCCTGGCCAACATGTTGAAACACTGTCTCTACTAAAAATACAAAAAGCCAGGCCTGGTGACGGGCACCTGTAATCCCAGCTACTAGGGAGGCTGAGGCAGGAGAATTGCTTGAACCTCGGGAGTGGAGATTGCAGTGAATGGAGATTGTGCCACTGCATTCCAGCTCAAGACTCTTTCTCAAAAAACAAACAAACAAACAAACAAACGTAGGATTTTAGTATCTACCTGCCTAGTACTCTCCGCCCTGGCTGCAGATCAAGCTGGGAGATTGATTTAAATTGACCAATTAGAGCAGGACTGCCTCTAACTGGTCTCAGGTGGGCATTCGTGGGAGCTCCCCAGGTGGTTCTCATGTTCAAGCAAAGGTGTGAAGTGCCAGGCCAGAGCCTCCACCTCAGGGCTGGTGTCCTGGGTGCCAGGAACAGTGGGCGGCAGCTGGCAGGTGTCAGGAAATGCTGAAGGGCGGCTCCGTCGCCCTTGGTGTCTACATCGCTTGTTACTCAGCAGCAAGAGTTTGGATTTTACCTCCCATCAGTTAGGCGGGAGGTCACCCACTCAGCCCCAGGTCATCGGCCCTGAAATAAAGACAGGCTTTGTCCCATTCTGAAATTCCCTAATCCAAACATGAAGTCATCCCAGCCCTACCTTTGGAAGTTCCGCTCAGGACTGAGCCGAGAAGTGGCCCCGCCTGTTTCTCTCTGAAGTCGCAGGCTTCGGAACTCTGGATTCCTGGGATATGCCCGAAGGAGAATTTGGGTCTGGCAAGGATATAGGGTCAGACAGAGATCACTGAGCTCCTGCCTGGGGCTTGGGTCTGTGCTCATCCCTGCCAAGTCTCTCGAATGCCTCTCCCAGAAAGGATGATAAATGTGAGTCTTCATTTCCTCATTTGAAAATGGCCCACAGGTTCAGGATTAGAACGATGATATGGGGCTAGGCTGCCCCACCACAGTCATGCAGGCTGCTGTGTGAGCCTCCTGGGCGGCTCTTCCAGGATCAGCTGGTCCCTTCTTAAAGACAGCTGTGGCTTTGAGGGGTTAAGTGCTCCAGAATCCAAGCCCAATTTGCTGGAGTGTGAAGCTATCCCTACCTTTTTTAGCCTGGCTATAGAGCAGAATAAGATGCAGCTGAAACATCAACCAGGGGCCCAAGAGACGTTTTTTTTTTTTAAATTTTTAAAATATAATCTGAGGGCAAGAGACTTTCTTGTCTCTTTAAAAGACATGATTTCCAGGCTAGGCGCAGTGGTTCACGCCTGTATTCCCAGCACTTTGGGAGGCCGAGGCTGGTAGATCACAAGGTCAGTAGTTTGATACCAGCCTCGCCAACATAGTGAAACCCCGTCTCTACTGAAAATACAAAATTTAGCCAGGCATGGCGGCAGGTGCCTGTAACTCCACTCCAACCTGGGCGACAGAGCGAGACTCTGTCTCAATAAATAAATAAAAACAAAAAAGTAAAACAACATGATTTCCAGCCTGGGCAACAAGGCAGAAAACTCATCTCTACAAAAAATACAAAATGTATTACTACCTAGGGGTGCTGAGTGGGGAGAATCTCTTGAACTTGAGAGATCAAGGCTTCAGTAAGCCATGTTCATGCCACTGCACTTCAGCCTGGGTGACAAAGTAAGACCTTGTCTCAATAATAATAATCATCATCATATTGACCAGGTGAGGTAGCTCATACCAGTAATCCCAGCACTTTGAGAGGCCAAGATTGGAGGATCATTTGAGGCCAGGAAATCAAGACCAGCCTGGGCAATAAAGCAATACCCTCTGTCTACAAAGAACGAAAATAAAGTAAATAACTTGATGGAAGATGAGGAACACGTCTGAGAAGCTGTGTGTTTCCTCACGGAGAGATTGGATCACTCTTATCTCCAGCTTGGTGTCTTGTGACAAGAGGTTGGCACTGCAAATGTTTGTTGACCTAAACAGTTATTTATTCACTCTTTCAACAGATGTTTGTTGAGCGCCTACTGGGCATTGTATGAGCAGTGGGAACTGGAAAAGAAACAAGGCTGACAATGTCTGTGGGCTGATGGAGCTGACATTCCAGCGAATGTGTGGGGAAGGGGGTGGGCAGGGAAGAGAGACAAAAAATCAACAAATAAAGATGATGAAAGATCACAATAAGGGCTGTGTATCACTTATCTACTGTTGTATAACAAACACCTAACGATTTAGGACTTAACACAACCTCCATTGATTTCCCTGCAATTCTGCAATGTGGGCTGAGCTCAGCTGGGTGGTTCTTTGGCTAGTTTGGCGGAGGTCATTCATAGCCTCAGTCATCTGTCATCAAGTGGTTTGAGAGGGACTAGTCTGAAAAGTGTTAGACCTAACAATGTTTTTTAAGTTGAATTAACTTTAAATGCAGAAACCAAAGCATTTCACATAAACCTTCAGATTTTTGGAAAAATCAGACGGTATGGCCATCCTGAGCCCACATTTCTGCAAGGCAGCAGAGCATTTGCTGGGCAGTGGCTGCCCCGGGAGATGGGCCATTGCTCTCCAGGTTCCCACAGCCCTAGCCTCTCTCAGGAGATTTCTAACACTGAGCCTGATTGTTGTTCTTTTTTTTTTTTTTGAGACGGAGTTTCGCTCTTGTCACCCAGGCTGGAGTGCAATGGCGCGATCTTAGCTCACCGCAACCTCCGCCTCCTGGGTTCAGGCAATTCTCCTGCCTCAGCCTCCTGAGTAGCTGGGATTACAGGCATGCGCCACCATGCCCAGCTAATTTTTGTATTTTTAGTAGAGACGGGGTTTCACCATGTTGATCAGGATGGTCTCGATCTGTTGAGCTCGTGATCCACCCACCTTGGCCTCCCAAAGTGCTAGGATTACAGGCGTGAGCCACCGCGCCCGGCTCTGATTGTTGTTTTGACTGTAGAGGCGAGGGGAAAGTGACACCTCTCTCCAACCCATGGCCCTAATCATGGTAGAAGGTGAAAACGGGCTGGAAGAGCCTGCCTTTGGTCATTTGTATTGTTACTTCACTCCACGTTCGCTTCACTTTTGTGACCACTTTGGCCTTTCCAGCATTTTAACCCTTCTGATACAGAGTGGGAGGAGAGGGGCAGAACAGTCTTCTATGAAGAGGTGGCTTTGATGCTGTGCGCTTAAGGATGAGAAGTTGGTAGCTGGGATGAGTGTTAGGGGCAGACGCAATACCAACGTCCTGAGGTCACAGAGAACCCTGTGGCTGGAGCCAGAGATAAGGGACTCCTGCGGGGTCTCAGAGGGCACGTGTCAAGTTTGGTTTCATTCTCAGTGCAGTGAGACAGCAGCAGGAGGTTAAGTGGTGCAGCCACCGTGGAAAACAGCTTGGCAGTTTCTCACGTTAATTATGGAGTTGACCTGGGTGTTCCACCCCTGGGTGTATAGATCCAAGAGAAGTAAAAACAGGGACTCAAATACTTGTACTCAGATACTCACAGCAATGCTATTACAAAAGGCTACTTACTGTGTGGCTTCATTTATATAAATGTCCAGAGGCCGGGCGCAGTGGCTCATGCCTATAATCCCAGCACTTTGGGAGGCCGAGGTGGGCAGATCACGAGGTCAGGAGATCGAGACCAGCCTGGCTAACTAGGTGAAATACAAAATACTAAAAATACAAAAATTAGCCTGGTGTGGTGGCACCCACCTGTAGTCCCAGCTACTTGGGAGGCTGAGGCAGGAGAATCGCTTGAACCTGGGAGGCGGAGGTGGCGGTGAGCGGAGATTGCACCACTGCACTCTAGCCTGGGTGACAGAGCAAGACTCTGATTAAAAAAAAAATGGGGGGGGGGTCAGAACAGGCAAATTCCTAGAGACAAACAGCAGGTTACTGGTTGCCAAAGCTGGGGAGGCGGGGAATGAGAGAGACTGTTCAGGGGTATGGGGTTTCCCTTGAGGGTGACAAAAGTGTTTGGGGGTTCAGTAGATGAATACCCAACACTGTGACTGTGCAAAAGTGCCACCGAATTGTTCTCTCTAAAACGGTTCACATTTGGTCAATTCTACCTCGATTAAACAAAAACGAGGCCGGGTGCAGTGGCTCACATGTGTAATCCCAGCACTTTGGGAGGCTGAGGCAGGCAGATTACTGAAGCCTGGGAGTTCAAGACCAGCCTGGATAACATGGTAAAACCCTGTCTCTACTAAAAATATCAAAAAAAGTTAGCCGAGTGTGGTGGTGTGTGCCTGTCATCCCAGCTACATGGGAGTCTGAGGCAGGAGAATCGCTTGAGGTGGAGGTTGCAGTGAGGAGTGAGGGGAGACGGGGCCACTGCACCCCAGCCTGGGCAACAGAGCAATACTCCATCTCAAAAAGAAAAAAAAGAGGGATGGAAGAAGATAGGGAACAAATCAGTAAAGCAATCAACACTCTCGTGGCTACGTTGCTGTGGACATTGAGGAAATGGGGAATCCGTTTTATACCCAAAGGGGTGTTTCCTGTAGATGATCCAGGGGTGTACAAGACTCTGGCTGGAGAGGGATGGGTTAGCAGCACCAGGAGGGGTCCAGCCACCCGTGCACCTGACAGCGTTCCTGGTGCCCCCCGTCTTGTCCCAGCTTCAGGGAATTGGAGGGAACCTGATCAGGCCAGTCTCCTACAGCCCTTTAACCCACGTTTCTGAATTGGATTCAATGGGAGGCAGCCTTCCAGCTAAAAAAAAAAAAAAAAAAAGCCCAGGGCCTGGAGCTGGGGGGAGACATGATGGACTTCCCAAAGATACTGGTGACTGAGGAACAGACTGCAGAGGGAGGGGCTGGGATTGGGTGGGGGGCAGTTTACAGAAGGTGAACAGGACCAGCAGGAATTGCTGTCGGAATTTCTCGCCCTCCCCACTGTCTAAGAAGAAAGCCTGGGAAGGAGAGGCCTCCAGCAGCTCCAGGGGGCCCAGGGACTCTGGCTGCAGCGTCTGTGGAGCAGGACATATGAATGGCTCAGATCTAGGGAGAACAGGACCAGCCGGCTCTTACCAAGGAAAGCTGTAGCCACGTCCAGCCAACTCTAGAAGCAGATGGGTCATTTCCAAGCATCCTGAGAAGGGTCCTATTCCTGAGTCCCTCCTTGCTGGACTGACCAGATTCTAACTTAGGGGGCGGGGCTGCATCCGTTTCCTATGGCTGCTGTAACAAACTCCCACACGTGCAGTGGCTTAAAGCAACACAGATGCGTTATCTCGCCATCAGGAGGCCTGGTGTCCAGTGCTGGTCTCGCTGGGCTAGAATCAAGGGTTCAGCAGGCTGGTTCCTCCAGGAGGCTCTCGGGAGACCCCTCCTGGTGCTCGGCCTTCAGCCCTGTGCCCTGCTCCAGCCTCTGTGCTGGTTGTCACGTCTCCTCTCTCTGACCCTCCTGCCTCCCTGATAAGACCTTTGTGATTGTGGCGGCCCAGATAGCATTTGGATGTCTGTTCCCTCCAAATCTCATATTGAAATGGGATCCCCAGTGTTGGAGGTGGGGCCGGTGGGAGGTGTTTGGGTCATGGTGGGAGACCTCTCATAAGTCAGTGCCCTCCCCATGGTAGTGAGTTCACATGAGAGGTTTTTTTTGTTTGTTTTTGTTTTTGTTTTGAGACAGAGTTTTGCTTTTTTTGCTTTTGTTGCCCACGCTGGAGTGCAGTGGCATGATCTCGGCTCACTGCAAACTCCGCCTCCTGGGTTCAAGCGATTCTCCTGCCTCAGCCTCCTGACTAGCTGGGATTACAGGCATGCGCCACCACGCCCAGCTAATTTTGTATTTTTGGTAGAGACAGGGTTCCTCCATGTTGGTCAGGCTGGTCTAAAGCTCCCGACCTCAGGTGATCTGCCTGCCTCGGCCCCCCAGAGTGCTGGAATTACAGGCGTGGAATTACCGGGTGTGGTGGCTCACACCTGTAATCCCAGCACTTTGGGAGGCCGAGGCAGATGGATCACTTCAGGCCGGGAGTTCGAGATCAGCCTGGCCCACATAATGAAACCCTGTCTCTAGTAAAAAATATAACAATTAGCCGGGTGTGGTGGTGGGTGCCTATAATCCCAGCTACTCAGGATGCTAAGGCAAGAGAATTGCTTGAACCCCGGAGGCGGAGGTTGCAGTGAGCCGAGATCATACCACTGCACTCCAGCCTGGGCAACAAGACCAAGATTCTGTCTCAAAAAAAAAAAAAAAAAAGCCCGGCAACTCCCGCCTCCCCTCTCCTTGCTCCCTCTCTTGCCATGTGAAGCCATGTGACGCACCTGCCCCCTTCACCTTTCACCATGACTACCAGCGCCCTGAGGCTCTCCCTGGAAGCAGCTGATGCTGGTGCCATGACTGTATGGCCTGCAGAACTGTGAGCCAAAAAGCCTCTTTTCCATGCACATTACCCAGTTACAGGTATCCCTTTCTAGCAGTGCAAAATGGACTAACGCAGGCCCACCTTGGAAATGGAGAACGATCGCCCTGTCTCAGAGTCCTTAATCACACTTGCAAAGCCCTTTCCGCCATGTCAGGTGACATATTCACTGGTTCTAGGGGTAGAATGTGGATGTATTCGGGGGGTGGCAAAGATCAGAAGTCTCAAAGGTTTTTCCCGCAGAGGTGAGAACTCTGAAAGGGAGAACCCTGAGCGCGGCTGGACTCTTCTGGCTGTGTCTCTGGGGCCTGTTGGAGCAGAGGAAGCTTTATTTGGTGCTGCTCTTATTGTATTGTGTCTAACAACACAGAGACGGCATAAAGGAGAAAGGACAGTCAGAGAGAGAATACCGGCTGGGTATCACAGACATGGGTCCAAATCCTGGCTCTGCCTCGGACAAGCTGTGTGACTTAGAGCAAGTTTGAGTCTCACTGTTATCCAGGCTGGAGCGCAGTGGCACAATCTCGGTTTAACACGACCTCCTGAATCAAGTGGATCCCATGGATCTCCTAGATTCAAGCGCTTCTCTTGCCTCAGCCTCCAAAGTAGCTGGATTATAGGCATGCGCCACCATGCCTGGCTAATTTTTACATTTTAGTAGAGATAGGGTTTCATCATGTTGGCCAGGCTGGTCTCGAACTCCTGACCTCAAGTGTTTCACCTACTTCGGCCTCCCCAAGTGCTGGGATTACAGGCATGAGCCACTGTACCCAGCCATGGAACAAGTTTAACTGCTTCTGACTTTGTCATCTGTGGAGCAAGGGCTATAAAGACCTCTCAGGAATATTCTGAGTGCAATGACTAAGTTTAGCAACCCCTCCACAGGGCCTGGTAGGGGAGGCGTTTGATGAATGCTGGCCCTGGACAATTTCTGGGCAGTGCAGAGGACGGGAGGGGAGGGCAGCCAAGGCAAGCTGCACCTCCCTCTTCCTCCTCCACCCTGCCCCACAGCTGTGCTAGGCACGCACGGGGCGGCTGTGGTGGCTGCTCTCTGGCCATGCTGGAATTGTGAGTTTCCCCTTCCCTGGTCACAGCTGATAAGTATATCCTGCTCGATACAAATACATCCACCCTTATGGCAGGAGTCCCAGGCAGGGGAATCTCTGAGCACGCCACCTCTAGCCCAAGAGAGTGTGCACTGCCTTTCCCCATAAATTGTTCAGGAGTATACATCCGTGCATGGGTGAGGGGTCCTCCCACCCTTGGCTCCATGCTCTGGGATGCAGCCGGGGAAGACGCAGGCTGGGCTGGCAGTGGCAACTGTGCAGAAGTGGGTCGTGTGTAGCTATCAGCACCGATGGGGCTCACAGATGAAGGCTTCACAGCCCGCACGAGGAGGTCTCAACTTGCACCAGCTACTGTTCTCTGCACTACCACGCATTAACTCACTTAGTCTGGCACAACCCTGAGGCCTTGCCACTGCCCCCAGGAAAACTGAGGCAGAGAGAGGAAGGACCCAGCTAACGAACGAGTTAGTGCTAGAGAATGGATTTGAACCCAAGTTTAGCTCCAGGACCTGAGCTTTTAACTGAAGGTTGCCTCCTATTGAATTTAATTCAGAAACATGAGTGTGAAGGCTGTAGGAGACTTGTGTTCCTTCCAATTCCCCGATGCTGGAGCGAGATGGGGGATCCCTGGGGAACACTGGTTGGTGCATATGTGGGTGGGCTCCTCCTGGTGCTGTTAACCCCCTCTTTTCCAGACGGAGTGTTGTTTTGCCCACCCCCGGACCATCTACATGAAACACCACTTTGGGTATTGATATGGTTGGGCTCTGCGTCCCCACCCAAATGTCATCTTGAATTGTAATCCTCAAGTGTCAAGGGAGGGACCTGGTGGGAGGTGATTGGCTCATGGGTGCCGTTTCCCCCATGCTGTTTTCATGATCGAGTTCTCAGGAGATCTGGTTGTCTGATAAGTGTGTGGCTCTTTCCCCTTCTCTCTCCTGCCGCCATGTAACACACGACTTGCTTCTCCTTTTGCCGTGGCTGTAAGTTTCCTGAGGCCTCCCCAGCCATGTGAACTGTGAGTCAATTAAACCTCTTCTCTTTATAAATTACTCATTCTCAGTTAGTTCTTTATAGCAGTGTGAAAACAGACTAATGCAGGTATAAAAGTAGACTCCTGGCCTAGTGTGGTGGTTCATGCATGCCTATAATCCCAGCACTTTGGGAGGGTGAGGCGTGTAGATGGCCTGAGGTCAGTTCAAGACCAGCCTGGTCTTGAACGTGGTGAAACCCTGTCTCTACTAAAAATACAAAAGTTATGTGGGTGTGGTGGTGCGTGCCTGTGATCCCAGCTACAGGGGAGGCTGAGGCAGGAGAGTTGCTTCAACTCTGGAGGTGGAGGTGCAGTAAGCTGAGACTGCACCATTGCATTCCAGCCTGGGCAACAGAGCAAGACCCTATCTCAATAAATAAATATACAGAAAAAAAAGGGTGGATTTCCCATTTCCTCAATATCACCAGTGACGCAGCTGCTGGAATGTTTATCACTTTTCTGATTGGCCCCCTATCTTCTAACTGCTGCCTCCTGGGTTCGAGTGATTCTCCTGCTTCAGCCTCCTGAGTAGCTGGGGCTACAGGCTCGCACCACCACGCTTAGATAATTTTTGTATTTTTAGTAGAGATGGGGTCTCATCATGTTGGCAGGATGGTCTCAATCTCTTGACTTCATGATCAGCCCACCTCGGCCTCCCAAAGTGCTGGGATTACAGGTGTGAGCCACTGTACCCAGGCTTTTTTTTTTTAATTGAGGTAAAATTGGCCAAAGGTCAGCCATTTGCGAGAGAACAATTCAGTGACGTTTAGGACATTCACAGTGCTGGACATTCATCTGTCCAGTTTCAAATCATTGTCATCCTCAGAGGAAATCTGTGCCCATAAACGGTCACTCCCATTCCCCCTCTCCCAGCCCTTGGCAACCAGTTGCTGTTTGTCTCCAGGAATTTGCCCCTTCTGGACACTTATATAAATGAAATCACGCAGTAAGTGGCCTATTGTGACAGTCTTCTCTTCACATGGTATTTTGCAGGTTTATCCCCACTGTAACAAGGGTCAGCACCCCATTCCTTCACATGGCGGAATAATATTCCATGGTGGGGACAGACTGCAATTTGTGGATCCTTTCATCCACTGACGCACATTTCGGTTGTGAATAGCGCTGCTATGAGCGTTTGAGTACAAGTATTTGAGTCTTCACTTCTCTTGGGTCTACACACCCAGGGGTGGGACTCCCGGGTCACATGGTAACTCCATGTTTAACACAAGCTGTTTTCCACAGTGGCGGCACCTTTTACAGTTCCACCAGCAGTGTACGAGCATTCCTGTTTCTCCATATTTTTGCCAACATTTATTTTCTCCTTTATTAAAATTTTAAAAATTACAGCCGTCCTCCAGTAGAGAGTGTATATCTTTTTTTTTTTTTTTTGAGACAGGGTCTTGCTCTATTGCCTAGGAGTGCAGTGGTGTGATCATCCCTCTCTGTAGCCTTGACCTCCTGGCCTCAAGCAATCCTCACACCTTCACCTCACAAGTAGCTGGGACTACATGCAAGTGCCACCACACCTGGCTAATTTTTTAATTAAAAATTTTTTTTTCTTTTTTTGGACAGAGTCTCACTCTGTGGCCCAGGCTGGAGAGCAGTGGTATGATCTTTGCTCACTGCAACCTCTGTCTCCTGGGATCAAGTGATCCTTCTGCCTCAGCTTCCTGAGTAGCTAGGAGTACAGGTGCCTGCCACCACGCCCAGCTAACTTTTGTATTTTTAGTAGAGACAGGGTTTCATCATGTTGGCCAGGCTGGTCTCGAACTCCTGAACTCATGATCCGCCTGCCTCGACCACTCAAAGTACTGGGATTACAGGTGTGAACCACTGTGTCCGGCCTATCCCTCATTTTTAAAAGCAGAGCTAAGATGCCACTTGGCCCCACCTCCACAATCCAGTTGAGAAAAATGGGTTTTTCAAGTCCAGTGCCCTTGGTAGAAAAGGATCATTGGTTTAAATGGACTGGGGCCGGTGGAAGCAGCTGACCCAACCTTCAGAAGAAATTCAATCTTCCCCTTGGCCCAGTAGCCATGCAGACAACTCCAGGCATGGCCTGCTCATGCCCCAACTCCAGAGTGGGCAGAGCTCACATGAATGGACTCCCTCAAGTTCTCCAGAGAGGTATAGGGTCAGCTAAAAAGTCAAACTAGATCTTACTTAAAAAAAAAAAAAATCTTGGCCAAGTGCTCATGCCTGTAATCCCAGCACTTTGGGAGGCTGAGGTGGGCAGATCACGAGGTCAGAAGTTCAAGACCAGCCTGACCAACATGGTGAAACCCTGTCTCTACTAGAAATATAAAAATTAGCGGGGCATGGTGGTCCGAGCCTGTAGTCCCAGCTACTTGGGAGGTGGAGGTGCAGAATAGCTTGAATCAGGGAGTCAGAGGTCACAGTGAGCTCAGATTGCGCCATTGCACTCCAGCCTGGCGACAGAGCAAGCCTCTGTCTCAAAAAAAAAAAAAAAAATTAGCCAGGCATGGTGGTGTGCACCTGTAATCCCAGCTACTCAGGAGGCTGAGGCAGGAGAATCGCTTGAATCTGAGAAGCAGAGGTTGCAGTGAGCCAAGATCGCACCATTGCACTCCAGCCTGGGCAACAGGGCCAGACTCTGTCTCAAAAAAATTAAATAAATAAAAATAAGAAATATCTTGGCTTCCATCAGCTCCTACTGCAGCTGAAGGACAGTGGTCCTGACTCAGCCCCCAGCAGGAGGATTCCCCTGACCCCTTTGCCACATACTGTCTGATTTTCCATCGTTGGCTGTTCAACAACTGAGCCAGTTTCAAAAAGGGTCTGTCTGCGCTCCAGAGAAGCAGGCCGGACTGTGATATCATTATGGGTCTGGACGTTGGAACTGGTCTTGAATCCCAGCTCTGCCCTCTGCACTGGGCCATGAGTCTGGAAAAGTGACATCTCAGCGCCTGTTTTCTGTGCTGTAAAATGGAGAGAATGATAGTGCCTTCTTCCTAGGGCTGTTGCAAGGATAAAGTGACTTAACAAAGGAGGTGCTGAAGATGGGCCCTGTTATATAGTCTTTCAATAGGAAATCTGTATCACCATTGGGAGCAGTCAACAGGGTTAAGGATGGTGACAGTCAACCCCCTCACCTCCCCACCTGAAAAATGCCCTCCCCCACAGACAGAGCGTCCCTCTGTCTCAGGCACTAGTTTCTGGATGAGACTCTGTCAGCAGTAACTCTCCCTCACCCCAAAGATAAAAGGGCTACAGGCTGGGCATGGTGGCTCACTCCTGTAATCCCAGCACTTTGTGAGGCCAAGGTGAGCAGATCACTTGAGGCCAGGAGTTCAGGACCAGCCTGGCCAACGTGGTGAAACCCCATCTCTATTAAATTTAAAATACAAAAATTAGCCAGGCGTGGTGGCACGTGCCGGTGATCCCAGCTACTTGGGAGACAGGAAAATCACTTAACTCAGGAGGTGAAGGTTGTGGTGAGCCAAGATCCCACCACTGCACTCCAGCCTGGGTGACAGAGCCAGACCCTGTCTCAAAATTAAATTAAAATGTAAAGGACTAGAGGCCACTGGTCCATCTGACCTTGTTATGAAAGGTGGAAAAAAATTTAAACCCGCTCGCCACACCGACGTTATGCCATGCGATGTGACCTAAGATGAATACTGCCTCTTTTCATGTGATTTCAGGAGGGAGTCTGCAGACGTCCAGCGAACTCGCCTATCCTTACCTAACCTGGACCTTAGGGTAGAGTTGCTAAGCTCTTTGCCTCCTGCCTTCAGTGGAGATCTGTATTTGAATTATCTCTTCTAAGTACTACCAGTCTTTGTAGATTTATTGTCTCTGGACAGCGCAATAAGAGGGAACTACAGAGAATTCTGCTTTCCGCAGATGGAATTCTGCCTCATATTACTAAGCCCTTAATATCAAAGTCCTCCAGTCCTTTGAAATCTATTTTATTTCTCTCTTCTGAGGAAAGCACATTTGAAACCATTTTCAGGGAAGACAGCAAGGAGACTTATGGCGACAGCGATGGAAGAGGCTCAGGCAGTGACTGGTGTGTCTGCCAAGGGACAGACAGATCACAAGCCAGGGTCTAGGCGATGACACCCAGACCGTTAAAATGACAGAAATGACAACGTTCCATTCACAAATCAAGCTGTATTGATAATGCTGAGTTAGCAGGAAGCACTCTAAAAATCAGAAACAGTTAGAACGCCTTCCCCACCAAATTATTTTATTAGGTTAATTAAACAGCTTAAAGATAATTCATTTTGTGTGGTACCCTTCTAGAAAATATTTCAAGTTTTTAAATGAACTTCCAATACATAAAACAAAATTACTTTAGCATACACAAATTTCAGATCAAAATACAACACTCTGTTTCTGTTTTCTTACAGTTATAAAATCCAGTCAATACAAACTACATAAAAAAGATAAAACACTTTCACTGATCCTTGGTACAAGAGAACAGCATGATGGCAGAATGTTCCCCAAGCACGGGTCCTGGGTTCGTGAGAAGGGACCGACCCCACAATATACTGAAGCATGTAAACAAAGTGCGTGCTACTTAACTTCAGAAGGTTAACAAATCCTTTTTGCATCAGTATTACTTGTAAACCATAAAGCAACTTTTTAAAAGAAAGGTTAATTTAAAAGTACTTCTGACTGCTAAATTTCTTACCAACAAGTAAATAGAAAATTATTCCACAAAACAAACTAGTACCTTTGGACCACGGGATGTGAGACGTGACATTTCAATGAAATCAACTTAGCACAGTTTCTCTACTATCCTACTGAACTTGGGGAGTACGATTTTACAAGTTGCAGCCTTCTAGCACTTTCAAAGGTTGGAACTTTCTAAACAATGCCTTTCGTTTAGCTTACGTATTTTCATTGCAAATCCCTGTTTTTCAGTAGTACAACTTATGAATGATAGGATAATATCACACACAACACAACCTTAACTAAGTATGTGTCTAAGCAGACCTCTCTACTTGGAATTCTACTAAATAATAAAGTTGCAGGATTTTTGGTGCAGTATTTACATGGTATTCATGGCATCTTCCTTATAGTATTCAAAGTATCAAAGTGATAAATCAAGACTGCTAAAAATCGGTCTTGGACAAGGGTGACAGTCACATATTCAAGGGTCCCGCACAACACTGGCATGAGCCAACAGGAGCCACGCCGGCCACCCGCTGGGCCAGGGCCAACTGCCAACAGCAGCCCTGAATTTGGGAGGGTCAAATCGAATTTACAATCTTGTTTTCAGGAATTTCCTTGGCAGTTCTCTTTCATGGCAGAAGACCTACACCCGTGATGGAAAACAAAAGAATGTACACATTTCTAGTGTGTCATGAATGGGCCGCACTCACAGAGACGTCACTGTCACTGGTGACACACAATGAAGTCTGCCCACGCCTACCCGAGGAGCATCTGCAAAACGGTTTCTGATGAGGATGGGAATGTGGAAGTGGGCAGAGCAGGGGGTGCTTTAATCAGTGGTGCACACCCCAACACTGGCTGCAAAGGTTGTTTAAAACTTCTGCTGATTACCTGATGGCTGCCACAATTCACAAAAATGATACAAAAATGAAAGGCGTATCACCATTATGTCGCCGGTGAACTGAAGGGGTGCAAGACCCAGGACCCAAACAAAAGCTGAGCTCCAAGTGAATTCAAAATGAAAAGAACCCTAATGGCAGAGAAAGCCACAAATCATGTAACTAAGCAAGTTTTGCTAACAAATAGCCTGTGCTTTTCTTAACTAAAGGCCACTTGATACATTTTCCAACATAAAATTTTTATTCAGATTATCTTTGTTTTCATGGAGAGCTTGAATTTTGAGGTATGATCTAGGAAAAAGATGTTATCACCCACACAAATGGAAGGCTTACTTTTTTATTTCTTAAGCTGATGGTATCTTTTTGCTCGCCCCATGTACCAGTTCCTACATTTTTTTTTATAAAACATAACTCAACTTTAATGAGCATATGCTAGTTTAATAATAAATTTACTGAAGTTTCTTTTGAAGCACAAATTCCTTTTGCAAAAAAACATAAAAAGGTGGTCCGTCTCGTAAACAAGCAGTTCTAATTTCTGATCCCATCCATGATTTGGAACACAGTGTGTTTTTAAGTCAGAGCTGAAGAGGAGATAAGGGCTGCGCTGCGCTCTGCTCTGGACAATCCGGGCTGGAAGGGGACAGAGGAGAACCCACACGGAGACTCCCCATCCGGCTCTGCGGACAGATAGACGGACACAGCAGAGCGCCTGTCACGAGAGGCCACCCGACCGGGCGCTTCAGGGAGCGCGGGGCTGCGCTGGGTGCTGAGGTGGTGCACGTGGCCTGTGCCGGCCTCCTCTCCCGCTTTGGAGGGGAGCCCTGAGGGCTTCTGGGGCTGGCATGGAAGGTGTCATTCTAGCCTACAGGTGCCTAAGGGGCTGGGATGTGTCCTTGGGGGTGCCTCAGAAGGTGAGGGGCCGTTCTGACCTGGAGCCTGGGGACAGATCTGACTCACAGGCAGGCCCAGCTGGCTATGGAAAGTACTAGTACGAAGGTCTGCTCAGCAATCCCCGAGGCTCACGCCCTGGGCATTACGTGGTAATATGAAGGTCTGCTCAGGAATCCCCGAGGCTCACGCCCTGGGCATTACGGGGTAATATGAAGGTCTGCTCAGCAATCCCCGAGGCTCACGCCCTGGGCATTACGTGGTAATATGAAGGTCTGCTCAGGAATCCCCGAGGCTCACGCCCTGGGCATTACGGGGTCATATG
>CM052654.1:8120855-8167201 GCA_028533165.1 Leontopithecus rosalia
GGAAAAGAAGAAGAGCAGAGGACAGGGTGGGAAAGCTATCCCAAGAAGACTGAGTAAAAAGGACTCCAAATCATGGCCAAAATACCCTTCCTCCACCTAGATGACAACCCCAAAGCCAGGAGAGAAAGGTGGGCCAACTGCGAAGTGCCTGTTTCTCAGAGATTCCACCTAGCAGTGTCCTTGGGGAGCTACAGTGGAACACGGAGAGAAAAACCAGTGCTGGTTCAAACAACAGCTTATTAACAAGTGAAGGAAACGGGAAGACAGACGGCTAGCTCTGAGGACGCGGCGTGCACCCCAGTCTATCAGTCTCTTAGGATCATGATCTCACGTTTCCCCTATTTCTGAGATTTAAAAACAATTTTTTTTGTTATTATTTTTTGAGACGGATTCCCCCCGTCTGTTGTCCAGGCTGGAGTGCAATGGCACAATCTCAGCTCACTGCAACTTCTGCCTTCTGGGGTCAAGTGATTCTCCTGCCTCAACCTCCTAAGTAGCTGGGATTACAGGGGCCCATCAGCACACTCAGCTAATTCTTTTATTTTTTAGTAGAGACGGGGTTTCACCATGTCGGCCAGGCTGTTCTCAAACTCCTGACCACAAGTGATCTACCTGCCTTTGCCTCCCAAAGTGCTGGGATTACAGGCGTGAAGCCACCTCGCCCAGCCTGAGCAGATCTTTTACAAGATAGCAGTGGTCAGGACACACAGGGAGAGGCTTTTACTCCCTCTCCCTCCGGAGCTGAGAGTAAAACGGCAGTGGACTTTCACCAGGGAGGAGGACAAGACAAAACCATGATGTCTTGGTGACGACGTGGCCCATCAACAAGGCTACCAACCTGGAGCGTGGGAAGGTCGCCCCACCAACCTCCCCTAGGGTGGGGGAAACAGCTGGCTTATGTTCAAATAATCAGTATCACCTAACTTTGTTCTGAAATTTCGTATAGCAGTGTTCTTTCTCGAGCCTAGATATAAGACTTTACATTTAGCCATGAGACTGAAGAGCTAACAACAAACACGTCCCGCCCGGCACTCTTTCTGTGCCATCTCTACTTTCATGAGTTGCTGATAAAAATGTCCTGCAGGTCCAGCTCACCTCCAGTGATCCCGCCAAGCTCCGAGCTTCCCAACACTGTCTGCATCTGGCTATTCAACCTAGACTCAGTTCTTTGTTAAACCCTAGCTCTGCCTCCTGCTCATATTCAGAGATCAACAATGACTTTAGCAAATACCTTATCGAAATCAAGACAAGCTGAGCACATCACATACCCCTTCCTCTGCCAGTCTCATAACCTCACCAGGAAAGCAAGTGTATGATATGACAGAAGGATTAAGTAGTTCACTTACGGTACCACTTTGTTAAATAAGCTTCTTTATGCAAAGGATGGAAAGTTCCACACACACAGACACATGCACAAACACACAAGTACTTGTAACACATATTTGTTTTTAAGTTTAACATCCAAGTTAAGAAAGCATAGTATAGGTCTATGATCTAAAACAGAGATCTAGGAAATATCTAGTTTCTTTGACCAATATAGACTATTACCTTTGCTATTTTAAAGAAAAAAAAATTCAACTTTGGTATAGAGTTTTAAGTATTACTATAGAACTTCACTGTGAAAATTCTAAACAGAGGGTTATTTATAACAAACTATGGATTCTAAACATATGCTGGGCTGTTTCAGCTATCTACAGTTGTTTGGAATCTAAATGTTAGAGATGCAGAAGGAGAGAGGTGGCATGGGTCTAGAAGGTAAATCATTTTATGGCTGGATATGGTGGCTCAGCCTGTAATCCCGGCACTTTGGGAGGCTGAGGCAGGCGGACTGCCTGAGCCCAGCAGGTCAAGACCAGCCTGGGCAACATGGTGAAACCCCATCTGTACTAAAAATACAAAAAACTAGCCGGGCATAGTGGTGTGCACCTGTAGCCCCAGCTACTTGGAAGCTGAGGCAGGAGAATTCCTTGAGCCTGGGAGATTGCGCCACTGCACTCCAGCCTGGGTGACAGAGAGAGACTCCATCTCAAAAAAAGAAGAAAGAATTTTATGAACACAAACATATAATACATTTACTTGTATATCATGTGGCAGCAGACGTGAGAATGGGGAAAGCTGTAAGGCCCGGGACATTCCAGGCAGGCAGCCTCGGCCTCCCCCACAGGGTCTCCCTGTGCTCCGTGTTGAGAGCTGACATCATCAGGGTGGCAGCAACAGTGATCACTGCGAGCAAGCCACTTTCCCAAGTGCTTACAGTCATCACCCAGTTAGTCCTCACCACAACCCTCAGAGGGCAGATCCTCCTGCTTCTTCCATGTAGGAAACTGAGCCTCAGGGTTAAAGAGATTCCCAAGTCACAGAGCGGTAATTGTGGCAGAAGCCCCCAGACCCAGATGCACCTGACACCAAGACCTATGCTCCCAACCCCTGGGTCTGTAAGGAAAGTATATAAAGATGATTGCCTGATAATAATTCAAACAAGAAAGTCTGGGGTTTAAGTTAAAGGAGGAAGCCTTGGTTCTCATGGAAACCACTTCCAGGAAATGTCTCATGTCCTGAGCTAAGCCAGCAGGGTGCTAACAGCTTGTCATTGGAGGAGAAGCTTTGCCATTCTACTGTTAAGAGCAAGCCCTTTACTCTGAAAAGCACAAGCGTAAAAAATAAATCTTACTAATGCGTAAGAACAGTTAAACTTGGTTATACTTGGTATAACTTAAGCACCAGATTTTAGCTGGTGCTTAAGTTATACGAAGTATGCCAGGCTTTTAGAAATGGGCATAACTCCTTCGGCCACGGCATCACTGAAGTCCTCCATTTAAGTAGGCTGTGTATGACTGTGGCCTGAAACTGGGCCATTATTACAAGATCTCCCAGGAGGAGGAGTCTTGCCTACAACTGGTGAGCTGCCTCAACTCCTTCCTCCTGACGGGGAAATCAGGCAAGCTGACAGACACTAGGGAGGATGGAGGCCACCACGTGTGGGGTGCAGAGGGCACGTACCGCAGGAAGCCGAGGGATGCTCCACTGGCACAGGGAACAAATCACATCATTCATGATTCTAAGTATCATCCAACTCTATGTAGTTCTGCCAACCTCAACTCTGCACTTAGGAAACACTTTGAGTGAGAAGGAGCTTAGCAGTGAGTATAGATTTTCATAAAAATTAAAAGATTTTGGGAAAACAATAGCACCTTATAGAAAATGAAAAAAAATAGTAGCCTCAAGCACCCAAATCCCAAACACTGGGTCAGATGACAGAGGGACACATTTTCTTGTCTGATGCCAACAAGAATGGAAATCAAGCCCTCTGTTTTACACAGCAGCGACGGTTAAATAGACTACTTTTCTGCATCAGGAAAACACAGCCTTTAAAGACTCTTTAAAGTTCAAGTTGAGTTTCAAGTAATCACTTTGCAGCAACTCTAGGAGAATTATTGTTCCTCCTGGTTGTAAGTGCCTTTTTTTTTTAAAGTAGTAAAATGGAAAACAGGCCTTAGAGAATTGTGTTTCTCAAGGCCGCTGACTGCCTGCTTCCAAGCTTTTGTTAAAGAACAGAATGTGTTGAATTCTTCTAAATTGGCAGGGGATCAAGCACAACACTACATAATGAGGTAGCTGAGAACACAGTTTTTCCTATAAACACAAAGAACGAGTGAATAAGGGCATGTAATTCTCATCCGATTAAACAGGAAACACGATAAAGCAAGTTACTATAGCTGTATTTAAACCAAGTTACTGGTCTGACTTGAAACAATTTAACCCAAGGTTCTGAGGTACGCCTTATTTATAACTAATGAGTAAAAACAATAAGGTACCCAGACCTGCTATTTGTACTGAAATGCTAAAATAAGATCCTAATAAATATAATTCACCAACCAGAAAACAGACGAATCTACATGTGGGATGTGAATAATGTGAAACGGCCATTTATTCCTGTGGACCCTACTCAGTGTGTAATCGTTCACTTCATCTCAAGGCAGTATGTCCCCCGACTCTGTGTGATGTCACCCTCTTCCACCTACTCCTTCTCTAATTCAAACCACGAATGTATCATTTCTGGGTTTCTTTCAATGTATGCAGGGAAGGAAGCTCAACAACTTTGTTGAGCTGGAAGAAATTAATATCAACATTTATAATCAGGCCAAATTTCAGTTGAGTAGGGACTTCAAAAGATTAGTTTTAATCTTAAAAAAAAAAAAGAGGCCGGGTGAGGTGGCTTATGCTGGTAATCCCAACACTTTTGGAGGCTGAGGAGGGCGGATCACGACGTCAGGAGATCGAGACCATCCTGGCTAACATGGTGAAACCCCATCTCTACTAAAAATACAAAAATTAGCCGGGCGTGGTGGCACATGCCTATAATCCCAGCGACTCAGGAGGCTGAGGCAGAACTGCTTAGACCCTGGAGAAGGAGGATGCAGTGAGCCAAGATCACATCACTGCACTCCAGCCTGGGCAACAGTGCAAGACTCCATCTAAGGAAAAAAAAAAAAAAAAGAGGACAACAGACATTTCTGACTAAATAATTATATAATGTAGTTTTATTTATTAGATGATTAATTTCATGAGAAAGAGAAGGAGTGTAAAAATCCAATCACTTGGATAATTTCAATGACAGAACCGAAAAAGAACATACTTTCTATGGGTGGTTGCTGGCTCAAGTGCCTATGGTTCCGGCTGGGTCTGAGGCCAGGAGTTTGAGACCAACCAGCCTGGGCAACAGAGTGAAACCCTGTTTCTACAAGAAATTTAAAAAATAAAATAAAAAAGAACAAACTTTCTTAAACTGTATGCATTACCCCAAACCATTTGGAAGTATGACTTAATTCCTTAGATGTCACATACGTGGAACTATTACAATGAGATGATGTTGAGATATGTTTAAAATGGAAACAAGAAGAAGATTACTTCTGAAAAATACAAAACCTGAGAAATGTTACCAGCTAACTTGCAAAAAATAGAGAAAACGCCTACCGGTCAATACTACGGAGACTTAACCGCCAGCAAGCACGACAGACGCTCAACCCAAGTTCGTGTTCTCAGTCACGGGCAAATGGTCCTTTCTCACCTTTATACCAAACCTTTCCGTAATTTCTACAGAAACTACAGAAAGAGTCAAGAATACTTCGAGAAGTATTTAAAAGCTAGCAAAATATTTTCCTAACATTCTAAGATACAGTTCATTTTCCCTTACTGATTACATGGAGTGAGAGAGGGAAGTACGCATGAAGCTGCAGCTCTTTGAAACTCAAGTTTCTCTTTCAAACACACATTCTTCTGTTCTCATGACCTTAGTAAAGTCTCCAACCTCCTACGGCTAACTAACAAAGAAAATCAAGCACATCTCAGGTTATGTCTGTGCAACTAGCAAAGGACATGTTTGGGAGCTTAAGTTGTATTAATACTACAAATGATTATTCTATGATGAAAAATACTTGTATGCCCAGAAACATCAAGTTCTGGCCCCGCCGCCTGATGGGTGAGCTTATAATCCAAACACCTGGCTTCTGCTTTTGGTTCTTGCTGCTCCCTAAAGCGAGAGATGAAGCTGCATGTGTCAGGCCTCCAAGATTACCCGCATACAATGGGGAAAGTGCCCTGCACATCCCAGAGATGTAACGATCAAAGAGGTACATGTCCTGGAAAGATTTTGAGACCCATATAAAAAGCAGTCAGTGAAGCTCACTATTAAGCTATGCTGAGTAGAGGGGGGTCTCAAGAAACCTACAGGGCATGTGGAGACCACAGGATTGTACATCATGTACATCAGGCACTTGGCATCATTTACTCTACACTAGTTTCCGCTCCGTACAGGAGGCCGGCCCATCTGGGTACAAAGCTTCTAACTGAAAACCCAGTAAAATCAGTCACTCTTAGAGTGCCCTTTTCAAGAGAAGAACATCACTTTGATCATAAGAATATGTTTATCTGTCAAATGTTTATTGACTACGTACTCTGTACATTCACTGAGACCAGCAGATGACAAAGACAGGGCCCGTGCCTATCCCAGGGTGAGTTGACGATCTTGAGTAGGAGGGTGGTGTGACATCCACCTCACTGTTCAGCTCCTTGAATGGCAACCACAGTTCCTAGTGGGTGCTCATCGGACCTGTGTTGGTGGACCTCAGGTGGGCTTTGCTACACTCAGCTGGTCTCTTCTTACTGACCTCCTGAACTCCAGTGCTCAGTGAGCAGCCAGTGGAAAAGGACAGTCTTACCTTTCCCTTCCACCAGGTATTTTTCTGGGGGTTCCAGCATCTCTGAATTGATACAAAGTGCCAGCTCGTTCTTCCCCCATTTAACCAAATGTCTTCATCTGACCACGGGAGGCCTCTTTAATCACGAACGCCAACATTCTGGAAGGGGATACTGCAGTGCTTCTAGCATTCCTTGGAAGGTTTTTGGAATCCCTGGTTTGGTACACTGAGGTAGAATGTACCAAATGGAACTCTAATGGGCCACAGTACCTAAGATATTTCTCTAGAAATGAAACTTAACCACCCATGAGTAACTTAGGTGCCAGAGCAAAGACAGCCCTATCTTTACTATATTTGTACAAAGAATGTATTTCCTTTACATTGACTAGGGAATCCCTCCAGCTCATAAATTACAAAAATGACACTTCCAAACCAACAATGAAGAAAGCGTCATCGTTAAAGTGGTAGAGCAGCATAATAGAACGCTTCATCACAGACAAAACGCCATCCAGGATACCCCCACGTGCTCTTCCTTGGTTGTTACACGGTTTGAAAAAAGGCTGTGGTTAGCTATCAATTCCTCACAGCAATGAAACATTAAGCTACATAATGAATTTAGAATTTACTTAGGCCAAATCTTGACAGTATCCCAACTACAAGTTGGTAAACACTGTTTTTAATCCTGCTAAAGAAGAGAAATGCGAACACCAAGTAAAACTTACTATAAACTACAAATATTTCAGTATTTACACTCAATATGAGTTTGACATAGTATAAACTGAAGGTCAACAGGCTCAAGAATTTATCTGAAGCACCAGGAGACAGTAAATATATGTAGTTTAGAACTACAATTCAAAAAGTAAACCCATACAAATACATTTATCAGGTCAAACAGTGTAACACACACATGCACACTCATCTCTCACACGGTTTCTTCTCACAGGATATAAGCACTATCAAAAACAAAACAAAAAAACACTTTAAATTAAACACTTAAATCTTTGAAAAGTCTCTATTTGGATATGCTAAACAAAGAAACAAACAACCTATTTTAGACTGCAGCCTAGGAGAGATTCTTTAAATATTCACTTATTCAAACCTGAGACAACTTTCCTTCTCAAAAGAAATTGCACTTTCCCCAAAGATAGCGGTATTTAAAATTTAAGACCTATGCTGAGCCACCAATTCCAACACACACCTGGCAAAAGTGCTTATCAAGAAAGAAGTATCAAAAAGTTATTAAGAAATGATGTTTCAAGGCCTAAGGGGAATGTTAAAACACAAACCTGCATGAAACGAGGGAAAATTTATTTTACAATACTGAAATAACTGTAATTTACAAGAGTCATGATTAATTTTGGAGCACAGTAAAATTAAATCATCGCTATACCTTAACACCTTTTAATATTTGTTTATAGTAAAATAACAGTTTGGCACTTAGCAGCTTTTGTGTCACTGCATCCCATATTATGTGGCAAATTTATTTTATAAAACGTTATCTAATTTCTGCAGTTACAGTGTCAATGAACTGAATAAAACAAAACAAAACACTATTTTTATAAAATGAATTTATCAAGTCATGCAGGTATGATAATATTGCAAGAGGAACACATTCACTCCTAAATAATGAACTGTCTCCTTGGAGAGGCCTGGCGTAGACTGGAGGAAAAAACTTTAAATGTCAGAAATTAAAAGAAAGAGAATTGCTGCCGATCGTGGCTTTGATTGGATGTCAGTTACTGTTTTAATGTCCCCCAACTGCAGCTGCTGAATGCCAAGGTACTGTTCTGTACAGCATATTTCACCAAAGCAAATTTACTTTTCCAGCAATTTGCTTCTTCTAAAATTAATGTCTAGTTGTAAAAAGAAAAACCTTCCTTTCTTTGCAGAGGCCACATAGTTTGCTTTCATTAAAAGATCTCCACAGTATCACTGGAAAACGTGCAGACAACAGCTGACTGGGAAACGAGGCAATTCTAAACTTGTTTTCACTGACATATTAAACATGATTAATCACACGGCTGCGGCACAGCTGGCCTGCTGCCTCTGGTATATGAGATAAAAACCTTGCACCTTCTCTTACCAGGTATCTTCTGGCCAAAATGGAGCATTAATGTGCCACATCTCAACACTCTGTAATCCCACAGGCATAGCATCTCTCAGCAACTTCTGTAGCACTACACTGACTTCCAGAAGGTGTTAGAGAAAAAAATCACAGTTAGGTCACCCTTTTTATGTCTATGGGTGGGAGAGCATAAGTGATGTTTCATATGCACATTAACTGCATATAAACATTCCATACAGGAAGTTTCTAGAAGAAGTTCCTGTTATCATTTTACAACCAAAGGATACCTTTATACATGTGTTAATAAGACAAAATGCGGCTTCTTACAGCCATATTCCAAGAGGAAAAAAAAAGCTGTAGAAAACAATTAAAAATGAAGTACTCTATATTAAATTGATTAGAAATTTGATATTGCATAAAATTCAATTTAGGAAGTAATGAAGCACTTTGAAGTCCCCGATTTCACACTAGGGTGGTGGAATTCAAGTGGAAAACAAATTATCTTACAAGATACTTCCAGGAACAAAAGACATTCTTCCCCCATTGAGAGGTGGGGTAAAGTGAGTTGAGGTGGGAATGAGAGATGGTAAAGGAGGGAAGGAAGAGAAGATTAATTTGCTCTACTATGAACAGAATGAAATTAAGTTGAGGTAGTTTATGCTACCAGCCAAACTTTACTCAGAACATAATATGTCTAAAACTCTCACTAGTGAATGCCACTGGGAAACTTTTATAACAAAGACTAGATTCTTAACACAGATTCGCATCCTAAGACAAGTTTTCAAACCCTAAACAGTAGTAAACAAGACTTTGTGTGCTTTCAGACAGGTTATATTAAAAAGTTTTTGATCCCTACATATTTTTTCTGGATAGCTTTTTTGTTTTTGTTTTTAAGCCATAGCAGACCTTTATTATTTGTCTGACTCAGGTCTTTCTTTTATAAAATCTCCTACTCACCAATATCCTCACACTTAGAAAATGGTTTTGATCACTGAAAAGGCAGAATGGCACTGCAGGAGACCCTTCCCAGCTCCACTGGTACTACCCAGAAAGGATGGCATGACACGTCTTCATCTAAGTCAACACAGAAGTGAGCAACTTCCTTCAGTTCACATGAGGGCTGCAACCTGACTCATCGATTTACTGAATCTTTACATTACTGAGATAAAGTTATAAAAGAGAAATTCTAACTTCCTTGCAATTCATCATGATACAGTTTTAAAAAGATTCTTAGGACAGAGTTCTAGGAATAAATGGAGACTAACTGGTATACAGTCCAATCTAACATTTTAGGCACGAACCTTACTTTGTTGGGCAGGGTTAGGCATGATATATCCTTCCAAGTGCAGTAGAAAAGCAGTCTTGGCATGTTTGGATATGTTGATTTGCATATACAGATTTTGTTTGTTTGTTTGTTTACCAAAGCTACATATTTGAACACAGCAGTCAGACATGAGTTCCCTTCAGGGAAAATGCACCTTAATATTTTAACTTTGATAGTTTACATGATACCAATTCCCACTCCCTTTTCCTTTTGATATTTACTAGCCTCCGGTGTCTACAGACACACCTCACTGGAGGAACTGACTCCTCCCAGGTAGTTTTTCAACAGTTCTGTGTTCTCCCAAACAAGAGCTGAAGCTCAAGTTTCTAAGCCTCATAAAACCACCAGTTACCATACCAAAGCCCAGCACACAGAGTGAGTTTCAGCCGTCTCCGCTTTCCCTTTCGCAGCTATGTTATGGTGCTCTTGGGTTCGGATCGCGCTCTCTGCTCTGCTTCCTCCTCAAGGGGAATGAACACGAATACGGAATAAGCCTTGCTGAAGTTGCAGGCGGAAAAGCTTGCAATTTGCAATGCGTAAGGCCGCACACGCGGTGCGGCGAAGGTCGGATGGAAGGAGTGGTTTAGTGTGGTGCCAGGTTCCGGTGCTTCTTTTAAACTCACGCACGTAGTCATAATTGGTACCTAAGCCAGGGAAATAAGCAAGGGTGAGACAATGTGCCCAGAACCACCAGGAAACAGTTCCAAGAAAATCACCGTAACACTCTCACCTGTATCAAGATCTCCAATAACATAAATACTGGCTCCTATAGGTACAGCTCCATAAACAAAAGATGAACTGGCGGGGATGCATAAATTCTGGTCGTTAAGATAGATCCACCTGCAAACAAAGACGGTGCACAAAATTAAGGAAATCAAAAGGATGACAACAGTGCCTAGGGAGACTGACACAGCAAACTTGGCGAGTCATCATCAGTACCAGGCACCGTGCCAATCTCGACCCCACATTCCACTGCCAGGTCACCACCGACACGCTGCCAGTTGCTACACACAGGAGTTTTGTCTGTGCTCGAATGAAACATGTATTGAGTCACAAACAACATGTGCTTTCCAACCTGCTTCTGCTCAGTCCAAGGTTGCAGAGATTCATCTGTCTTTCATTTCTGTTTATTTCTGAGCAGTACTCCATCATATGGATGTACCAGAATTTGTTGGTTTTTCACACAGGGCCTCCCTCTGTTGCCTCAGGCTGGAGCGGAGTGGTGCAATTACAGTTCACTGCAGCCTCAACCTACCAGTTCAGGTGATCCTCCCACCCTAGCCTCCCAAGTAGCTGAGATTACAGGTGTGCACTGTCATGTTCAGCTAATTTCTGCTGCTGTTTTTTTTTTCTAAGTAAACACGGGATTTTGCCATGTTGCCCAGCTGGTCTTGATCTGCCCACCTCGGCTTCCCAAAATGCTGTATTACAGGCGTAAGCCGCGGAGCCCGCCCCAGAATTTGTTATTCATTCGCCTGTCGATGTTGCAGTTTTTGGCTATTGTGAATAAGGCTGTGAGGAACATCAGAGAGCAAGTCTTTTTTGTAAACTTAGGAAGTTGACGGACTATATGGTAAGGGTATTTTCTACTGGGAAAAAAAATGTCCCACGGCTTTCCAAAGTGTTGCACCATAATTTTGCATTCGAATTAGCAATGTGTAAGAATTCCCATTGCTCAGTATTATTGTGAGATCTCAGGTCTCAGTATTACATTTTTAATTTTAGCTGTTTTAATGGTGTGCACTTCCCTGAAGACTAATGAACATCTCTAGACATGCTTACTGGTCGTTTTATGGATTTTTTTTTTGAGACAGGGTCTCACTCTGTCACTCATCTAAGTTGGAGTGCAATGGTGCAATCACAGCTCACTGCAGTCTCAATCTCTTGGGTTCTAGTAATCCTCTCACCTCAACGTCCCAAGTAGTTGGGGTCACAGATGTACACCACCACACCCAGCTAATTAAAAAAATTTTTTTCATACAGATGAGGTCTTACCATACTACCCAGGCTGTCTCAGGCTCCAGGGCTCAAGTGATCCTTTTGCCTTGGCCTCTTAAAGTGCTGGGATTGCAGGTGTGAGCCACCAGACCCAGCCTCATTTTATATTCTTTCATAAAATGTCTGTTCAAAGGTTTGCTCATTTTCAAACTGGGGGCTGTGTGTGGTGGCTCATTCCTATAATCCCAGTACTTTGGGAGCTTGAGGCAGGTAGATCACTTGAGCCCAGGAATTTAAGACCAGCTGGGCAACATGGTGAAACCCTGTCTCAACAAAAAATACAAAATTAGCCAAGTGTGGTGGCAACTGTCTGTAGTCCCAGCTACTCAGGAGGCTGAAGTGGAATGATTGCCTGAGCTAAGGAGGTCAAGGCTGCAATGAGCTGAGATCACGCCACCGCACTCCAGCCTGGGCAAAAGTGAGACCCTGTCTCCAAAAAAAAAAAAAAAAAAAGATTAAAAAAAAGGATGTAGCAAGACTATCTCTACAAATATTTTTTTTCCATTGGGTTTATTGTCTTCTTATTGAAATATAAGATTCTTTCTATCCCGTGGATACAAATACTTCATTACGTACAAGTATTATGAATTTTTTTTCCTAGCTTGTAGGTTGCGATTTCATTTTCTTAATGGAATCTTTTGAAGAACAGAAGTTTCTAATTTTGATGAATTCCAGTATATCCTTTCCTTCTTTTACAGTCATGGTTCCTGTGTCATTCTAGAAAATCTTTGCCTACCCTAATATTATAAAAATTTTTCTCCTATGCTCTCTTCTGGAAATTTTACAGTTTGATCTTTTACATTTAGGTCTATGATCCCTTTCGAGTTAATTTTTTGTGTCTGGTATGAATCACTGTTCACTTTCTTCCATACGGATAGCTAGCTGTTCCAGCACCATTTGCTAAAGGCTTTTCTTTCCCCACTAAATTGCCTTGGCACCTCTGTTGAGAATCAATTTAATAACCACTAAAAGGATTTGAGGCTCTATGAGGAAGTGGCTGATCCCGGAGCTGAGGTAGAGAAAATACAAGATGGGCCTAGAGCATCCTGTTGTGCCAGATAGAAGTGCTTAAAAAGTGCTTAGAAAGGCTGGGGGTGTGTCAAAGGACACGGAAGCCATGGTGAAGCAGCTCCTGACAGCTGAGGGTGCAACTATGTGAGCAAGAAAGTCAATAAGGATGATGCTGGATTTATAACCGAGGGAATAAAATAAATACCCATGAATCCATATACTGTAAGTAACTGGAAAACATTAATAGGAAAAAGGGACAAGTTTCCTTTACAGAAAAATTCCAATTAATAAATGCAGAAGGAATGACGGAAACAAAATCACTGTCAGGCAAACCCCACAGTAATGCCTTCTCCAGGTCAGATCGACCGATGGACACTAACAAGAGTGGCTGAGAGTTTAAGGAGAAAATGGTTTTGCAAATTCTCACGTTACCTCCACCAAGATATTTATTAATTACAACAACAAAAACAGTTTATTTTCTGGTGGAGAAATCTAAGAAACACCACCTTACCCACGCCATCAAGGTTAGCATCACCAGCAATAAGGCACATCAACGTTCTCCCTGATGTGATGCAGAGAAGTGCATACCATGACTTCTGTGGTACTGCCAAACTGCACAACCTCAGTCTAATTGCAAGAAATCATTAGATAAATCCAAATCAAGAGATCCTACAAAAAAATAATGGACCAGTAATCTTCAAGAGTATGAAGGTCATGAGATTCAAGGAAAGAATGAAGCAGCACCACAGATTAAAGGAGTCTAAGCAAACACAGTATCTGAATGCAATGCAGGATCCTGGATTGGATCTGGAAACAGAGAAAAAAGACATTAGAAGAAAAGCTGGTGAAACTCCAGTAAGTCTGCAGTTTACTTGATAATACTGGACAATGTAAATATCCTGGTTTTGATGCTTGTACTGCAGTCATGTAAGATGCTAACACTAGGAGAAGCTGAGTAAAAAGGCCTATGGAAATGGGAATACTTTGACTATTTTTGCAACTTTTCTACAAGTCTACAATATTATTCCAAAATAAAATTTTATTTCTTTTTTTTAAAAAAGAGTAAATCTATACCCTGCTAGGTAATAATACTGCTGGAGGGTAAATGAATGATTGCCTGTTAACAGCTAACAGGCATAGCCAGGTCACAGCGGACTTCAGTAGGACCTTGGGAATGCATCGAAATGGTCTTCAGAGTTACCAAGGTCCAGGCCTATACTCACTGGAGCGCACAGTCATATGGCCATCACTCCATGTCTAACTCTATGCTGCGAAGCAGCCAAGCCATCTCAACGTCAAAGATAAATGTACAATTATTTCCCGAAGATTTCCGAAGAACACCACTTTTATTTCAATGAACACTCTTCCCAGACTCTTCTAAAGCAGGTAGCTTCCACATTTAGAATTCCAAGAAACACAAAAACCTAATGATTTGTCCAAGATCACAGGACAACTCAGAAACAAAGCTAAGCACCACCCTTCTAAAACCATTCATCTAACATTTGATTCAACTAACATTTGAATGTTGATGGGTGTCAGACCTTTGAAAGAAAGTGTTTGAAAAACAAAAGAAAATGTAGCTTTCTCTAAAGGCAGCCTGATGGGGGCAGCTCTGGGTAGTTAGACTAGAGAAAACATAGCCATCTTTCTGGCTACAGAACTCAGGAATCTGGAAAAGGAATCTTGGGGCAACCAGGATCTCCAAAGTATGAGTGAAGAACCTGAGAAAGGAGAGAGGTACAGAAACACCCCTCAATTTGAGAATACCCACTCATCTCAAGTCTTCAACTAACCCTGGAACCATGTATGCTTATGACTGAGGCTTTGAGAGCTGGACTGGGAGTTCAGCTGCCACCCATGGCAGGTGGCACGGCTTACACTTACGTCTCACCAAGTCAATTGCCCACTAAAACTCAGCAACACTCTAAAGCAATGTAAGAAAATTCAGGCTGGGTGCGGTGGCTCACACCTATAATCCCAGCACTTTGGGAGGCTGAGGTGCGTGGATAACCTGCAAGAGTTCGAGACCAGCCTGGCCAACACAGTGAAACGCCATCTCTACTAAAAATACAAAAAATTAGCTGGGTATGGTGGCACGTGCCTGTAATCCCAGCTACTCAGGAGGCTGAGGAAGGAGAACTGCTTGAACTCAGGAGGCAGAGGTTGTAGTCAGAGTGCACCATGGCACTCCAGCCTGAGAGACAAGAGCAAAACTTGGTAAAAAAAAAAAAAATTCAAGGCTTCAACAACATAATAGTAACCATGTCCAGAATCCAGTCCAGAATTACTCAACAAAAGGAGAGCCAGAAAAATAAGAACCCATATCTTAAGGGAGTAAACAATCAATAGACGCCAACTCTTGAGATGACTCAGATGCTGAAATTAACAGGCAAGGACTTGAACATGACTACCACAGTGATGCTCAGGAAGGGAAAGAAAAATGTGCTTGTGATGGACAGATAGATTCAGCACAGAAAATTTAAAAAGAGAAAACAAAACTCCACACACATTTTAGAATCGATGACACAATATTTGAAATAAAAAAATCACTGGATGGAGGTAACAAAAGAAAGCAGCAGCAAACTTGAAGACAGAGGAACGGAAACCATCCAATCTGAAGAAGGCAAAATTATATCGCAGACTGAATGGTAATGAAAATAAAACATATCAGCACGTCCAGCTAGAGTGGTGCTCGTGGAAAGATGAAAGCTTTTGCTATGTGCATTACAAAGGCAAAAGATCTGCCATGACTAACCTAAAATTCTACCTGAAGAAGCTGGAGAAGAGCAAAAGAAACCCAAGGTAAGAAAAAGAAAACGTGACTAAACAAACATTTTGGAATTGATAACATAATATTTGAACTAAAAAATTCACGAGATTTTCTGAGATCCATTTTACTTTTCTACTTTTCCTAAGTGAATTAAGTGGGGACGTGATAGGCATCACCTCTCCTGCATTTTCTAGTCTTTGATAGTGGCCTAATTTTTGCCAATTTCCCCAGGATGCTTCTGGTTTCCTATCCCGGTAGGAAAGGAAAGTTCCAGGGACTTCCACTTAGCCCTTCTTGTCATCGTGGCCCCCAATCCATACTGGTCAGAGAAAGAGTATGGTGATTTTGCCTGTTGTCAGGTAAGTCTATTCTAGTTATATATTCAGGAATCAAAAGAGGAAACACAGATCTTAACTTCAAAGACCAGTTAACATACATACTGTAAAAAATCAAAGTAGAGGGGCGTCTAGGCTGAGCGAATGCACGGAGGTAGCAAACACAAGAGGCTGTAAAACGTGAGGTGCAGTATAGGACATGTGAAAGAAACATACAGAAAAAGGGTGAAACTTCTTCTTCACCTCCGATCATGGAGAACCCTGAGTAGGGGGCTAAGTACTATTACCTTTATTTGGTAAGCAGTGGCAAACAGTCAAGAATTTTGAGCAGAGCAATCAACAACTCTGAGCTAAGTTTTTGTCAGATTTGTCTTTCCAAACCACAAGCAGGTAGCTGCACTGGCAAGGCTGGCCAGAGGCTAATTACACCACTCAGGACTGTGAGGGTAGCAGCGGGGCAGGGAAGGGGGAAATGTGAAAAATGCTACTGAGAGTTTAAAAAGGACCAGACCCGGCAACTGAGGAGTTGCACAGTACAAGACAGAATCCAAGATGATTCCTTTTCTGTTGAGACAGGGTCTTGCTCTGGCACTCAGGCTGGAGTGCAATGGCATGATCACGGCCCATTGCAGCTTCCACCACTTCCCAGCCTCAGGTGATCCTTCTGCCTCAGCCTCCCGAGTAGCTGGGACCTCAGGCATGGACCACCATGCTTAGCAAAGTTTTGAATTTTTTTGTAGAGATGAGATCTCACTATATTGCCCCAGCTTGTCTTGAATTCCCAGGCTCAAAGAGATCCTCCCGCTTGGGTCTCCCAGGGTGCTGAGATGATAGGCGTCAGCCTCTGCGCCTGGCCAAGACGACCCTGTTTTGAGCATGGACGATGGGGAGGATAGTAGTATTACTAACAGAAGAGGGCACAGGAACACAAATAGAAAAACTGTCATTCTGGGTATAGGAAGCTGCTGCTCTGACTTGGTAATAAGTTATGGCCATTGCTTTGCTTTCCTTTCTTTCAAAGAGTTTTGCTTTTATTCAGAAAAACAGAAAAGAGTAAGATATGGCTTTTTTCCAGGAAAGTTTTAACCTAAAAATAGGGAACAAAGACAGGAAAGACAAGAGATTACTTAAAAACAATCGACATGGTCTCCAATCGAATATGGACTGCTCATCCGGCAGCACGCTTTCCAGAGTACGCCAGTGTGACACATTTGCCTCTGATTTTTTCAGAAATGAACGACTCCTACATGTCATTTTGCTCTGTAGATAGTTATAGGAAAGCCTACATTTTTAAGTCAAGCTAGTGTGGTAGTTGGAAAGGTGGACTCTGGGGCCAGAACGCCCGAGTTTACTTCCCATCTCAGCCTCTTGCTCCTTGCGTGTCTGGGGGCACATCGCTCACCCTCTCTGTGCTGCGATTTCCTCACATGGAAAATAGGAGTAGGAATAGTATCTACACACACTTCAGAGTGCTACTTCGAAGATTAAATCACTACATGGCATTTGGTGTTATATGTGTGTTTAATATTATCTAAATGTGTTTGAATCTTGTATTGGTAAGATAAATTAACAGCTTTCTTCATTCTATTTACAAACTAACATTGAAGGGCTTAGAAATAAGGAACCGAACATACATAAACTTTATTTGGAAGTGCTTTTATTTATTTTGAGACAGGGTCTTACTCTGTAGCCCAGGCTGGAGTGCAGTGGTGCAATCTCAGCTCACTGCACCCTCCATCTCCTGGATTCAAGCAATTCCTGGGCCTCAGCCTCCTGAGCAGCTGGGACTACAGGTATGTGCCACCATGCCTGGATAATATATATATATATTTGTGTGTGTGTGTGTGTGTGTGTGTGTGATTTTAGTAGAGATGGGTTTTCACCATGTTGGCCAGGTTGCTTTAGAACTCCTGGCCTCAAGTAATCCACCTTCGTGATCTGTCCGCCTTGCAAAGTGTTGGGATTACAGGCGTGAGCCAACATGCCCGGCCTGGAAGTGCTTTTAGATAGCAAGGAAGGAGCAACACTCATGCTTAATTATTATGAACTTAAAGCAAGTAATAGTTATATCAAAAGCGTATCCACTACAAATATGTAACAACCTGATAGGCTGGGCACGGTGGCTCACACCTATAATGCCAGCACTTTGGGAGGCTGAGGCAGACAGATCACGAAGTCAGAAGTTTGAGACCAGCCTGGTCAACACAGTGAAACCCCGCCTCTACTAAAAATACAAAAATTAGTCAGGCATGAGGGCACGCACCTGTAGTCCCAGCTACTCAGGAGGCTGAGGCAGGAAAATCACTTGAACCTAGGAGGCAGAGGTTGCAGTTAACTGAGATCACACCACTGCACTCCAGCCTGGGCAAAGGAGCAAGACTTCACCTAAAAAAAAAGTTTAACAACCTGATGGAATATAAAGGTCCTAAAATTTATAGCATGTCAAGGGCACACTGAGGAATTTTATAGCCAGATTTAAATCTTACGCAATCAAAATAGGGACATGAAATGGTAAAAACAAAAGCAAGCTTGACTCCTCCAGCAAGCGAGTTACTAGCTCATGCTCTCTAAACAGTAATTCAGTCATTATGAAAAATGGTTATAACAATATATTTTTTTTTTAAGACGGAGTTTCGCTCTTGTTACCCAGGCTGGAGTGCAATGGTGCGATCTCGGCTCACCGCAACCTCCGCCTCCTGGGTTCAGGCAATTCTCCTGCCTCAGCCTCCTGAGTAGCTGGGATTACAGGCATGCGCCACCATGCCCAGCTAATTTTCTGTATTTTTAGTAGAGACGGGGTTTCACCATGTTGACCAGGATGGTCTCAATCTGTTGACCTCGTGATCCACCCACCTTGGCCTCCCAAAGTGCTGGGATTACAGGCTTGAGCCACCGCGCCCGGCTATATCAATATTTTATCAGAAACCAAACACTCTGGCAACTGACTGTTAGTGAAGTTGGTCAGACTGCCTTCAGATTCATTTGGGCAGGAAATACACACACACACACACACACACACACACATATATATATATTATACGTACATTTTTGAGATGGAGTCTTGCTCTATCACCCAGGCTGGAGTGCAGTGGCACAATCTCGGCTCACTGCAACCTCTGCCTCCTAGGTTCAAGTGATTTTCCTGCCTCAGCCTCTCGAGTAGCTAAGATTACAGGTGTGCGCCAGCATGCCCGGCTAATTTTTGTATTTTTAGTAGAGACGGGGTTTTGCCACGTTGGTCAGGCTGGTCTCAAACTACTGACCTCAGGTATCTGCCCACCTTGGCCTATCCAAAGTGCTGGGATTACAGGTGTGAGCCAGCACACCCAGCCTGGGCAGGAAACTACTATTAGACTTCATCTTTTGGCAGTCACGTATCAAGAAAGGAGAAATGTAGGGAAGTCTGAAAATCTGCCCCATAGCAAATATCCTCGAAACTGCTCTCAGTCTAATAAATTTTCCTAAGATAGTCTATCCCTATAATTAGAAAAAAAGGCTATGCAAATATCCTAAATTTAAAATACAAGTTGGGTAACATTTATATGATTTTCCAACATCTTGGTAACTGCTCACTGCCCTAATCTAAAATAGCATGAAATTAAACATTATGTTATAGCACCCTCTTCTGGTAACACGGCTGAAATACTCTAATAAAATTAGGGTTAGCATAGCAATCTCCCCTTAGGGTTGAAACATAAGACTGCAATGAAAACACTGCCCGGTGGTCCCAACAATAAAACGTTGAGGAAAGAGAAAAGAGACGGAGAAGGATGCTATCTACAAGACACGTGGCAACTGTCCGAGGCTTTAAGAACCTCAGACGCCATGCCTCGGCCACTTAACATTTTACCCACCATCCACACAGGCAGGTAGGATGTTGGAAGCCAGGATACAGAACCGACAAGAGTGGACCTTGCCCTGCGTTGCCAGCAGTTAACAGTTACAACCCCAGAGAGAGACTTGTCTGCAGTGCAAGGGATCACAGACCGAGGGATTTAAACCAGACTAGGAGGCATGAGAAGACTTTCTCTGGGTTTTGATAACTGAGCAGTTTTGAAAAAGGCCAACTTAACAGGATGGATAGAGGGAAGGAAACTTTTAGGCAAGAAATGGCATAAGAAACACAGAGCGGAGACAATCATACATATTTGCAGGGGAAAGTGGCTCAGTGTAAAGCATCTGGGTCAGTAGCAGAAAAAACAGACAAAGGCCGTATCATAAAAGGCCATATATGCTAAGTTAAGGAGTTTATTTATTTATTTATCTTTGGAGAACAGGGTCTCATGTTGCCCAGGTAAATCTCTAACTCCTGGGCTTAAGCAATGTTCAGTTTCTACCTCCCTAAATGCTGGGATTACAGGTGTGAGCCACCACACCCAGGAAGTTAAGGGGTTTTAAAATTTCTCCTAAAAGTGATAGGGAGCCAATAATGATTTTAAGCAACTAAGTGTCAAGATCTGATCTACATGTTAGAGACATTTTCTATTTAGGGATATTTTAAATTACCAGCACTTCTGAAGTCACTGAATAATATCCAGTACGCATCAGACACATCTCCCAAACCCAGAATTCAATAAGGTAACTGAAAACAAAACTAAATAAAGCTAAAATGCACTTTAAAAGCACAAAGAACAAGTTGCAGAAGCCACATGAAACCATTCTTAGTTACCTTTTAAACTCGTCATGGTAGAACTCAGACTTGCAGGTTACCATCTCGCCACCCTGGATGTCCTCACGACTTCTGACTCCCCCAAACACATACAGCTCCATGGCAACTCCACAGGCCACGGCTCCAAACCTGAAAGGCCACACACAGCGTATCAGGCACAAGCTGATCCACGTGAGACCTGACTCCCGCGTTCCCCTTAGGCTGGTTTAACGCGCAGCATTACTCTGTGGGCCTTCGTTTCTCAGGAAATGCCAAGTCAAAGAAAAGGTTACTAGGAAAAGAACAGAACAAGAGCCAGGCAGGGTAAGGGACTCCAGCCCCAATGAGCAGCAAGGGAATCTACACAGTCCACACCCATATCCATGTACCTCCTCTCTTTCAGGGGACATATGGCAGTCCACTGCTGGGTCCGGGGATCGTAGCATTCCACAGACTCGAACAGCTTTCCATAGGAGCCTCCACCCATGGCGTAGATTTTCTTCTTCATAGCTGCATAGCAGCCAATCTGAAAGGGGAAAACAACGACAGGGGAGGGGCAGCATTTCTCACTCAGGTCAGGTGAACAGATACTAACTTCTCCGGGGCATAAAGATATTTAGGAAGGGGTTTGAATTCTAACAGTAAAACAATGGTGGTTTTCAATACTACAACACCGGACTTTGAAAATGAGAAGAGCTAAGTAAGACACCTATTGTTAGTCTTCAGAAAAGGAGCTCTTACTTCAGCCGACAGCATTTCACTAAGTGAGAGAAATTAAAAAGCCTCATTTTAATTTATATTTATTAGAGACAGGGTCTGGTTCAGCTGCCTTGGCTGGAGTAAAGCCATGTCATCATAGTTCACTGCAGTTTCAAACTCCTGGGCTCAACAGATTCTTCTGCCTCAGTCTCCCGAGTAGCTGGGACTACAGGTGGGACCCACTGTGCCTGGCTAACTTTATTTAAAACTTTTTTTTGTAGAGATGGGGGATCGCTTGATCCTAAGAGTTCAAGACCAGCTGGGGCAACATGGTTATCTCTACTTAAAAAAAGCCAAAAAACAAAAATTAGCTGGGTGTGGTGGTGCGCACCTGTAGTCCCAGCTATTCAGGAGGCTGAGGTGGGAGGGTCACTTGAGGCAGAGGTTGCAGTGAGCTAAGGCGTAACTGCACTCTAGCCTAGGCAACAGAGTGAGACCCTGTCTCAAGAAAAACAAGAGAGAGACAAAGAGAGTGAGTACGAGAGGGAAAGACAGAAAGAAAATCAGCTGGGAAGATGTGGGTGTGGCACCATTTGTGCACTCCAATGTGGGGCTTCACACACAGCGGTGCTGCGCAGCGCCCCCATCAGGGGAAACTCTTACACATGCTCACTCTCCTGTCTTGGTGTGTGGCTGACGACAGTGAAGCCAAATCACCAAAAAAGACAGAATTCTATGAAGTTAATTATTTTAACACTATAGTTATATTAAAGGTTTATTCAGTATATGAAGAAACATTAAGTTTAATATCCAGTGTGTACACCAAGTAGTTACCATAAAATGTGGTCCTCACCTTTCTGACCATGGTCAAATCAGGTTGCTTTGTCCAGGTTTTAGAATAAATATCATAACGCTCCATGGAAATCAGCTCCCTTTCACCATCCTCTCCTCCCAAAATGTACAGCATCCCATCTATCTCCACAATTCCAAAGTTATGTCTTGCCTGAAATGACATCAGTGACCTCTCAACACACTAGGCCAATCATCATATTGAATGCTGACGTTCAGACATTTAATAACAATTACAGAGACATTAAGATGGCAACAACAGACACTGGGACTCCTAGAGCAGGGAGGCAGGGAGCGGAGCAAGGGCTGAAAAACTAACGATCGGGTAAGACGCTCAGTACCTGGGTGACTGGATTCATCTTACTTCGAACGTCAGCATTATGCAATATACATAAGCAACAAACCTGCACATGTACCCCGCTCAAAAATAAAAGGTGATATCATTTTTAAAAATTAGTATCTTTTTTCCCCAGTGTTCCAGCAAGGAAGTACCATGTTCAAAACCATTTATTTCTCCAAGTAATACTTCTTAAAGATTTCTGGCCTCCTTAGCAGCCCACTCTTCCAGCACAACAGTCAGAGAAGCCAAAGCCAGTAATTTCTCAAAACAAGGTTCTGAAACACACAGTGAATTCACCAGAAAATCCTTTTTAACCCATAATAGTTCACAATAAGAAAACTGTTATCTCTGGTTCAATACAATTATTTTTGCATGGCAATGGGCAGTGTTTTCAAGTTGACGTGGGAAAGGCTAGTAAAAACCACAGCAGAAAATGCTGTCTGTGGCTGGGAGAGGCAGCAAGGAGGACAGGGTTGGGTCAACGCTTTTTGGGATTACAGAAGCCCTAGGTGTTTCATGTCCATTTGTCAACAAACATTTATGTTGTGACCCCTGGGTAGCAAGCATGATTCTACTGCTGAAAATGAAACACTGACCAGAACAGGGGTAATTCTCAGCCATCAAAGAGCTTATGTGAAAAACTTTAATGTCCTGGTCCATGAGAGGGTGAGACGTGGTATGAAGACGGGGACAGGAGAGCTGAGAGGCAGGAGGGAGGCCCACTAAGAAGTTGCATTGAGCAGGCCATGCTGGCATCTGCACCGGACAGCACAAGCCCCAAGGCCGGGGTGAGGGCACTCCTGGAAGGTTTCAGAAACTCAAGGAGGCCAGAATGAGCAAGGACCAGGAAAAGGAGGGGAGCCGGGCACTAGAAGGGGAGGCTGGAGCGTATGAGGGAGAGGTTTGGGAGGGCTGCTGCTTCTTCCCTGCACTCAGACACAAACCAAACAGAAGCACTAAGGGGAAAGAGGAACACATCAAACCACCCAACCAAACCATGTTTTACCTCGTTCATGGGCGGCAATGCTGTCCATGTATTTGCATCTGGATCGTATTTTTCTCCTGAGCTCAGGGTCTGCTTATTTTCATCTTGGCCTCCGAATACAAACAAAAATCCTTCTGCAAAGATCAAAGAAAATGTAAGAAATATGAAATGCGAGTCTTCAACACCCATAAACACCATAGCAAATAGAAATAGCATCTGAAGAGACTCTGTGACGACAATAATGTTCTCTTTGGATTCAGTACTCTTATTACATCCCATTGGATCCTTGGTGATGGAGACAAACCTGTGACTCACTTTGACCATTTTGCTTTCCTCATTATGTCTTTGAGTGGATTTCCACTACCCTACAATGTGAAAGGAAGCCTGATGCCATCCACTTAGTCACCAGGCAACTCTGGGTCATCTCAGTTCATCTATTCTATTCCTTCCCGGCCTCTGTGATTGCCATACAACTTCTGCACCGAAACCCACATCTGTCCATCGAGACCCCAGGATCATCCAGATCGGAAGCACCTGTGTGTACTTTCTATTCAAAACAGGATCTAACAGCAACTGAACTTCTTATTCCATGTAATGGTGTCATAGGTCATTCTTCTGCAAAAAACACCTAATTTGCTGGATAAAACATTTAAAAAATAATCTTAGCTGTGTGGTGGTGGCTCACATACGTAATCGCAGCACTTTTAGAAGCCAAGGTACAAGGACTGCTTGAGCCCAGGAGTTCAAGACCAGCCTGGGCAACATAGCAAGATCTCATCCCTACAAAAAAATGATGAAATTAGCTGGGCATTGTGGTATTTGCCTGTAGTCTCAACTACCCAGGAGGCTGAAATGGGAAGATCACTTGAGCCCAAGAGTGTGAGGCTGCAGTGGGCCGTGATCATGCCATTGCACTCCAGCCTGGGCAACAGAGTGAGAACTTATCTCAAAAGTAACAATAATAATGATCTTCTTAGAAGAGGAGAAGTCAACAAGACAACGAGGCAAAACTGAAGGGAGAATCAGGACCTACAGACGTTATCAAGCATGAAAACCATTTTCCTCTGAGGGCATTTGTCAATCTAGGAATGTGTAAACCTTTTGTCCTGGGGATAAAAAGAGGGAAGTCTAAGCTCCAGGTCCACAGAAAATGTGGCTTCTGGCAGCAGAGCCTCTCCAAAGTCCATGCCGTCACGATGAAGGCCAACCAGAATTCGCACTCAGATTTTAAACCTCTTTGCTATCTAGGAAACTGTGAGCCTTGAACTTGATTTACAGTTAATACCAAATTGGTAGTGTTTCCAGGCAGCTGGCAGAAACAAATGCAAAACTTCTACAGAAGAAAAGATCTTAATCTAAGCCTTAGAGTCTAACATCCCAGGACACTGTAACAAAAGTTACTGCTACAAATAATTTTTTTGATTTTTTTTTTTTTTTAGACAGTCTCACCCTGTTGCCCAGGCTGGAGTACAGTTGCGCGACCACAGCTCACTGCAACTTCTGCCTCCTGGGTTCAAGTGATTCTCCTGCCTCATCCTCCTGAATTCTGGGATTACAAGTGCATGATATCACACCCAGCTATTTTTTGTTTTTGTTTTTTTTTTCAGTAGAGATGGGGTTTCACCACGTTGGCCAGGCTGATTTCAAACTCCTGACCTCAAGTGATCCACCGTGCCTGGCTGCTATAAATAATGTTTAATAAAGCAAGCAGCATCCAGCCACAGGTATCAGATATACCAAAAATTAGACTCTAAGAAAAGACAAGTGGAAGATCTTAGGAAATAGTCTTGCAAAGATTTCAAATATTACAGTAACCACAAAGATTGTATTTTTTCAAGTTGGATGATAAAGAATAAAGTCTAAAATTTATTTTAAAAAGAAAGATAATTTAAAAAAATACTTATCATGTTTAAAAAAATAAAAATTACTTGAAGATAACTCCAGGTAACATGGAACTATAGAAATAGGAGTGGATCTGAAAGTAATGGTAGATTAAGTTATTTTCCTGTAAAAACACAAGAACTTGTAGACATTTTTAAAAAAGGACAAATAGCAGATTCATCAGAGTTAAGGAGAAAAGTCATTGAGTAGAAGATAAATTAAAAGGTAGTAATCAAGAGAATAGCACAGTGAGACAAAAGGATGAAAAACAGTAAGAAAATCTTAAATACACACCAGAGAAGACATTTTTTAGACTCACAACTGACTTAACAACAACGGAAGCCAGAAGTCAGTGGAATGACTTCAATGTGCTAAAAATTAATAAATACCGAACTGAAGTGCTATCCCCAGCAAAAACATCCTTTAAAAATGAAGGCAAAATTATAACATTTGCTGGCAAACGAATCTTAGAGTTGTCCACCAAAAGATCCACATTAAAGGAAATACAAAAAGATGAACTTGAGAGAGAAGGGAAATTATCTCCTAAGGTGGAAAGTCTGAGGAGTTAAGAAGGAAGAACAAAGAAAGTGGCAAATCTGAATGAACACTTTCTACCTGCTTCCTGTCAATCAATCATCTGTCAACCCACCTATCTGTCTGTCCATTTGTCTGTCTGTCCATCCGTCCATCCACCCATCCATCCATCCATCTACCCACCCATCTATCCACCCACCCATCCATCCATCCATCCATCCACCCATCCATCCATCCATCCATCCATCCACCCATCCATCCATCTACCCATCCACCCATCCACCCACCCATCCACCCATCCACCCATCCACCCACCCATCCATCCATCCATCCACCCATCCATCCATCCACCCACCCATCCACCCACCCATCCATCCATCCATCCACCCATCCATCCATCCATCCATCCATCCACCCATCCATCCATCTACCCATCCACCCATCCACCCATCCACCCATCCATCCACCCATCCACCCACCCATCCATCCATCCACCCGTCCCTCCACCCACCCACCCGTCCATCCATCCATCCATCCATCCATCCATCCATCCATCCAACATACATCCAAAACACACAGTGTGTACACAGTAGCTCCCCCTTATCTGAAGTTTTGGTTTCTCTGGTTTCATCACTCATAATCAATTGCAGTCTGAAAATCGGTGAGTTCAGTAAATTAAGATATTTTGAGAGAGAAAGACCACATTCACACAACTTTCATTACAGTATATTGTTATCACTGTTTTATTATTAGGTATTGTTGTATACCTATTTTACTGTGCTTTTGTATATTGTTGTATACTCTTTTACTGTGTTGGACTTAATCACAGGTGGGTATGCACAGTAAAAACGCACAGTATGTATAGGATATGGAACTGTCCGTGGTCTCAGGTAACCACTGGGGGTCTTGGAACGCATCCCCCGTGGACAAGGGGGATCTACTGTACATATTTATTAGTAATAATGCATGAATACTGTAAGACTGTGGAACATGGAAAATGAAGTGAAACTATCCTGAAGAGAACACAGGTACTAACTAACTTTGGACTTTGCTAACTTAAGACAGGCTGTAATTTCTAAGGTAATCTTCCCAAAGGACTATTATTAACAAGAATGTAAGTTCCAAACTGAGGGAGAAGAAAAACTGAATGAACAGTCAAAATCAATTTTTAAAAAGGCAAGAAAAGAAAGAAACAACGCAGGATGGACAAATGGAAGGACCTCTTCATTCACTCACTTCTGTTTCCATCAATTCCACCGTATACAGCTGCTCCTTCCACTGCTGGGTTTCTGAAACACCAATCCCTCTAGGAAACTTTCAAAAATCAGCCATACAGGAGCCTTAGTGATAGGTGTGTATGTGTGAAAATTAGGAATATGTGCATATATTTTGGGGGGAAATGTGAGGGAGCCAATTCTGAGAAGATGCGACAGGGAAACTGCCCAGCTCTTCATTACTGACAACAACTTTAATAATTTTAGGACTCATAAAATGATTCTACTTCTTTGTTTTTTTTTTTTAGCCCAAGCCCCAGAAGATTTAGAATTGAAAAATGACTCCACTTCTATAATATGGTAGAGACTTGGCCATTTCTCTGATACAGTATGTACAGTACAGCTTTAAAAATGTTATAACCTGGGCAACATAGCAAGATCCCATATCTACAAAGAAAAGCTAAAAAAAATTTAAAGATAATGTTGCTGGTCAAGCAAAGACAAATAAGGACTGCAAGAAGGCTGCTGATCATAATTAGAATGACGTGAGGTGACATTTGTCAGGCAGACAAGCGGGCAGGACCACGGCAACAAGAAAGGCAGCAAGCAAAGGTGACGCCTCAATGGCTATCTTTTCTATCAGCTCCTTAAGGGAGAGCTTAGGATAAGCAGAGCAGTTTTCAAACTTGCAAAGGTCAAGTAAAACACTTCCTGTAGTAAATAACTTTAAGCCATTGCCAATTTAAATAGCATTTCAAAAGTCTCATGACTTTTTTTTTGAGACAGGGTCTCACTCTGTCACCCAGGCTGGAGTGCAGTGGTGTGATCATGGCTCACAGCAGGCTTGATCTCCTGGGATCAAGTGATTCACCCACCTCAGTCTCCCAAGTAGCTGGGACCAGAAATGCGGGCCTCCATGCCTGGCTAATTTTTTTTATTTTTAGTAGAGATGGTTATCTCTATGTTGTCCACGCTGGTCTTGACCTCCTGGGCTCAAGTGATCCTCTCACTTCAGCCTCTCAAACTGTTGGGATTACAAGTGTGAGCCACCATGCCTAGCCTTTTATAATTACATTTTGTAATTCTAAGCTGCATTAATTTCAAAGATGGGACTATCATGGTGCAAATAAACGTTGTGTTCCAGGTGTGGCCTCACAGCCACTTCATGGTAAGCATCACTGAAGCTTGCTGTCCTGACATGAAGTCATCAGGTAACTGCTCCTCCAATAGCTCTTAAAAGCAGCTATGTGTGGAAGATCTGGGGATAACAAGACTGAAGATAAACAGAAGATACGGTTTTCCTAACCACAGTCTCAAAAGCTAGAACTGCACTAAAAATGTCATGTAGAGATAACAAAATTGTATCGTTAAAGGGCTCTGAGACATTCTGTACAACCTTGAGATTACACATTTCTTGATATGATGTTTAAGAAAATTTGCCACAGAACGGTACCTGCTGAGAGAACTCCATGGTTAATTCTCGGCATGCTTAAAGGGGCCAGTTCGATCCAAAGCTGCCTATTGGGGTCATACAGAGGACACATGCACCGCATGGCTGCTGTGGGTTTCCGTGATCTAAGGAAGCAAATAATTGATCAGTAGTTAATGTGTTTCATATACCTTTTATAAGCAACCATCACTAGTTTTAGTGCACTAAAGAATGTTTAAAACATTTTAAAAATCGAATGCAATGATGCTTTAGATACTGAAAAACATGATTAATTCTTATCTACATGGAACTACCTCTTCCCATCTACCAGTTTTCAAACAACTCCCACCTCATACTTACACCCTCTCTTCCCCACCAACAGTCACGATGCACTCGGAGTAGCCCCGGGGTTTGAAGTTGGCCAGCATCGCCTCTCCTTGCTGCGGCTGGCTGAGCGGTATGTTGCTACACTCTTTGACAATTTCTCGTACTAATGGTTCATTTAGCATCTGTTCCCGCAAATAACTGGAGTCCAACCCTGAAACCCACAGAGCTGACATAACATCCTTCATGTGGACCTGCAGAAGAGGGGAAAAAAACGGGGCAAAAACAATGGAAAATGCAACGCGTCGCTTTTAGAATCTACATTTTCTACCTCATGGAAAACAAACTGTTACACACTCAGGTTGTTACCAGGCAAGTGAGATGCGCCCACACTGCTTGAATGTCTTCTCCTGGCCCTGACTGTCTACTCCCCAGAGTCTTGATAAGTAAAAGTTTAATTTTCTTTTTAAGAGACGAGGTTTCACCATGTTGGCCAGGCTGGCCTCGAACTGCTGACCTCAGGTGATCCGCCCGCCTCAGCTTCCCAAAGTGCTTGGACTACAGGTGTGAGCCACCGCGCTCGGCTGTAAAAGTTTAATTTTTAAAAATCATCAGTGGTCAGATGTGGTCGCTCACACCTGTAATCCCAGCACTTTGGGAGGCCGAGGTGGGTGGATCATGAGGCCAGGAGATCAAGACCATCCTGGCCAACATGGTGAAACCCCGTCTCTACTAAAAATACAAAAATTAGCCGGGTGTGCCTGTAGTCCCAGCTGCTCCGGAGGCTGAGGCAGGGGCATCGCTTGAACCCGGGAAGGCTGCAGTGAGCCAAGATCATGCCACGGCACTCCAGCCTGGCAAGAGAGTAAGATTCCATCTCAAATATATATATATATAATAAAAAAATAAAAAATAAATAAAAATGATCAGTTTATTTGAGGTATCACTGCAAAGTTTCAAGCAGCTTCCTTCATACACCTTAAAGGATTTCCATGTCAAAAGGAAAAGATAGGAAAAAAACGGCTATAATTTGCTTTACTTCACACATTTGGATATGCCATGAGTTAAATCATGTTTACACAAATCTTTTACACAGTAAGAGCTCAATACAATATGGTAAACTTAAATGATATATCAACATTAATATTACAAGAAAAATATACAAAACCAAAGTTTAAAAAGATCCTGAGTACAATATAATCATTTGGGCTATAATTACTGTTCAAAAATACCTACATGTCTAACATGAATTAAATACTTTTGCTGCTCCATCACTTAATTTGAACCAACTGAAGTATTTTACAAATGTAAAATAAAACTCTGTAGTTAGTTTTATTAATTGGTATATTCAGAAGATTTTTCTTGGTTTTAAAATAAGCACTTTAGAGTCATTTTAGGGTATAGTCTTCTATACCGTGAGTTTTAAAAGTCAACTGTCTTTACAGCATAAACTTCAGATTGACCAAAGGACAAAGAACTTGCCTCATTTCCCCAGCAGCCAGGCAACCTAAATAACCTCCTCTGCTTTCAGGCAAGAACAGGGCAGTATGGAAGCTGGCAAGGAGCAGCATGTTCCACTGGAGTCTTGGTGAGTGGGAGCACCCTGGAAATTTTTCTAAATTTTTCTGCCTCCTTTAAACAATTTCCCCAACTAACATGAAAAGCAGAACACTACCTGTCCTTACCTGTCCTAACTAAAACAATTACTACAAATATGGTTTCTAAACATACACACTTCTGGGCTTACAGAATTCAAAAACTTCTAAGACAATCAAGATTTAATAGTCAAATTTTAATTTACAAAAACAATTAAGAATACAATTATACATTTTGAGAGCCAGTCTCTAACACCTAATATATTTCATATTTTGAAAACAGTAATTGGAGCTAGTATCTTATTTATATTAATCAGACTTAAAAAAGTCCTGGCTGGGCACAGTGGCTCACGCTTGTAATCCCAGCACTTTGGAAATCTGGAGTGGGAGGACTGCTTGAGCCCAGGAGTTTGAGACCAGCCTGGACAATACAGCAAGACTCTGTCTCGACAAAAATCAAACGATTAGCTAGGCATGGTGGCACACACCTGTGGTCCTAGCTACTCAGAAGGCTGAGGTGGGGAGATCACTTGAGACAGGAAGGTTGGAGCTGCAGTGAGCTATAATCGTGCCACTTTGGCCACTGAGAGACAGATTGAGACCCTCTACCCGCCAAAACCCTGGAGTCTGTGATTTTGCTCCCTCCTCCAAGGTATTCACAATTTGTATGGAGAGGCTGATATTCTCTAAGGACCTCTTCCCAGGCTGTCACTCCCAGAACCTTCCCTCTTGAAACTGCACTGCCACACAAACTCCACAGCTTGCCTGCTTTCTCCCAAGAGGTGTCAATGACACCTGAAGCTCCTCAGGCCCATGGCCCTCAGCTCTCTGCCAGAGTTCCACGTGCCACCCCTCGCCTGCTGCAGGCACCTGAGGCCTGGCAGGGGCTAGCCCAGTAAGGTAGTCGGTCAGGGTGCCGCAAGCAAGGGTGGGGATGATGCGGTTCTATAATCTCCAGCTTAAGCTTGAAATGCATTTTCCCGTTACAAACAACATACAAAGGACATTCCGCTCCTTACAAGGGTTAGTGTTTTCACTGATATATTGTGTGGCATGGGGTTTTGCAGACTGCTCTGAAAAACCAACTGCTCTCATGATATACGGGAACATCTTTTACAAGTATCTTTCAGATCACTGTTTCCTAAGTCTTTCATGTTGAAAAGGAAAAATAAAACAATTATAATTTGAATTATAAAGAAATAAAAAGGCAAACCGAACTGTGTTATAAATGACAGGTACCTTTCTTATTTCTGTGTCATGTGCTATCCATCGAATTACAGCTTCAAAGACATATCTTTCATTGCCAACGTTTAACTTCTCAAGAGAAATCACTTCTTTAAGCTTTTGAGGACTCAGTTCTAAGAATTCTTCTGTGCTGCTGACGTCTCGGAAATGAGTCTCCAGGTATTCTGTGGCAAGGTAATGAACATGATGCAGGCAGTAATGCAGTGCAAAGTCACGGATACCGATGCAGTTCTCAGCAGCAATGCAGCCTTCCAAAAACTCACAGCACAGGGTTTTAAGGTCTGTCAGGAGTAGCAGGTCTGCTGCCTGAACAACATCTTGGATTGTTTCTTCATTTAGCCTGATCTGAAAAAGGTAGCATAATTATCTTATATTTGAATGTGTACATTTAAAACCCAAACCACTAATCTTTTTAGTTTGAGCCACATGAAATGTCCATGTATTTTAGATCAAAGATGATAGAATATTGGCAATTTCATACGGTTTAACCCAGCATTTTTTTCCCCAAGAGTTGAAGGGCATCAACCTAAGCCAATGTGTGCTTGGATAACTTTTCCCAGCTCCGCCCTTGCTGTACCAATGTCAACCACCAATAACCCTTCTAGAGTGACCTGTCCATGTTGCTCACTTCTGTAACTCAGAGAAAAGCCTTAATGACTGAAATGCCTGGGAAATGGAAAGTTTTGCCTACTATGGTAAAATCAAGGTGATTAAGTACCAACATCAGAACTGATGAAAATCTCGCCTCCCAACCTACGAAGAAAACCCTTCTGCTAACTGGAATGCCAACCTGAATGCCAACCCCTTGAAGGACAGGGGTTTACAGTGATTCAAAAGACTCATTCTGCACCCCCACCGTACACAGTGCAGTTAGGTTCACAGATAAATACATTTAGTTCTCAAAACTACGTTTTAGAATAAATACCTACTACGAGGGTTTTTTTTTCTCATTACGAACATCTACTTTTCCTTAATTTTCTTCAGTTTTCTCACTAATGCTTCTTTCGCCACCCACTTCATAGTTTTCCCAAGCATCAGGAAGGAAACCGGTCTCTCATTCTGCCACAATCCCAAGTGGACTCCCCTAAAGCATGGGTACTTCACCCACATTAGCAAATGCAAGGGAGACTTCATGAAGAGTACAGCAAGAAACATTTTTACAGTTTACATTTTTTGTACCAGATTTTTAAAAAAAGTGTAATTGCCAATCGTCCTAGAAACTGAGCAACAAAAATGTGGAAAGTAGTATGTTGAATGAGCCACAGGAGGGGAAAATGTTCCATTTATATGACATTACATTTAGCCACAAGACAGCAGGCAGCTGTAGACTCTTCAAATACAGGCATGTGAAAAAACACTCAATCGCATTTCAATAAAACAAAACTGACAATTCAGGAGTTTGTTTTAACTTAGGCTGCAACTATCGTTGCAAATTTAAATTGGGAACAAATCACAGAAGTCAATTTGTAAATAAGATTTCAAGTTTCAAATCCAAGCCTGAACATGAAGAGGCTCTTTCTGGCTTATAATTTGTTATACTAACAACTGCTGCTGGATTGACCTTACAAGTTAGATCAGAGATTCATCTTATGTCTGGTTTTGTGATGCTATGAAGTATCTCCAGTATTTTAAGGCTGTCCCCAAATTAATTTAAACTCATTTATTTTTAAGAATCTTACACGTACACACCCACCCCCTAGTGTTGAGATCAGATAGAAAGCATGAAATCAACTAAAAACTTCAAAAAGGATGAGAATCACTGAGTTAACTCTGGACAAAATGAATATATTTGGACAAAGAAAGCAATACATTCAGAACACTCAGAAAGTATGTAGAAGAAACAGCCCTACAGAAAGGAAAGGGAAAACCAGAGGGATGAAGAAGGAATAAAGGACAGAGTAGGGAGCAAGATCTCCGAAAGAATAAAGATGAAATGCATTCTCACACAGCCAAAGGTAAGATGCACTGACCTCTTCCTTCTGTTTAAAAAAAGCTAGTCCTGATTCATATGGAAGATTTTTCTTGAGTCCTCATGCTATGCCTGAAATCACATCATGGGGAATAGGGTGTCGGAGGAGGGCAGAGGGAAAGAAAGAAGTCTAAGCACTTATCATTTTCTTCCCTGGATATCACAGTCTCCAGAAGTTCAGTGGACGTGGAGAGGAAAGGGATATCAGAAAGAGAGAGTGGGGGTGGGGTGGGGCAGGGACATGGGTACTGAGGCAACAGGACCAGGGCATCGTGAATAAGGTGCTTGTCATTTGTGTCAATCCTCTTTCTCTGGCAATGATCTACAAGGAACTCCATTTCGACCAAATAATCCACGATGCCCCCCAGCATTTCCTATTTGCATGCTATGGAGAAAAAACAAGTTTTGTATCCCCAGTTGTGTGGATACAAAGCAGACTGGATCAGGATTCCAAAGCAAAATCCAAAAAGACAGCAGTCAGGGCAGCATCCCATGTTCTTTAATATCTCATACGAGAAGGTGGGGCTCAGAATGGTAGCAATAAACTGGGATTTGCATCTAAGACCTTACTTTATCTGCTTCTCTTTTAGGAGCAGAGCCACGGAAGAACACATGTAGGGTGCCGTTACCAGTAGGAGATCCAGTCAAAGCACACAGCGACAGAAGATGAAGATGACAGTACTACGTTGTCATAGAATGGATGAAAGGAGACCCTCACCCTGAGCTTGAGAAGCCTCTACTTAGGTCTTCCTTCCTTTGTTTCTCATCATACCTGCCCACTGAAGATGTAATCCAGGATCTCTCTCATAACCATTACCGATATCCCTTCAAGTTCAATCTTATAAGTTGATCCATCATCTTTTGGAGGATTATAGTTTAACTTTGTCCTAAGAAAGGGAAAAAAATGTAAAATTTCTATGAAAGAACAGAAATAGCTATAAATATTTATGTACTAAATGCTCTATAAAGTGTAAGATACTTATCAGTATATGAATCCCCACCTAGAAAATTGAGTTTGTTAACTTTAGGTCTACGTATTCTTATAATTTTCAACCTCAAAACATTGGTCCCTGGACCCCAAATGGTACTTTTTAAAAAACAAAAACAAAACAGACGACCGAAGAACTAAGATCCCCGTGACCATGAATCTGTATTTCACTTGGGAAATCCCAGTCCCTTTAGGCTTATTTTTAAACATACTGAATTATCTAATTAATCTTCCATAATGTAACAAGGGCTCCACAAACCTGCCATCCAAAACAAAAGCTAAGACCTCGTCAACAGCCCGCTTCTAATCAAATGGTCGTCCCCACCAATCCACTCCTCTGCTTCCACCACCTGACGTAACCATTATCCTAAATCCAACACTGTTTTTCCTTGCTTTATTACTGTACCCATGAAATATATATCTTAAATTTTAGGTTGTTTTATAATTGATTAATCACCCATTTTGTATTGTTGTTTTATAAAAATGACTTAAAATTTTACATAAGCGTATACATCACACTGGTTCTTTTGTTCTTTCTGCTATGCAACATCCCACTTTTCTGTTGATGGGCATCTGGCGTTGTCTCCCGGTTTTCGATATTGTGAACTGTGATGCTATGACTATTACTGCATACAACTCTTTTGTACCAAGTTAAAGAATTTTTCGGCTGGGCACAGTGGCTTACGCCTGTAAGCCCAGCACTTTGGGAGGCTGAAGAAGGTGGATTACTTGAAGCCAGGAGTCTGAGACCAGCCTGGCCAACATGGTGAAACCCTGTCTCTACTAAAAACACAAAAATCAGCTGGGTGTGGTGGTGGTGCACCCCTGTAATCCCAGCTACTAGGGAGGCTGAGGCACGAGAATTGCTCAAACCTGGGAGGCGAAGGCTGTAGTGAGCTGAGATGATGCCTTGTACTCTAGCCTTGGTGACAGAGTGAGACTTTGCCTCCAAAAAAAAAAAGAATTTCCCTTGGGTCTACTCCTGGGAGTAGAATTATGCTAACTTATTCTCCATAGTAGGTGGCGCAGTTTACAGTCTCATATATATGTAAGTGTAAGGGCATCTGTGGATTCATAAATTCTACAATATTTGAATCTGTCACACTTCTTAAGTTTTGACAATGAATAAGTGAAATATGGATCGAGTAAGTGAAATATGGTATGTGAGATACCACATACCATATCGTATGAGAGACAACCACAGTGAGTGTGGTTGTCATCTGCATTCTCTTACTACTCAGGTGCTGAACATCTCTTTCTTTGTATGTTTGTGGCCATGTGTTTCCCCTTCTGCAAAACATTAGTTATGTCTCTTATTCATTCATTTTTTACTAATTGTCCTTCTCATATTGAGGTGTAGGTGTTCTTTATATATTTGTGATACTAATCCTTTAACAGACATGAACTTTTAAAAAAGCGCCTTTCTGAAAACTTTAAAAAAAAAGCCTTTTAAAAATCTTTAAAAAGATGTCTTAAAGTGATGAAGAATTTGAAGAACAAATTTTCATCAATGCTTTTTGTGTCTTATTTAATAACTTAGACCTAGATATTCTCCATATTTTTTACTAAAAGAAAGTTTTTTAAAAAAATATTCAAATGAAATTTTAAAATAGCTTTGAAACATGCTGTTGGTATGAATTACAACTCTGTTAAATCTCAGGATTGCCATCATGTTACCTGCTACCTAATAACCACGTTTTCTAAGAAAAGGAAAGCATACCTTCAAATACTAGTATCCAAGTAGTGACAGTTACAGGGAGTTTTAGAAACAAATATTTAAACTCATTGTTTGCATTCAGACTTCTATAATAAAGCAATGCTTCTGCCTCAGCCTCCCAAGTAGCTGGTACTATAGGCGCACAGAACTACATCCAGCTAATTTTTGTAGAGACATTGTTTTACCATGTTGCCCAGGCTGGTTTTGAACCTCTAAACTGAAGTGATCCACCTGCCTCAGCCTCCCAAAGTGCTGGACTTATAGGCATGAGCTACCACCTCTGGTCAATGAAATTTCATATGCTAAAAAACAGACAAAGTAATTGACTTGGAGTATCTGAGGAAGCTTAATCCTAATTTAGCAGTAAGCAAAGCCGAGACTCAACCTAAAGGCTCCGGAAAACTGGCAGTACATGGTAGGTGACGATGGGGTTGTGGTGGGGCAGGGGTTGAAAGATAAGCTAAAAATAGAACTGTTAACAAAGTCTTAGAAAACAGTTGAATTTCTGGAATCTCTCTCCATGTGTATATACATCTTCCCTGCAAAGCTTAGTAAGACTCTCCCTAATTCCAGTGGAAGACAAGTGACTTATATTTTGAAGAGTATACAACTGAGAGTCTCTGGACAGGGGAGCACCAGGCACATTTGAGGGTAGGTGTATTGTAATCCGGAGGGTTGACTGAATGTTTACACACTGAATGCTGGACCATTTGTCTTTTTCTCCCAGCTCTGCTCCTGAAATGCTGAAAGCCAGAATCTATCTTCCAAGCAAGAAACAAAGACTTCTGGAGGACTTGATAAGCCTAAAGGTATAGACCCAAGGGCACAGACATCAATCTGCCCTAAGAAAAGGACCCCGTTTGATCTCACAACAGCAAAACCTGAGCTCAGCAAGTCTAATCTACAGGGCTCTGAACTTCCTGCACATTTCAAAGCAATATTTCTAAAACTTTTTCATGTCACATCACACACAGAATCTATAGTATTACTCTGTGCTAAACAGAGGGTGCCTGTAGGCTCAGGGCTGGACAGGGCCCCCTGACTCTTTAGATGCTGCTCAGCTACTCTGGGGACTGACACCATCAGTATCTTCATACGATGGCAACATGTATTTCTGGCACACTGGTTGAGCAACTGTTTTAAGAGCAGTGCTCTAAATTGAGCAAACAGGACTCATTAGATATTTAACAAAGATAAAAGATTGTGCTAAAATGTAAAGTTCAAGGAAAAAAGAAAAATTCATCTTAATCTTCCCAGAGGGAAAAGACAGGATATTGTGTACATAAAACAAGAGTAGGATGATATAAAAAGAAACATCCATGATAGGCCAGCAAAAAATGCTAAGGATTGCAAAAAAACATTTTTTTTAACATAAAGTCAAGATAAAAAATTGAGGAACTCTCCTAGAAAAAACAGCAAAAAGACAAAGGCAGAAAATATGAGAGATGGCTGAGCACATGGCTCATGCCTATAACCCCGGTACTTTGGGAAGACTGCTTGAGCCCAGGTGTTCAAGAGCAGACTGGGCAACACAGTGATAACCCAACTCTATTTTTAAAAAATTTATAATTTTTTTAAAAAAAGAAAATAGGAGAAATGAGTTAAGAAAACTTGAAGATCAGTCCAGACAGTTCAATATCTGAAAAAAAAGGAATGTCCCCCCACCAAAAACGATAAGACTACTAAGGAGGTACTCTCAACAACGCATGAAAATAGATCCACTCCAGAGCATATCATCATTGTAATTCAGGATACTAGAAAAAAAATTCTTATAAGCTTTCAGAAACAAAAATAGATTATACAGAAAGGATCAAGAATCAGAGTGGCTTCATACTTGTAAATGAAAGTTAAAGAACAAAGAAGAAATGAGCTTAAAATTCTTGAAGAAAATCATTTCAGACCTAGATTTTTATAACCTACCAAACTATCTATCAAGTGGCAGGAGGGAACAAAGACATTTTCAGCTATAGGAAGTCACAAAACAATTTACTTCCCAAGCAACCTTTCCCAGGATGGTGTTAGAAAATGTGCCCCAACAAAACTAAGGAATAAATAAAAGTGGAAGATTCTGGATACTAACAAGACACGATCTAACACAGGAAGGAGTGAAAGGAATGCAGAATAAGGATGATCCTGGGATGACAGCTATGTACCAGCAGAAGGCCCTTGTAGGTCGTTACTGATGACAGTATACAGAGGATATTTGGACAGCGTTCTTTCCTCCCTGTATTTCCTATCTACTACTCCTGCCTGTACACCTTCTAGTAAACTAATGGTTTTACTCAAAAGGTACTTCATTTCTACCGGCTGTCCTTTAGGTACATCTATCTGCCTGATACTTTTATTAAAAGTGAAGGACAGAATTTGAGTCAATTCTCCATCAAGAGAGAAAACAGTGTAAGTGGTAAGAATACCAAAATATCTGGCTTTGAAACGCATCATATAATCTTTTCAGCAACTGACAGGTCTTCACTTATGCTGTTATGACTATTTGTATTTCTCAGTCACTGCTGGTTATCAATGTTTACAGCCTCTCAGCTCCAAATTCACCCTTTTTTTGCTTGCTTTGTAAAAATGGATCTGATCTTTTTAAACCATTTTCCTTTGTCAACTGGCATTATGTTAAGCTTCAGGTAAAGGCACCGGAAAGACACTGCAGGAAGTGAAACTTTTGCTTGCTGGCTCTGGTGAAGAGACGTGGCTCCTGCCAGGCAGTCTTCCCTCCCAGCACCAGGCTCTCACAGCACACAGCTGCAACCACACCCTGAAGTTTTCCCCAGAGCCTCCATCAAGCACCTTCCCATGAATAGCTTTCTCAGGTATCTTAGAGCAGCGGTCCCCAACCTTTTTTACACCAGGGACTGGTTTCGTGGAAGACAATTTTTCCACAGATGGGAGTTGGGGGGACGGTTTCAGGATGAAACTGCTCCACCTCAGATAATCAGACATTCGATTCTCACAAGCAGTGCGCAGTCCACATCCCTCGAGTGCCCAGTTCACAATAGGGTTCACGCTCCTGTGAGATTCTAATGCCACCGCTGATCTGACACGTGATAGGAGGTGGAGCTCAGGCGGGAATGCTTGCTTGCCAGGGGCTCACCTCCTGCTGTGTGGCCCGATCATAAGGCCATGGACCAGTCTTAGAAGACAGATTCCTAGCAAGTTCCACAATGTGACTTTTCTGCCATGCAGTAAGCCATGGGTGTGCCCTAATAAGTCAGCGATGGGGTAGGAGATGCTCTATATATCTATTCCTGCATTTTTTAGATTTTTCTTTACTTCTTACTAGCCAATCTCTCATTACTCCAATCTACTGCTGTAGTTAATAATTCTTTACATTAACTTTTCTTTGTTCAAACTGTTGTGTGGTTTCTTTATCCTGACTAGACCTAGATAGACACTAAAAGCCACTAACATATTTAGAAGAGGTATCTACAAAACCTGTTCAGATAGAGGAGCTTCAAGCTAGAATTAGAGTTCTTATTTTAAAGTAACCCGTGTTTAAACAAGAGCTAGCTGTACTTGCATATGTCTTGCAGATGGTGGTAGGATGAGGGAAACTAGGCCATCAGGGAAAAGGCTACAAGGAGCCCTTCTATTGTTTTATTTTTATTTTTATTTTTGACTCATGTGACTGGATGGGTTTTTTTTTTTTAAGATTATTCTACTGTCATATGTTTTCACAATGAAAGATGATCACTTGTAAAGAATACAGGTTTTGGCCAGGCACAGTGGCTCATGCCTGTAATCCCGGCACTTTATAAGGCCAAGGTGTGAGGACTGCTTGAGCCCAGGAGTTCAAGACCATCTCGGGCAACACAGTGAGACCTCATCTCTATTTAAAACAAACAAACATAAAAGAGTACAGGTTTTTCTCAGCAGGTGGCAGAGGACAGACAATGGCTAAGAGGACAGAAAAAGACCTCATGAAGTATGAGCATGCACCATTTCAGACATCTATAAAATATGATTCTTTCCAAAGCCCATGAAAAAATGAATTGCTATACACTTGAAGTCTGCAAACATCTGAAGGTTAAATAACAGAACTTGAATTACGGTTTAAATTCAGATCCTTACACCCGCCCCTGACACTTTACCATCATCCTGTCCTGCCCTTGACCTCCCCCAGTGCCTCCTGTGCTGCCTAATTCCCACCTATCTTTGAAAGACCAGTTCTAATGCCAGCTGTTATACAGGTTTTTCTTTCTTCTTTCATTTTTTTTTTTGAGACAGACTTTTACTCTTGCTGCCCAGGCTGGAGTGCAATGGCCCAATCTCGGCTCACCATAACTTCTGCTTCCCAGGTTCAAGCGATTCTCCTGCCTCAGCCTCCTGAGTAGCTGGGATTACAGGTATGTGCCACCATGCCCGGCTAATTCTGTATTTTTAGTAGACACAGGGTTTTTCCACGTTGGTCAGGCTGATCTTGAACTCCTAACCTCAGGTGATCTGCCTGCCTCAGCCTCCAAAAGTGCTGTGATTACTGGCATGAGCCACCGTGCCTGACCTTATACAGGTTTTCCTAGATAACTCCATCCTGCCACAGGTTGCCCCTCTATCCTTACCTCTTTGGGGGTAAAAATAAATTCCCGTTATAAATTTCCCTAGCACTTTATCAGTAACTTTATTATGACATATTATGGGATGATCAACTTCTGGCCTACATCATGGTATTTCTGTATTTCCCTTACTAAACTCCAAGTTCCTGGAGCCCTCTTTATCACTGTATGCGTACAACCTAGCCCAGGAGTTTACAAAGTGAAGATGATGCTCAATGATCACATGTACAATTAACTCGGCGCTGACAGTGGTTTTTTAATACTCAAGTTTTAAATGTGAAGTGCTGTCACATAAGACTTTTTCTGATGCCCTCAGGTTCAACAAAGCTGAACCACATAAAAAATAAGGAAAAATGTTTAATAACTGTATCTGAACAACACTGAAAGGATTAAGGCCCAGTGCTTCTTAAACTTCAATGCTCATACAAATCAACTAGGAACTTGTCAAAACAAGATTTTCTGATTCAGAAGGTTGATGACAGAGCCTGAGTGCCTGCCTTTGTAAGGAGCTCTTGAGTGACGTGGATTCTGCGGGTCACCAGAACACTCTTTTTTTTTTTTTTTTTGAGTTGGAGCCTTGCTTGTAAGACCAGGCTGGCGTGCAGTGGTGTGATCTCGGCTCACCGCAACCTCCGCCTCCCAGGTTCAAGCGATTCTCCTCCCTCAGTCTCCTGAGTAGCTGGGATTAAAGGTGCCTGCCACCACACCTGGCTAATTTTTTGTATTTTTAGTAGAGACGATGTTTCACTATGTTGGTCAGGCTAGTCTCGAACTCCTGAACTTGTGATCCACCCTCCTTAGCCTCCCAAAGTGTTGGGATTACAGGTGTGAGCTACTGCACTTGGCCAGACCACTCTTTGAGTAGCAAGGGGTTAGCTGGTGCTTCTCAAATTATCTATACTATGCTTTTTTTTTTGTTGGATTTCCAATTAATCCCAGATGAATATTTTGTAAAATACAATAAGTCTTAATTCCCAGATAAATAAAATTCAACTGACATAAATTACTTCTAAGGAGTTTCTAAATTCTTGTGCTTCTATGATCATGGACAGGTAACAATTTGCAGACCATCACCAGCCTGCACATGACATCCAGGAGCATCAGGCTGGATGATCACCTATAGTGAAAGTTGGAAACCAGGGCCTCTAGAAGGGCCTCGATTCCAATCTTGGATTCTAAGACTCACTCAAGTCTATCGTGAAGCAGGCTTGCTCCACAGCCTTCTGCCATTCACAGCCATTTCCCTCCGCATTTCGGGGATGGTCACCATTCTTTTCTAATTTACTAACTACACAAACCTTTCTTACTCTCCCTTACCGTCTTCCCTTTTCCCCCCACCTTAAAATCTCTACACACCTTTAGTTTTTATTCCATTCCGTTTTGCATTTCTTTCCTTCGACATATCTTCATTTTTTCTAATACCTACCAAAACATTTGGTAGATATGTTAGATTTTCCTTTTTTATCTAGAATCTTCTCATCTTGCACTTCTCATCTCATCCGCCACATATAACTGAGAAGTCAATGAACTGGAATGAATGAGCAATGAATAATGATCATTTAAAAAGAGCTAAGCTAAAGGGTAAATAAGTGATCATTTGCTCCTTCAGTGAGTCTATTGATCAGTCAGCCTTTTGTATGTTCTTTGTCCCCACCTCAGAAGGCTACAGGGTCACACATTTGTTGTGAACTCTTAAATTTGTTGGAAGCCTTAATATTCTTCTTCATTATTACATGATGTCAATTTACAAACTCTCCTAGAAAATGCAGCAACCTTAAAATATCTCCCTGAGAATTTTATAACACTCTAAAAAATTAGAAAAAAAATGACAGTATTATAAAAATGGACCTCAGGTGTTCAAATATAAATACCGCATGTGTCACATTCTTCCATGTCTAGGGCAACACATTTCCCCTCTCTGCCCCATCTGTTCATCTGTAAACAGAAGAGATTAAATAAGGTGATTTGCAATCTCTTCCAGGCCTAACCATTTATTGACTGAGCTGCTAAAACCAGCTACGCAGAATTACTGCAGAGACTCAGCCCTGAGACCTACCCTAGTGAGTCCTAGAGGCTTAACTCTGGCCAACCCGATCAGTACTTGAGGATTTATAATATACCTCTTGCAGATCAAGTAGTCTAAGTTTGCTTTCTTACCAAGCAACCATCATTTGGCCAATCTTTTAAAAAATATTTTCTGTTCTACTAAAGTACAGCAGAAAGTGAAGCAATATTCATTTTACTTTTTCTTGACAACATGGAAAAAAGGACATAAGTCGTTGGCTACTAGCTAATACAGAAGTTGGTATTATTCAAAGTTTTACTTCTATGAAAGGTGTCTACAACTTGTAGGCAACTATAATGGAGCCAAAGTCTAAATGCCACAACAAACCACCCAGATAATAGGCTTGGTCGTCGTCTTCCAAGAATCATTTTAGATGTGACGTAACAGCGGCAGAGAACAAGTCTAAGTGATTTTTCTTCCCCTCTGACGTAAAAGCTTGTCTCCAATAAAAGCAAAGACACATATTTAAATAGAATGCAAGAGAATGTAATGTTCAAGAAGTTGAGATTTGCAGAAATTTGGGGTGATTCATGGGCATTACTCATATCATTTCTAATGACTCATGTCATCATGTCACATCAGATTGTGTAGCTACCAGGAACAGTGAAGCGGGGACTGTGTAGCCTCTTTATTTACCCGTTATGCCAAACTAATCATTCACATTCCTGGGGGGCATTTGTTTCACAGATGCCATCCAACTCCTTTCTTGTCTTTAGGAGTTCCTGAAAGCACATCAAAAATAGACCTTCAGGGAAGAGGATTTTTAGGCCAGTGAAACTACTCTGAGTGATACTATAATAGTGGATCCGTGTCATGACACATTTGCCCAAATCCACAGAGGCATGACACCAAGAATGAACTCTGATGTCAACTACAATCCTTGAGTGACAATGATGTGCCAATGTAGGTTCAGGAATTATAGCAAATGTATCACCCGGGTGTGGGATACTGATAATAGGGGAGGCTATGCATGTGAGAATGAGGGTACAGGGGATATATCTGTACCTTCCTCTTGGTTTTGCTGTGAACCTTACATTGCTCTAAAAAATAAAGCTGTTGGGCTTTTGGAGGCTGAAGTGGGAGAATCGGTTGAGCCCAGGAGTTTGAAACCAGCCTGGACAACACAGTGACAGCTCCTCTCTACAAAGAAAAAAAAAAAATTAGCCAACTGGGGTGGTGTGCACACCTGTGGTCCCAGCTACTTAAGAGACTGAGGTGGGAAGATCGCTTGAGCCTGGTAGGTCGAGGCTGCAGTGAGCTGTGATCATGCCACTGCACTTGGGCAACAGAGTGAGACCCTATCTCAAAATAAATAAATACACAAAAATAAAAATAAAAGATCTTTTCAGTCCCCATTCAATTAAATGAAATATCAATTAGCAGTTAATGTTTCCATCAACAGATGGCCTCATCTCACACAAGCCTTTTACAGCCCACTTCTGCGGGTGGGAAAACACCAATCCCTCTATCTCACAGTTCCTGCCATCCAAGAATTGCATCTACAGTGAAGAAGAGCATTTCCACAGATGTCTGAGATTACAACCAGAGGTCTCAGAGGGAAACCCAAGGAAGCCTATCAGTAGGCAGTGGGGTATGGAGTGGGTACGAGGGGCCTACAGGTAAGCTGCCCTTTGCATAGCTCCATGAGCTACGCAGGGTAACACCAAGGTGCTCTTGCTAGTGGACAAAGCCACATTAGGGGAGTGCTGAGGAGAGGGGACAGCAAGAAGGCACAGGATGGTCTTGGGGACCTGGGAACTGCCATCAGTCTTGGCTGAACCTGGCTGCCTGGGAACTGCCATCAGCCTCTCACTGGTTCACTGAGAGCAAGGGGATAAGGTGGGGGGAAGGGGCGTGAATGCAGGAAGCTGCATGAGGCCCCCACCTCCTCTCACTGTCCTCAGAGCTGGACTTGGTATTCTCAGTGGAGGCTCAATGTGCCTTCTTTTCCTTCACTGTTTCCTTTAATTTCCCTCTACTCATTTCTCTCTGCCTCTAATTCTTACCTAGATTGTGGTTTTTACTCACCATAAAAACTTTTTTCCTCACACACATCTTATAATGACTCATCATTTGAATGGATTTTTTTTTTTTTTGAGACGGAGTCTCATTCTGTTGCCCAGGCTGGAATGCAGTGGTGCCATCTCAGCTCACTGCAACCTCTGTCTCCCGGGTTTAAGCAATTCTCCTGCCTCTGTCTCCTGAGTAGCTGGGATTGCAGGTGTGCACCACCACGCCTGGCTAATTTCTGTATTTTTGGTAGAGATGAGGTTTCACCATGTCAGCCAGGCTGGTCTTCAACTTGTGACCTCAAGTTATCCACCCACCTTGGTCTCCCAAAGTGGTGGGATTACAGGTACAAGCCACCAGGCCCGGCCATGTATTTTTAGTAGACATGGGGTTTCACCATGTTGCCCAGTCTGGTCTTGAACTCCTGACCTCAGGTGATCTGCACACCTCAGCCTCCCAAAGTGCTGGGATTACAGGGGTGAGGCACTCTGCCTGGCCATTTGAATGGATTTTAAGAGTAGTTCCCCAGTCTGCTTTCTCAGAACGTTTGTGAGAGATTAAAAAAAAAAAAAGATTACTGGGTTCCAACCTAGACCAATGAAATGCAGTCCAAGCATATGCATGTTAAAAAAGTTCCCAGCTTGTCCTGATTTCCCCCATGCATGGAACATCCCACACCCCACAGTCAAACAGTTAAATCCTTCCCTGGATCCACGTCTCTGCTCCAGTAACACCTCCAAAGAGCAGCTGAGGTACCCACCATGTCTAAAACAACAAGCCCCGAGCCCCCTTTCTTTGCTTTATTTTTCCATAGAATTTATCACCATCTAATAAGATGCATTTGCTTAATGTTAATATCCATGAAAATGGGGACTTTGTTTCCTGCTCTATCCCTATACCTAATAAAATGGTACTGAACGGGCACCTGACAAACAGTTACTGACTTGATAAATGAGCAAAAAGCCAGGTTGGAAAACCAGTGGATCTTAATACTGTGATGTTGGTGACTATTCTCATGCGGTTCTGAAGTCAAATGACCACACTCTTAAGAATGACATCATGGATGCAAATCAAAACCACATTGAGAAACCATCTCACGCCAGTTAGAATGGCGTTCATTAAAAAATCTGGAGACAACAGATGCTGGAGAGGATGTGGAGAAATAGGAACACTTTTACACTGCTGGTGGGAGTGTAAATTAGTTCAACCATTGTGGAAGACAGTGTGGCGATTCCTCAAGGACCTAGAAATAGAAATGCCATTTGACCCAGCAATCCCATTACTAGGTATATATCCAAAGGACTATAAATCGTTCTACTATAAGGACACATGCACACGAATGTTCACTGCAGCACTGTTTACAATAGCAAAGACCTGGAATCAACCCAAATGCCCATCGATGATAGACTGGACTGGGAAAATGTGGCACATATACTCCATGGAATATTAGGCAGCAATCAAAAATGATGAGTTTGTGTCCTTTGTAGGGACATGGATGAATCTGGAGAACATCATTCTCAGCAAATTGACACAAGAACAGAAAAGGAAACACCGTATATACTCACTCATAGGCGGGTGACGAACAATGAGAACAC
>CM052654.1:8167701-8202965 GCA_028533165.1 Leontopithecus rosalia
GCAATTCTCCCGCCTCAGCCTCCCGAGTAGCTGGGATTACAGGCACGCGCCACCGGGCCCAGCTAATTTTTTTTATCTTTAGTAGAGACGGGGTTTCACTTATGTTGACCAGGATGGTCTCGATCTGTTGACCTCGTGATCCACCCGCCTCGGCCTCCCAAAGTGCTGGGATTACAGGCTTGAGCCACCGCGCCCGGCCGACACTTTGATGAGCACTGGTCAATTATTTGCATCTCGTCCCTCAACTTGGATTTGTCTTTTTTTTTTGCTTTTGAGACGGGTCTTTGTTGCCCAGGATAGAGTGCGGTGCTGCGAGCATAGCTCACTGCAGGCTCAAACTTCCATTGTCAAGTGATCCTCCTCCCTTAGCCTTCAGAATAGCTGGGAATACAACTGTACACCACCATGCCTGGCTGATTTTGAAAGTTTTTATACAGATGGGGTCTTGCTATGTTACCCAAGCTGGTCTAGACACCTGGGATTAAGCAATGTTCCTGCTTCATCTCACACCTGCCAGGATTGCAGGCGTCAGCCACCATGCCTATCCTGTTTAATTTCTTATAATTCCACTGAGGTTATTCATTTTTAGCAGGCATACTACAGAAATGATCTTGTACCCTTGTCTGTATCGTATCAGGGACAACAGGATGTTGTTATGTCTTGTTACGAATGATTTAACCTTGGTCACTTGGTTAAGGGGATGCCTGTTGGTTTTCTCCACTGTTAAGTTATAATTTTTCCCTTTGTAATTAATAAATATAGGAGATAATCTGAGAATATATAAGTATCTTTTTTTCCTTGAAATCTCACCCTTTTTGTAGCCAACAGAGATCCTGTCTGCAACAGTAACTGTGGTATTTAAATGATGATTTCTATCCTCTATTCCTTCTACATATACGAATTGAAATTCTTTTATTCGAAAGAACCATCTCCTCTCCTCCATTTATTAGTTTATTCATCCATTTACTTACCCATCCACAGACACATGGGCGTTTACCTTATTATCTGGAGTAGAATCCAGTATTATTGTTATTTTCTTGCTAACACTGCTGAAGTATTGGCCTCTGGGAGTTCCTTCTGGGTGGCTCCCATGCCCTGTGCAAAGCCTCTGTCTTCTGAGCTCCTCCGTGCTTCTTGGCACAAAATGCTCCAGCCTCTTCGTGTCTTTTTCCTGCCCCAGCACTGAATCAGCCATGTCTCTAGAGACATTAGAGCTTTAAACATTATCCAATTACATTCTAGAAACATCACTCCGGCGGCAGCAGTGTAGAGACTGATGGGGGCTGTGCAGGGAGGCAGACGGCCCAGTGAGAGGTCCTGCCACAAGTCAGAACTGATGGACGCTGGCACTTGAGCAGGGGCAGGGCCAGAGGCGATGGTGAAGAGAAAACAGATTCCAGAGATCTGAGAGGTAGAAACGAGAGGTCTGGGCATCAATTAGATGCTGAGAGTGAGGAAGGTGGGGGTATCTCTGCTGCCTCCTAGATTTCTCCTGGGGAGTCTCGTAGTATATTAATCGACATAGCCAATGGAGTAAAGCCCACTGGTGGGGAAAGGGAGCTAGTGTGACTGGGTTTAAGGTGGCCATATAGCGGGCTTGGTATCAGCGGGTCTGGGGCTTAGGAGAGAGCTCAAGGCAGTAGCATCTCTAGAGCAGATGAGATCGCCATGGGAGAGAATGCAGGGTGAGGATGGAATCTTATGCCTAATCAAGGTATAGGGACAGCTGCAAAGGAGGGCCAGAAAAGCAGGCTGTAGGGACATGGGACAAAAGGTGCTGTAGAAGTGTGGAGAGACCCAGTATCAACACAACAATCTAACACTGATAAATACAGCAGACAGGTCAAGATAAACAGTTAACTTTTCACTTGATTTGGCAATTATATGTTATAATTTTTTAAAGAACAGTTTTGATGGAGTGATAAGACAGGAGCCTAAAGGAGCTGAGACTGCGCACAAGATAAAGAGATACTATTCTTTCAAGAAGCCTAGTTGCAAAGCCAAGGAAATTAAGCACTTGTTAGAAGAGTATGCAGAACCTGTTTCCTTTTTTTTCTTTTTTTTCAATATACATAGAGTTTATGTGGCCACATTTGAGGACTACAACCCAGGAACACAGATTCTAGTTGCCCTGAATGAATCTATGCTCCCTCTCTCTGCTTTTAACACATGCGTCTGTTCAACATTTGTACAGCTACATGCCACGCACTGGGAAAGATGAGCAAAGACTTTTCTGCTGGGGAAAAGAAGTCAGGAGAAGGAAAAAATATAGAGGAGAAGGAAGAGAATAAATAAGAGAATATGGGTAGGGGAACAGGCGATGAGAGAGCCAGGGAGGACAGGCCTTGACTGTCGGTATCTGCATTACAGAAGACTGGCATGTAAATCATCATTACATCTAATTAGCATTTTAAAAACGATCTTCAGGTTTATAAGTCTCTATGTCCACATTTTTAAAAGCCTAATACTGCGATGAAAGGCAGACAAATTACAACTTGCTGCCTGTTTAGCCATGGAGCTAGAAATGGTTGTTGTGTTTTTAAAATGTCATTAAAACAAAAACAAAGAAGAATATGTGACCAAGACCACATGTGGCTTGTAAAGCACAAAATATTTTTGACCCTTCAGAGAAAATGTCTGCCAATCCCTGCTCTGAACATTTTTACAACGGTAAGCATCCTACATTTTAAAATCCAGTCTAACAGATACATGAAATAATAATTTTTGAGAAATTATTTCCAAAACTGATGAAGTAATGGTCACAGATCTAAAAAAAATAAATAAGATACACACTGCTAGGATCTTTACATGATAAGACAGTTTTAATGGACAGTAACCTGGCTTCATATGACAAATAACAAATCTGTTTCTATCTTCAGACCTGGGATATAGCCTCCAAAGTAGGTTTACCTGTACTCACAAAAATACAAAAATAATCCAAACTCTTCTTTTGATTTGTTTAAGGTGTCATCATTCACATACAAAAAAAAAAAACACCCTACAAATTAAAAATGGCAAACAGAACGACCTTTCTGCACTTCGGAAGCAAAAAATACGAAATAGTAATATCATGTAAAAACAGCTATTAAAAATGACAACTATGGGCATCACATTGAGATACTATATATTAAGTACACTATTCAGAACCAGAAATTGAGAGCAACAGAAATTAAGCTCCCATGTAATTTCCCAACTTGTTGTGTGTATACGATTTATTTTTTTTTTTTGAGATGGAGTATTTTGCTCTGTTGCCCAGGCTGGAGTACAGTGGCGCAGTCTTGGCTCACTGCAATCTCTGCCTCCCAGGTTCAAGCGATTCTCCTGCCTCAGCTGCCAGAGTAGCTGGGATTACAGGCACATGCCACCATGCCCAGTTAAGTTTTTTATTTTCAGTAGAAACAGGGTTTCACTATGTTGGCCAGGCTGGTCTCGATCTGCTGTCCTAGTGATCCGCCTGCTTCAGCAGAACTAGATTTAAATTTTAAAAATCTATTTTGGGCCGGGCGCAGAAGCTCACACCTGCAATCCCAGGACTTTGGGAGGCTGAGGCGGGCGGATCACGAGGACAGCAGATGGAGATCATCCTGGCCAACACGGTGTAACCCCGTCTCTACTAAAAATACAAAAATTAGCCAGGTGTGGTGGCGCGCGCCTGCAGTCCCAGCTATTCCGGAGGCTGAGGCGGGAGAATTCCTTGAACACAGGAGGCGGAGGCTGCAGTGAGCCGAGACTGTGCCACTGCACAACAGCCTCGGTGACAGAGCGAGACTCTGTCTAACAAACAAACAAAAAATTTAAATCTAGTTCATGTAATTTTGAAAGTATAGCAATCAATAAAATTTCTCTCTTAAAAGACAAGGTTTGAAAATCATGTTAAAACTTTAAGAGTTCAAAGACAATTAGAATCATGACGCAGCAACTTGTGAAGCCAAAAAATTCTTCTTGAATGAAACAAGCCTGATTCCTTGTTCTGGTCACACCCTGACCTTTTGGAAAGGTACATAAAAGAAAGGGATTCATGCCACAACCTGTCAAACAGTTCTGGATTTTCTACTTTGGTATTATTTTTCAGAGGCTATTAAGAGGTTCCTTCTGTATAAACTTAAGACCCCATGCAAATGAGCATCTCAAGAATAAGCCCCTCCGCTTCGGGCAGCACTCTTACTAGATTCCCGTCTAATTAAAAACTGGCTTATCTGGTTCTTTTTTGCTACAGTACACAAGTGGCACTTTAACTACTATAGGAGCTCCACCTTTCAGAAGCAAATTCATGTTTCTACTCACTTTCCATTTTCTCTTCCCCAACGTAAAGAGTTACAAGGAAGATTCTATGTCTTTTAAAAGAAAGTACATCCTAAATAAATAGAAAGGAAAGCTGGAATTTATGTGAATTTATTATTGTCTTTGTATTTGTCCTTTTTGTGTAGTTCAAACCAAAGCATGAAGTGAGTGTTAAGACACTGCCCCCTTTTTCCTTTTTTAGCAAAGGAAATAGTGGGAGTAGGGGTAAACAAAAACCACAGCCTCCAACACACTCTTCCAGGTCCCTTTAATAAATGAGAGGCAGCTTCAGGATGAACTTCCCATTAGCATCTTTAAGCTCCGTCTCAAAACCACATTTTTGCTTCTGGCGCCTGCTTAACTTACAATCCACTGCTATAAACTTCTCCAAACAACTTCAAGCTGAAAGTGTCTTCCAAAACGTTGTCAAGGAAATGAATGCTTCTCAATTAATTCTTTAGTCATGTTGAGACAAACGCTCTCTCATTGGAGCTACTCTCTCTGAATAAAGAATTTGGTCTCTTCTTCTCTCAGCTTTCTTGGCATCAGAAATTAAATTCATGGGAGCTGACCACGCCATCTAAAACAGTCCAAAACTAAGACTCTAAACTCTGTTGCAAGACGGTTTATTCTGTCCTTTTGCTCTACCTCCCCCGAAACATACTCACCTACACAGTAAAATGTTATGGCAGAAAGTCCAACCTTACTTGGAAGTAGTAAATACAGCATCCTGAACTCCGACCTTATACTTTTTCTGCAGAACAGTCATGTACCATGTAAGGACGTTTCAGTCCATGATGGACAGCACACACAACAGTGTACCCATGAGATTACAATACCATATTTTTACTGTGCCTTTTTCTGTTTTTGGATACACATATACTTATGGCTGTGTTACAGACTGCCTACAGTGTTCAGTACAATCACATGCTGTACGGCTCTGTGGCCAAGAGCAACAGACTAGGCCAGGTGTGGTGGCTCATGCCTGTAATCCTAGCACTTTGGGAGGCCGAGGTGGGCGGAACACCTGAGGTCGGGAGTTTGAGACCAGCCTGACCGACATGGAGAAATCCCATCTCTACTAAAAATACAAAATTAGCTGGGTGTGATCCTCACACTTGTAATCCCAGCTACTTGGGAGGCAAAGGCAGGAGAATCGGTTGAACCTGGGAGACGGAGATTGCGGTGAGCTGAGATTGCGCCACTGCACTCCAGCCTGGGCAACAAGAGCAAAACTCCGCCCCCTCCCCCCACCCCCACCCCTGCCAAAAAAAGAGAGCAACAGACTACACCATATAGTCTAGGTATGTAGCAAGCTGTGCCCTCTAGGTTTGTGGTGTTCAAACAATGACAAACTTGCCCGATGATGTATTTCACAGAACGCACTGGTGTCATTAAGCAATGGTAACTGTACATACAGATCACAGTCAACTCAATTATATTATATATGAAAGCTCTACTTACAGACTCAGTGTCCCTGGCCCTGGACATAAAAGATGATGGGCTTTAAAATGACCCAGTCCATATGTCTACTGGTTTTCCACACTAAATGAAAGGTGACACATGCCTTGCTGAAGGCGCACGCCATGAACTGAAGGAGCCTGTTGCAGGGAGTGATTATTTGGCAGAGTTGGAAAAATCTTACAGAGGAAGCGATACTTGAACCAGGCCTTGAAGGATGAATATGAAATTATCTGCCAGGTACGAGTAGGAAGTCAAGAAAGGCAGAGAGACAGGAAACACGTACAAAAAGCCAAACATATTCACAGACAGGTGAGGCATTCTGCAGAGCTGTCAAGGACTTGAAGAATATAATTAAGGTGTTTAAACAGCAATACTACCTCAAATTCAACATATCTAAGAGACCCTGTTATTTTCCCCACTTTCCCTAAGCAGCCAGGCTCCAAAGCTGTCATCTCCTCTTTTTCCTTCATTCTTAGTTTTCATGTTCAATTAGCATCCAGTTGATTCCTTCCCTAATTCTGGAGACCCGCTGCCACCTTGATGCCTAGGACATTGTCCCACTGCGCTGATCTCAACTGGTCTAGTAGCTCCATGTTCATTCCTTCCTGGTTCTGTAGATACACAGTAACTAACTACCTTCTTAAAGTAGGGCTTCAGCATAGTACTAGTCTTTAATGATTACCACCTAATGATCAAATAAAAAACTAAACCAATAACCCTGCATGCTAGAATATGTCTTACCTTCCTCTCAATCACCGTTCCTACAATCCAGCCAAAGCAGCCCATTCACTACCACGAGCACATGCCTGATGCTCCTGTATGTATCCTTTGTTCTACCTCAGTGGCCCTGCTGGCCCCTTTCACCCGCCCAACTCCTGCTCCTCCTCTCTAAGGCTATGTTCAAATATCATTTCCTCCATATGTGATCACCCAAGTAGTTCTTCCCTTCACAATTCCTACAGCTAGAAGTATCTGTATAATTAAAATCACTTTCGTTGCATACTTTGTTTTTCTTACAACCAAGCTGTAAAACTTGAGAGTAGATTCTGTATTTCCCTAATATTTCTAAACTGTCCTGACTTTAACGCCCATAGTAAGTGTATGAGCATCACCTGTTAGTGACAATGAAGAGGCCAACAGTGCGCCTGGGAGCCACCCCTGGTCTGCCCTTTTCCTCATCACCGTGTCCTGGTGCCGAATGTCTGTAATCCAGCCGCTGTGTCCACCTCCGCTGCCAAACCCTGGCCCAGAGCATCTCACTTTCCATCTGAATAACTGTGGCACCCATCAAAATGGCTGCTGGTTCCACTCCTGGCTTTTATAGAGCACACCCAGCAGCACTGCATTTGAGTGACTTTAAAACAATGGACAAACAAGATGCTATATTACCCTTTTTAAACCCGCGTCCCATCCATGGCCCCTAAGATAAAGTGTAAACCCTCTATCAGGCTCAACTATGCAATAATTTACTTCTTCGTCCCTTTCCCATATAACCCTATCATCTCCCCAGCCAGCTCCCAATACACAAGATGGCAGCAGAAGTTTCCTCTTATTTGGAAGCAGTCTAAACACCAACTCTAACTCAGGGACCCCAGGCCCTCCCAGCCTCTAATCTGCTTCGAGTCATCCCACCCTTTGCTCACCATCTCCAGGTATGTGGTGCTCTGTCCCCCAGAGAGGCCTGACCTGGTCCTGGTGCCTTCCCTGCTCTTCTCATGCCTAGGCCTCTTCCTCCCTCAGATCTCAGCTTCAATGGCACCCCTTCAGAGCAGGGATTCCATCACCCAGGCCACAGCAGCAGCCACGCCTATCCTCTGTGGACTTGCTTCAGTGCACTCCTATGGCTCTGTAATTAGACCTCTTCACCGCTCACCTCCCCAGGTAGCCCCCATGGACGCTGGCACCCCATCTAGAAAGGTCAATGAACAAACAAGCATATTAGAGAGGTTTAGCCAACAATCTATTAAAAAGAAAGTTGTTTCTGTAAATGCAATTAATTGGGGTAACTACCATAATAGTAAATGGTCAAATGAGCCAATTAAATTCTTTTAGGGCAGACTATCACAAGTGTTTACTCCCATACACTCAGCAAATTTATTCTCCGCTCATTCTTGAGATTCTAAAACTAACCATAACACAAGGATGTTCTAAAAAAATTAAGTGAACATCAAAAATAATCTTTAAATCTTTAGTTTCATGTTTATTTCCTTCTCCAGCCCCACAGAGATAGAAAAATAAATAGACTGACATATGCCTCCATGTACTATGTTAGTTTTGATACTCTTTGTGGGAGATCACTGAATACGTGCCCCAATGGCAGGCAGCACAAGAGGATGGAGTCCCAGAGGGTGCAATCCTTTGTAAATGACTAAGATGGAGGCTCCAGGAGGGAAATGGCTTTGCCAGCTGGTTACCACCATCTTGCTAGTACATAGCCGTGCTGAGATGTCTCGAGTTATCTCCTGCATATGTGTTGAACGACTAAACCTGTAATCAACTCCCTAAACAATCAACAGACTAATTATATATAAGGTCCCTTTACTGTGAAATATATCTGTGAGGAAACAATACATGGTATACCTCAATAACTTTAGACAATGCTCTTGAACTGTAATCTGTTATTGGTAAACATCCCCACAGCATATGGGTTAAGGCAGTGGTGACATTTCTTAAGAATGTCCCAAGATCTATGAGGACTGTGAATATTTTCATAACCCCTTTTCTGATCAGTACAAAAGAAACCTGCAAATAAAGGAAATGGTAATATCTTTTGCTCATGCCCCCCACTCAAGGGTGATAAAAATGACATATCTATTCTTTTCCTGCCAATAGCAGGAGTTGTAATTTTTAGGCGGGGAGCAAAGTTGATAGCTTTGGTGGCACAAGACAGTAGCCATTAAGCAGGCCAGGCAGGAGATCAAACCAATCCACCAAAAACCCCAAGAGAAGTCTCTCCTCTGTTATAGCAAGAGTCAAATCCCCATAGCAGCTTTCACGTAAGGAAGGGAAGCTCAAAGTTGTGGGAAACTGTTTCATTGACTAACCAAATGGAAGACTACACAAGTAGCCAATGGGTCCCACTGGGGCTCCTGCTCCATCACCGAAGTAGACTGGGGCCTGTGGCATGGAGAGAAATGGAGAAAATAGTAAACACGAATATCAGGAACCTTTCGTTTTAAGGATTTTCATTGTCCTTCAAAATCCCACCGTCCTTAAACTTCTGGCTTCATTTACAGTGAATATTCTCTGTGGTTTAGAAAAGACTCACATCAAACTCACAGCCTAAATGTGAGGTTTCAGTATGAAGTTTCTTACAATTCAGGGACTGATCAATATAAACAATTTAAGTGACCAAAGTGCAAATATTTTGAGCTCAGTAATACTAAACAATTTATGATTATTCAGAGGCGTAGGCAGTTGGTTACTGATGAATGCTAATACAGCCATAAAACTATGTTTCAAAATATATCTACTCCTATTAACATGTTACCATAAAAATCACAAGCATCAAATGGTCTTTAAAATTGTTCTCTAAAACATACAGAAACATTTTGTGATTGAGAAAACCACAAAATATCTACGAGCAAAAATATACATTTAAGTTTCCATAAAAACTCACTCCAAAAAACCCCCAAAATATTTAATTGGTCTATATTCTATTATTCAACCTTTGAAAACTAGTCCTCCCATCTTCCATTTATGATATGCACTGGCCCTCAAGGACTTACTCTACTCCAGGAGGGCACGGCCTTGTCAGTTGGTTGCTCCCATCTTGCTCGTACCTGGCCGCTGCTGACAGTATTGAGTTATTTCCTGTGTATGTGGTGAACACTGGAGATAACCAACAAAACATTTCACAAGGTCTCATTTTCCCCAAGTATCCCATTTTTCTAATTTATTTGAACAGAGGAAAATACCAAATCCCTTCACTACAATAGCAAATGGCAAAGTACTACGTATTTCTATTTTGCAATATTTCCATAGTAATTTTATGAGAATTAGGGCATTCACTATTTATTCCCACAGAGAAAGGGATGCAGAAACATCTGACTACCATTCTATGGCTAAGTCATTCTTTGGCTCTACGTACTTAGGAAGATGATTTTAACTCTGTTCTTCCTAGCACCAGGATCAGGAATTCTGGCAGAGTGTTGAGGCATCTAGATGGACATAGAATCTTTATTCTCCACAGAGCCAGAGCTGCCACCTTTATGTGAGCCTTTGATTTCCTTCTTTCTTTGGATTCATTGTGACTTAGGAGGCAGAGAACCCATGGGAAGCACTCGAATTCAAGGTCACAACCACAGCCTGCCACCTGTCACACCCCACACTCCTGCATCTCCACCCTTAACCCAGAATTCAAACTCACAAATCATTCATTTATATTACAGCTTTCGTACACAAAATGATAGTCTTGTATCTTTCACAAGGATGATGCAACCCTGTGAAGGACTTACTGCATGGCACTCATAGGCCAAATGAACCCTTATTTGTCCTAATTAGGTTTTCTTTACAAATTATAAATAGATGTTAAGTCCCACTTTGATATCATAGGAACTCGTTAACACTTTAAACAATGGATAAGGCAGTTTTGTAAATCGGATGCTTAGTCTGTATCATCCAAATATAAATCCTAAGGAACTGGAGTTTCTATGTGGAAGAGCATTTTACATCAATCCTAAATTATATAACGAAAACTAATTTCAGAACATTGAAGGGGATGTGACAGGAGATAATGCAAACTATAAGAAGAGGCAGAAGTAGAAACTGTATATAGGTAAAGGAGTGAGGACTTACCCACTAGAGAAATTAACCAGGGCTAGTTTTACTTTTATTGCATTACTATTACTCATAATAACAATCCTTGAAAGTTCTAAGACAAATCTGAAAACCCCACACCTCCCTTTATGTTAGAGTCACTAGTCTAACAAGCATTTTATTGATTTGTTTCATCATTTGAAACCTTCCAAAAACCTCTCCAGAATTAGAACATCTACTGCTACTAATAGTGGCAATCACTGTGTTATATAAAATAAACAAATATCTTTAGAGTGACATGAGTAATCTGTGTTAAACTGCGATTTACAAGTGCTTAGTTTCCTTAGAAGCCTGGATAAAATACGTCTTTGATCTTCTGAAACTGAACATAGTTATTATCGCTTTTGAAAAACTCACTAAGAATAGGTTTAATCCAACTAGGTTATGACTACAAAAAAGAAAAAAGGAAAAAAAAAAGAAAAGGAAAATCACTGAGAACCATTTAACTATCAGGACCTCTGGACAAATTTCATCTTCTGAGCAGTTGTTAGGAATGCCTTATAGCAAGTGGATAAAAACAAAGTCTTGATTCCTCAAAAGAGACTCAGGCCCAACTTATTTTCCATCATCATGAGAGCGCAAGAAACAGGTAATGTCAATTTGATTTTAAGAGTGCTCAGGATCTGAAAAGGGACTCAGAAATTGGAGCTTCTTACTGAACCCCTGAGCACTAAGAAACTTCACAGGCCACAACCACTATTCAAGATCCCTGTGACAATCAGTCGGGAGCTGCTATGGAAGACCATAAACTCGAAGCACAAATGGAGAACAATGATAATGAAAATATTGTAAAGAAAGCAAAACATTATTAACTGAGCATTACTCTGAAATCACTTTGCTTCACAGCCACATTCTTATCACCAGGGAACACTGAGTGGATGCTGCAGCCTCGGTAGAGTATTCTCAGGATTAGCAGGGAAGTGAAGAATCTACTAAGAGGCTGGGCAGTTATTCACATAAATTGATCAAGAAAAGGAAACTGGGGATGCAAAGGATGCTCTCCACACACCACATAGTACTCATGGACTTTAGTGCCCATGTGACATTAAACTACACTGCATGTTTCACATAGCCAAAAATGAATAAATAAATACATAAGAAAGAAAAGGATGTCCATGTGACTATGAAACTTGGACCTCCTACAGAGATCATATTAGTCTCCTTAGGTAGTTTCATCAGCAACATCTATGAGTCAAACTCTATATTTAAATGGCAAAACAGGCTCATCAATAATTAGGCCTTTGGAACATACCCAGATTAACAGCATAAAATAAATGCTTGTTGCAATACAACTCTATAGGCCTGGATTTATACAGCAGAATACCCAATCAGGTCCTGTATGACAGGGGAAGGGAAATGCTTTAACTTTAAATGACACAATAAAACTATAAAAACAGAAGCAGAGTCTCCTCCTCACAACGCATACACGAAGCAAAACAGAAATAGCACAGAGCTACGTAACTTAGACTTAAAGGGGATTTGCTGTCCACATAGTCCAACCGATTCACTCCACAGATAAGGAAGCGAGGGCCCAGAAAAGTTGCTCAACATGACCTAGGCTGGATTTGAGGCCCAGTGTCACTCTATCCTCACTAGACCTGCTTTCTCTCAAAAAATAAGGGGGGGAAAAGAAGCCATTTACATTCTTAGCTGACTCATCAAAGGATCCAAAATATCTTAGGAATCTTTTTTCATTTTCTCTCCAGGACTGAAAGCCAAACAAACTATTGTTGCAATATGTCTCTAGAAAACCCTAAATTTGACAAGTGAACACAGGACCGGGAACCTGTACAGAGCCACCATAATGTCACTGCAGAAGCACACAGCAGTTCACTTTCAAATCCTTTTCACATACATTACTCCCCAAGAACCACAGCCCAGGACTGATATAGGTCTGAACTTTGCATCAGATCAATGGGACGGTGCCAGAATTGGAAGAGCCTGAGACACGAAGGAGAGCAAACTATAATATTTAAAAGAAAAAGAAATTTCCTACAAGCCCCAGGGAGCTTTTCCCAGAAGGCCTCAGAATTGCTGAGACAGGAAATGCTCTGAGGGTGCTTATGAATATGAATTCAGTTTTCCCATTCTTAAAAGTTGTCAGCTACTTTTTATTTTTTTAATTTAGGAGACAAGGTCTCATTCTGCCACACAGGCAGGCTGCAGTGCAGTGGCACAGTCATAGCTCACTGCATCCTGGAACTCCTGGGGTCAAGGGATCCCTCTGCCTCATCCTCCCAAAGTGCTGCAATTGCAGCCATGAGCCACTGTGCCCAGACTGCCAACTACTTTTAGGTTTAGATTACCCAACAAACCAAAGGAAAAATCTCACCCAGGAATCAAAAGGAGGAAAAGCCTGGAGCATGCTGGAAAGGGGTATGCCATTTACTGGGCTGAGGGACTTTGGGATGTCCTGCCTCCTTCCTGGAGCAGCCTCATCCTAGGGCTGCAGGACACATGCTCTCTCTACATTACCTGAGACTGTCAGTCTTCTTTCAGCTGATCATGAGGGTTTTCTGCCAAAGTTGAATTTTCTGGCTTTTTCCTTTTATATTTAAATTCCTTCTAATATGGTATGATTGCTAAGGATGTCAGGAGGAAAAACAAAAGCTGGACCAAAGATAAAGCAGAGTAAAAGATTAAACCATATGTCGAAAGACTTTTCTATATTAAGTAGAAAGTTAGCCAAACAAGTTACTTTAATTCCCAGTGTGACTGAGTTGGCGTGGCTCCCTTTGTTGGGCACATAGTAAGCAACAGATAATATTGCTCCTGTTTTTTATGTATATGATTTATTTATTGCACAGACTGGGACTCGCTATGTTGCCTCTGCTAGTCTCCAACTCCTGGCCTCAAATGATCCTCCCACCTCCACCTCTCACAATGCTAGCATTACAGGTGTGAGCCACCATGCCAGGTCATTCATAACATTGCTTCTAAACCACAGAATCACACAACCACTTGTGACAGTTACCAACACTAGACCGAATACAGATACTAAATGAAATCAGATTTTTATAAAACTTCAGAGATTACCAAACTTTTGAACATCCAATTCACAGATCAATGACATCATTGATCTAAACGCTTAAGTATCAAAAGGAAAGATAAAAAACATCAAGTTCTAGAATACGTAAATACATTTCGTTTCAATGTAAGTCTCTAAAGTACTGTTCGAACAAAACAAATACATTATAAAAGCCCAATCTTATTGGTATTAAAACTACCAGTAAAAATAAAAAATTAATGAGTTTGTTTCTAGTTAGTAACATAGATTTGTCAAGTAACTTTGAAACAGCTTTGAAATTGATAATTTTTCAAATATCCCAAGACATTCTATCACTTCAATAGCCAAATACACTCAAAGCCTGTCACTGATGAAACATTTACACTGATTTATGTTTATCCACAAAATGTCAAAAAAGTATCTGCCTTGCCTTTAAAGATAGTTGAAAATGGAAACCAAAATGAGACACTATGTGAAAATGCTTGATAAGTATTTTAATTATAAGATACCGTAAGCTGGCTCACAGTGGAGTTTACACAAAGAAAACAGTGAAATACACGTAATGCTCTAACTTGGCAGGGTAAGAGTAGGAGGCTAGGCGCAATTAATTTGGAGTCTAATCCTAGTTGGACACCATTAAGTACTAGTAACCTTGTAATACTAGTCACTAATGCCTGCTGAGCCCTATTTTCTTATTTAGAAAGTGAAAGAAACAGATTCCTATAAGGTGTTCAAAACACCAGTACATACTTCTTCACAGGTGGGTTAATGATTAAATTAGAAGACTCATTTTATCCCTCATTCATCAGATTAGTGAGCTGAAGCGGTGTCATCTACCAGCAACTCACGGCTAATAAGTGTAAAAGCTGGAAGCATAAAGCCAGTGTTCAAACCCTGAATCCAGTGCGCCTCTCAATTAGGTGTAACTGAATGTTTACCATGAAAATGCAATGTAGCCAGTTTTCTAATGTCCAAATTTGCAGTGGCAGAAAGAAAGGCAGTCATTCGTTCAATACGTTAACTGACAGGCACTATTCTTTTTGAGTGCAAGGAGTAAAGCAGTGAATAAAGGAAAACACCACGGCTTCAATGAGCTCACAATGTGGTTGGAAAGAGCACCAAAGAAAACGTGTAAAACACGGGGTGTATCACAGTGGTGAGTGCTATGGAGAAAAATGAACGAGGATGGCAAGCATGTGTTTGGCGATTTGCAATTTATTTCTTTTAAGCCAGACGGATGCCATTAAAAAAACTATAACAATAATGCATCTAAAGTAGTTTTCTTCAGCACTTTCCCCAACAGGGAAGACTTTGGTCCGCTTATTCCAATTTGAGACCGGTTGCTTAAACCTCTCAACTGCCAGCTAGAAGCTGTTTGTCACATTAGCAATCCAAATTCTGTGCTAACGACGATACCCCAGCCATACCCCCGACCCCTGCCAAACAGTGCAAAAGGATTTACAAAAGAAATCCAGGAGAAACTAGAAGTTACAAGAACACTTGAACTGTTTCTAAGTTAGCACAAATGTCTCCCAATGCAAAGGATGAAGTGTAGCGTGGATGCTGGTTTCTGCTGGGACAAAGTGCTAAGAATACAGCACACATCATTTTGCTTTTTCTGGCCTGTCAATTGTAGTGATATTCTCTACCACTGGCCTGTATTTAAGCAGCTTACTAAACAGTTTCTCCAGTTTTTAGCATTCCTTTCTTCCCTTTTATTAACACAGCAACCTAGTTTGCAAGAAGGTTGCTGAAAGAAAAGATAGCTTCCTGCAAGATCTGATACATCTGTTTAAGCACTGTCTTATCAACCTTTTAATTAACCTGATTGGTTGAGTTGGCTAATCAGGTTAAGCTTTGCTTTACTAAAGTACTAAATGCCCTTAGTTTCTAGGCTCTTATGGTCCTCGGGTTGTAGCTACATCCTGAGAATTCGCTACAGTTTACTTCAACGTGTAACTCTTAAACAGCTACCAGATACGGGCGGAAAAGTCACTTTTGACAAGGAGAAGAATTTCGCCCGGGAGGTCCGACTACCCAAACCAAGGAGTACAACCGAGAGGGTTCTCTGCCCACACCCCGCGAGGCGCTGTCTGTCTGGCCTCCCAGCGGGCAGGGCGCTCCCGGCCGGGTTGGCGGCGCCGGCCCAGCCCCGGCGCGTGGGTTCGGAGGCAAGCGGCGGGCGAACTTCAGCGGGGACCGCGGGCCCGGAATGGACGAAGGGGCGGCTCTTCCCGGACGCGGCCCCGCCCAGCTCGCGGGTGCGGGTCCCAGCCGGCACGGGACGGCGTCTGGGGGGCTCCGGGTCTCCGAGGCCGGGCGCCCGCCGCGGCAGTGGGACCCGGGGAGGACGAGGCGGGGAGTCGAGGCCCAGGTCCGGGAACAACTGCGAGGGGCGCGGGGGTCCGGTGGGGAGCGGGCCCGGAAGCCACAGGGGCCGCCCGGGGACGCAGCCAGTGGGGCCCGGCTCCGGCGCGGGCCGGGAGGGACTCCGCGCCAACGGTGACGCGGGGACCCCGGTGCCGCGGGTAGGGGACAGAGTCTGGGGGCCACGCCCGGCCCGGCCGCCCCGCCCCCGGCTCCGGGCAGCACCGCCGCACTCGCCCGCTGGCCCGCCGCGGCCCCTTCCCCACCTGATGTAGGGGCTGGCCGCCGCCAGGATGTTCTTCTGCACCGGGATCTCCTCGCCGTCGAGGACCAGGTGCGCGTCGCAGAAGCGGGACTCCTCGCGGAAAGAGCTGAGCGCTCGCAGCAGACGCGCGGCATGCTGAGGGTCGGACACGGCGCTGCCCTCGGCCATCGCGGCGCCCGCTCCTCCGCCGGCGGGTCCGGCTCCCGACACAGCCAGGCCGGACTCCTGGAGCCGGACGCGTCTCGGGCGCGCACTCGCCCGGCCCGGCTCTCAACGCTCTAAGCAAAAGCTGGAGCCCCCGGATCGCGTCTGTGCCATCCGCGATGCCCTGGGCCGGCGCCTTTAAGAAGTCTCTGCATGACGTTATTTATCCGCGACGCCCCCTCACCGTCGCTCCCCGCCCTCTTGCCCTAGCCGCTGGAGACGGCCAATCAGAAGCCTCCTTCCTCCGCCCGCCCGGCCGGCTCCGCCTGGCTGCTGCGGGAGGTGTAGAAGGCTGAGTGATCGCTGCCGCGGTGGAGGGACGTACGGACGGACGGGCTAGGACTCAGTGGTTAATCCGTGGCCTCTGGAGCCGCGAGTTTGAATCCCGGTTGCAGCCTTTCCACTGACTAGCTGTGTGGCCATGGGTAACGTGCCCATCCTCAGTTTCTCCGTCTGCAAAATGAGAACGACTTTTTAGTGTTGTTGTGGAGCCAACGAGATGACGCATGCAAGCAAGGGCGCCATCGCTGTAGCCTTCATTGTTTATGAGAGAAAAGGAGCTGCTCAGGTGAGAGCACAAAAACCCGAGAAAACAGACCCAGAAAAGATGGTTTTCGTTATGGGCTAGGAAGCAGATGAAGCTGGATAAGTCCGAAAGAGGCCTTAAGTTTTGCAGGGCCTCCTTGGTATGGGAAGGAGGTTGGTCTCCGTAGGGGTGAAGAGCCATGGAAGGGTATTTTGCAGGGGGTTTTGTGCAGATCACTCAGCCCCTACGTGGAGAATAAGGCGGGGATGGATGTGCTAAAGGCAGATCGATATTTGGATATTGCAGTACTTGAGAGAAGGGAATGGGGACCTGGATGAAAGGGTGACGGGGTTGGACAATAGTGGATTGTTTTAAAAGAAATTATGAGGGAGAGGGAGTCAGGGATAAATGGTCTGGGCTGAGTAACTAACTGCATGTATGTTTGAATCTTTCAGGGAGAGCTAGGAAATGCTGAAGGAGTGGGCACTAGGGAGGCAGATGTTCAGATTCAAACAGGCTCCCAACCCAGTGGAGACCAAAGCTGTGACAGAAAGGATCTCCGCGTCAGCTCAGCTGGCAGGGCAAGCCCCATAGCGTCGCAAGTTTCCCTGGAGGTTGCTCAGGGCACAGGGGAGTGTGGAATGAAGCTACCATTTTGTGAAAATGTTAGGTATGCAATAAGCCTCTAAAAAATTAGCAATTTTATGAGGACCAAGGGCCAAAAGAATGTGGCCAGCATTCCAGACAAACTAGGATGGGATTTTCACTGAAGCAGCCCAGTCTTTTCCTTTGACCAACTCAAAGGCTCCAATAAAGTCTTGGGTCTTTACTCTGAACCAGCCAAGGCTTTGGAGTCACTGGCAGGAATCAGAGTATCTGTTTTCAAGGCAGAGGAATAGGGGAGGGGAATGCTGTGGAAGACGCACGCATTTCCACTTCTTTCTGGAAATGCAGCTTAGTATTCATGGATGCAATGATAAAAATATCTAGGATTTGCTTCAAAACAAAACACAGGGTTGGGGAAGCAGATGGGAGTGTAGATAAATCAAAAGTGGCCACAGTTACTAATTGTTAAAGCCACGTAATGGGGATGTGGAGATTCATTGTACTGTCTGTATATTTGTGTGGATGTTGAAAAATATATATATATTTTTTTGAGACGGAGTCTCGCCCTGTTGCCCAGGCTGAAGTGCAGTGGCACAATCTCTGCTCACTGCAACTTCTGCTTCCTAAGTTCAAGTGATTCTCCTGCCTCAACCCCCTGAGTAGCTAGGACTAGAGGTGTGCACCACCATACCCACTAAGTTTTGTAGTTTTAGTAGAGATGGTCTTTCACCATGCTGGCCAAGCTTGTCTCAAACTCCTGACCTTGTGATCAGCCCACCTCAGCCTCCCAGAGTGCTGGAATTACAGGTGTGAGCCACCACCCCCAGCCAAAAACTATATTTAAAAAGGTAAGAAACACACGAGACGTGCAGCTTGGACTTATCTTCTCCATGATAACCTGCCCTGTATCCCTGGGAGCAGCTGACATTCCTTTCCCCAAGTAGTTGCTGTACTTTGAACACTGCTCCAGCAAGAAACTTACTGTAATGGGTTTATTGATCCATGTCAGCTGCTATCGTAAGTTTATTGTGGCTCAGCATGAACTCCAGGTGCCAAGCACGGTGCTTGGCACATAGTAGTACCCACTGAAAGTTGGATGGATTAAAAAAAAAAAAAGAAAAACACCCGAATACCTGATACTTAATAAATGTTTCCTGAACTGTATTCTCTGTCTGTTCTTGGTTAATTTGTGTTTGCCACTTTTAAGGTCAAAAACCAGGGAGAGTTCTCTACCCAATGGAGGTATTTGATACGTCCTTATTAATTGCTTGTTGTTCTAGTCTGTTCTTTAAATATCAGAGGTTCCAAAACAGAGAGCTCCAATAACAGGATCACAGTCTGGTAAACATCCCAGAGTAGGAGGGCTGCCTTAGTTGAAGTAACTGGAGGTGAATGGGGATAAGTCAGGCAGGCTTTTCCAGGGAGAGGTGAACCTTCCCTGTTGTTTTGACAGAAGGAGGAAATGGAATGACCATCAAGAGAAAGGTGGTTGCTAGCTTGATGGAATCATCTGTGCAACAGGCAGCTAATCAGCAGACCTTACATATACTTTTCATTCTGCCAACACTGTTTCTAGTATTCCACACCACTCCATCAGCCTGGTGAACTCTTAATCATCCTTCAAAACCCAGGTTAAACATCACTTTCAGGAAATCTTCAACTGGCTTCCCAGGACAGAGTGTGTCAGCCGTCTGCATGCTTCTGCTGCTGTGCTGTTCTCACCACACTGCACTGTAATTTACTGGCTTATAAGTCAGGCTGCTGGGTTGTGAGTTCCTCCAAGGCAGGCGCTGTGTTGTATCCACCTATGTTCCCAGGACTTACATAGTGCCTGGTGTGTAATAGGTACCCCCTGAATGTTTTAAAGAATTAGAAGCAGCATACCGGGTAAATGAGCAAAGCAAACTATGGGATGTAGGATGTCAGACAACAGGGGTTGGTAGACTTATGGGAGCTGAAGAGCCCGCGCCTCAGCTCTAGTTTATTGCTCTGTGGGATAAGGGCCCAGTGGTGTCGGATCTAACAACTTTAAAATAGATTCTGAAAATTCAGACTTACATGTTGAATATTCTGGATTTTCAACATTAGCAAATTCTTCCATTTGGGGAAAAATGTAGCATGAGTCTGCAGACAAGATCTGGCTGTAATTCCTGTTCAGAGGTAACCAGAAAACCATTAGTTTCCTGAAAATGTAGTTGACGATCAAACGGATGGTAGGTTGCCAATAAAATGTGTTGAGTGGAATTCAAGTGCCCCAGAAAGCTCATCCTCGTGCTGTGGGCAAGGAAGAGGGCCCAAGTATGGGAGGAAGGGTTCAGGAGGCAGAGCCTACTCTCCCAGTGCTGTCGGAGCCACTCTTGCTTGAGCTGAAGTACTGTGGACTGTTTTGCAGTCTTTCTTGATATTGCTCTATCTGAGCTACCCTTGATACTGTGCCCATCAGAATGATGGATTAAACGTTGTTGTTTCCATACATTCCATTGGCATCAGGTTTCAACTGTCATTGTGAAACATATTACAATGTAAGAGATTCGATACTGTCCTAACAGTTTTAGTCTCTGGTGGCTGTACTGAGTTCTTCTGGTTTAGAGGTGAAACAGCCCAGAGAAAGGATTTATTTATGTATTTATTTTTGGTCTGAAGACCAAAAAGGATGTTTGCAAGATATTCAAACATCAACGTCATTCAAACAGTATTCATTCAACAACTGTTTTTAAAGCACCTGCTGTATGATACCTGCTACAGATACGGTGATGGTGAAAGCACACAGTTATCTCTGTGGTATTATAGAAGCTTTTATTCTTTGTACTTTCCTCAATTTATATTTTCTGTACTGATCATGCATCATTTTTTACAATCATTAAAAAAACAAGAAAGCAATTTCTATATGCAAAAGGGAAAAAGAAACTTTCTTTTGCTTTGAAAAATGAACCGTCAAGAGAGGAATCCACTTGAGAGTTCGGGCCTTTATATTCTAAAAACTACCTGGATGGTCTGGTAAGAGAAGTAATGCAAAGAAAATGTTAACACTTTGAAAATTCCTTAGCAAACATCAAGTCCAACGGATTCATCTTATTGAAGAGAAAACCAAAGTACAGATGAGCAAAGGACTCAGTCAAGGTCGTAGGTGTGACCCAGTCAGGGCTGAACAGGCTGAGGTCTAGCTCTTCTGCCTTCCAGCCCTGAGAGCTTTTCCATTACACCAAGCTGACTCGTCGTAAACATTCATTTGTTTGAGACAGTCTCTTCTAATTCATTTTAAGGTAGTCTTCAGATATTTTATTGGGTAAATCTTTCATTTGTCCAAATCTATATATAGCTCTTTTCTTTCCAAAAAAAATTTAGCCTCTTCCATATTGCTGAGTCAGAGAACATCTCCGTATTTATAACACTTGAGAGTTGTTTCTATATATTTACACAGTACTCAGAGAAGCGTCTCAGAAACCGGTCAACTAATTAAATTGCAATGAAAATCCATGAAGGTAGTAACTGTTCCTCTCCAAATTCATACTGTACCCTACCCCAGCACCCAGTACAATGTCTGACACACAGTAGTTGCCCAATAAATATTTGCTGAAGAAATAAATTCTAATAGAATTGAGATTTTTCTGTTTACAAGGGATTATCTCACATTATTTTTCATATTTCCCCATTGAACTCAAAACTGAAATATTCACCAGCCTGCTTAACATTGCCATTCGAATAATAGAAACCTAGAATTTAACACCTGAGAAAGTAACTTTTACTAAAAAAAAAAAAAAAAAAAAATTAGCTGGGTTTAGTGACTCACACCTGTAGTCCCAGCTACTTGGGAGGCTGAGGCAGAGGATCACTTGAGCCCAAGAGGTTGAGGCTGCAGTAAGCCAAGATGATGCCACTGTACTCCAGCCTGGGAGACAGAATGAAGCCCTATCTCAAAAAAGAAGAAGAAAAAAAAAAAGAAACTCCTGATTTTACCTCTAAATCTAATCATTTTGCAAGTAAATGGCAACAGCATTCATTTACCCAGGGGCAGAAACTTCGGGTCATTCTTGAACTCTGTCTCTCATACCCTTCACTTAGTTCTCCAGTGAATTCTGCAGCTCTTCATGCAGACTACTTTTTGTTTGTTTGTTTTTTGAGATAAAGTCTCACTCTGTCACCCAGGCTGGAGTGTAGTGGCTCACTGCGACCTCCACCTCTGAGATTCAGGCAATTCTCTTGCCTCAGGCTCCCGAGTAGCTGGGATTTCAGGCACCCACCACCACACCTAGCTTATTTTTGTATTTTTAGGAGACAGCGTTTTGCCATGTTGGCCAGGCTGGTCTTGAACTCCTGACCTCATGTGATCCGCCAACCTTGGCCTCCCAAAGTGCTGGAATTACAAGCATGAGCCACCATGCCCGGCCCTGCAGACTAACTTATGAATCCAGCCACTTCTTCCCACCTCCATCAAGACTGCACTGATCCAGGCTCCGTTTGGCTCTCCTCCAAGAGCCTCCTAACTGCTCCCCTTTCTTTTTCTCTTGCCCCGTTATGAATTCTTTCTCCTCCTAAAGTAATCAGATCAAGTCACTTCCCAGTTCAAGCCTCTCCCATGGCTTTGCTTCAAACTTAGGGAAAAACCCAAAGTCCTCACTGTGGTCTAAAAAGCCCTGCGTGATCTGGCTTCCTCCGTGGCCTCATTTCCTACCATTCTCCCCTCCTCAGTGTGCACCAGCTGAACCAGCCTTCTTCCTCTTCCTTGAATAAGCCTAGTATATTCCCACCTCAGGGCCTTTGCACTGGCTAATTGCTCAGCTCAGGAGTCCCTTTCCTCATATTCTCATAGCTTGCTCTTTCATTCTTCTTAAATCAGGGCTGCAATGTCAACTCAGAAAGGCCTTGGCTCACACTCCTGCATAAATGCATCATCTTACCCGGCTTCATCTCTCTGCACTGCATGTATTGTGTGCCTCCTCTGACTATAAGGTTTCATGAAGCCTGGCAAGGATTCTTATTTATCATTGTATTCCTAGCCTCTAAAACAATGCCTGGCATACGGCATGTGCTCAATAAATATTTACTTACTGAATGAATGAATGTTTTCCTGGACCTTTTCATCTCTTGCTGCCCACCCTGACATTGCAAACTTGGAGGAAGACGAATTATCAAGAGTGATTCAAAGGACCTGAAATAAAATTTCCAAACCTTAGAAATTCACGATATAGCAGCTCTCGGCATAGGTTGCCCCAATAACTTCTTTCAAGCTGGTTCCGTTGCAAGAACCTCTGTTCTCCCCTGTCAGGTATACCACTTTGCACTTTTCAGCCTTGAAATTTAGTTTGTGTATTCTATGTTGTTTATACACCTGAAAATATATAAAATGTGCTTATCTTCTCCCTAAAATTCTAGCCAGGGTACTGCTGGGTGTATGATGAGCTGGATTATTCTGCAGAATTTACATCACATAAGTAATTTGCCTGTGCCTTAGATCTATTTAAATATCTGTGAAGTCAGTTAAAATCATTTAACTCAAGGGATTTCCTAACAACCTCCCTCTTGGTCTGTTCTCCCAGTCTTAGAAGTTGCTTCTTCAATTTCTTCCTCTGTAAAATTGGGGCAATTGTAGTATTCCTCACAGAGCAGTTATGAGGATTAAATGAGATGGTAGTGATGAAGTGCTGACAGGAAGAACCGGCCCGTAGCAGGTGCTCAGTGAATGCTAAGAGCTGTTGCATGTATCGTTACTGTCACCACCATCATGCTTGTTTTCAATGGCATCCTTGCGCTGCTCGAAAATGAATAGCTTCTAGCTGACTTTCAAGTTGAAATCTAGTCTCTACGTCGCAGTCAGGGCCCACCGGTGACGCCTCCTTCAGTTCTGGTTGACAGTCTCACTGCTTTTTTGTTCCTAACACTAATGCTGGGTTTTTGGTGAGTTTCATCTATTTTCTGGCTCCACGTGGTATCTCGTTTTCTACTCCAGATCTTTAAACATCCCATTCTACTCCTTTTATTTCATATCCCTTGCCTTTTAAAAAAATATTTAAATCCATTCCTGTTTTCTGAAACATGTCAGAGCTCTAACCAACAAGTTTTGAAACTAATTAATACTTTTTTTTTTTTGAGACAGTTTCGCCCTTGTTACCCAGGCTGGAGTGCCATGGCACGATCTTGGCTCACCGCAACCTCCGCCTCCTGGGTTCAGGCAATTCTCCTGCCTCAGCCTCCTGAGTAGCTGGGATTACAGGCACGCGCCACCATGCCCAGCTAATTTTTTGTATTTTTAGTAGAGACAGGGTTTCACCATGTTGACCAGGATGGTCTCGATCTCTTGACCTTGTGATCCACCCGCCTTGGCCTCCCAAAGTGCTGGGATTACAGGCGTGAGCCACCGTGCCCAGCCAATTAATACTTTAATACATTTAGCTATTAAAAATGTCTTTATAGAGGTATAACACACAGTAGAGTACACTAACCTTAAGTATACAGCTGAATGAATGTTTCCATGTGAAATGGAAACATTTCATGCATGTGAAATCCCCAGCCACATCAAAATATAGAACATTTCCAGGAACTCAGAGTCTCCCTCAGGCCCGTCTCCTAGTCAGAATTACCCAAAAGAAAAAGGCCAGGCATGGTGGCTCCCATCACTTTGAGAGGCCGAGGAGGGCAGATCACGAGGTCAGCAGTTAGAGACCGGCCCCGCCAACATGATGAAACCCCATCTCTGTTAAAAATACAAAAAAAAAAATTTAGTCAGGCATGGTGGTGGGCACCTGTAATCCCAGCTACTGGGGAGGCTGAGGCAGGAGAATCCCTTGAACCCAATGAGCTGAGATCATACAACTGCACTCCAGCCTGGGCAACAGAGCAAGATTACGTCTTTAAATTAAGTAAATAAATAAACAAATAAATAAGGCCAGACACGGTTAATCCCAGCACTTTGGAAGGCTGAGGTGAGTGGATCACGAGGTCAGGAGTTCAAGACCAGCCTGGCTAAGATGGTGAAACCTTGTCACTACTAAAAATACAAAAATTAGCCGGGCGTGGTGGCGGGCACCTGTAATCCCAGTTACTTGGTATGCTGAGGCAGAGAATTGCTTGAACCCAGAAGGCAGAGGTTGCAGTGAGCACAGATGGTGCCATTGCACTCCAGCCTGGGTAACAAGAGCAAAACTGTCTCAAAATACATAATACATAAAATAAAAATATATGGTCGTATATATGCACTTTTTTCCTCATGAGGTTATGGCCAAGAATTCAGCGGCTAGGTTGTAGGGTAGGCACAAATGTTCAGCTTGAGTACATGCTGCCAAACAGTTTTCCAAAGTGGTTGTACCAAATTTTACTCCCACAGTAATGTCTGAGAGTTCCAGCAGCTTCACATGCCCCAGTAATTGGTGGTATCAGTCTTTTAATTATACCTGTCCTGGTGGGTGTTTAGGTGTCCTGGTGGGTGTCTTGTTTTAATTCATATTTCTCTAATAAATAATGATGTTTAGCACCTTTCTGTACGCATTTTGACCACTTGGTGATTTTTTGGGGGTTAGGTGATTACTGAAGTTTTTCTCATTTTTAACAATTGGATTTATTTATTTATTTATTTTGAGATGGAGTTTTGGTCCTGCTGTCTAGGCTGGAGTGCAATGGTGTGATCTCAGCTCACTGCAACCTTCGCCTCCTGGGTTCAAGCAATTCTCCTGCCTCAGCCTCCTGAGTACCTGGGTTTACAGGCATGTGGCACCATGCCTAGCTGATTTTGTATTTTTGGTAGAGATGGGGTTTCTCCATGTTGGTTGGGCTGGTCTCCAACTCCCAACCTCAGGTTATCTGCCTGCCTCGGCCTCCGAAAGTGCTGGGATTACAGGTGTGAGCCATCATGCTGGCTGACAGTTGGATTTTTAAATTAATTTTTAGGTGTTATTTTATATATATAATAATATATAAATAAAGACAGACTTCTCTTAGTCAATGGCTTGCCTTTCTATCCTGTAAATGGTATCTTTGATGAACAGATATTCTTAGTTTTCATGAAGTTCAATTTATCAATATTTTCTTTCATAGCTGGTGCTTCTCATAATCAGTTTTAGAATCTTGGCAATCATGAGCTTCTCCTGTGCTTTCTTCTAGAAGCTTTTTTTGTTTTCCCTTTTGCAATTAGGACTATGATCCACCTCAAATACATGCATTTTCTTGAATCTAGCTCAAAATGTATCTATTTTCAAAGGCACACAGACCTAAATGTAAATTCACTCATGTTTTTAATCACTCATTCATTTTTTTAAAAAAATTTAAGCACCTACCATATGCCAGGCACTTAGGGGAAACCAAAAGCAACTAGAATCAACATTTAATTCAAGAAACAGATTGACTAGCAGAGGAGGGAAGAAGACTTGCAAGTGAACAATTTCTAAAAAGTAGGTATCAAAAGTGAAACCAGGTCTAAAATCGGCTGTGCCCTGGTCATTCAAGCATGCTGCCTGGAGTCGAGTCACCTCCCTATGAACACAGGCAGGTGGATTACATTTCCTAAATGCCATTGATGGAGTCTTCAAGACCCTTTACTAGCACCCCTTTACTCTGGTAAAAATCCAGGTCTTTGTGCCTGGCATTCAAGGTGTCCATCATCTGGCGCCTCTCTCCTTCCTCAGCCTCATTTTCTAGATCCCATTATCCTTCATCCAAACCCTGTACATGGACCCACCTAAATTCCTGAACAGAATCAGCTGATTCATCCTGCCAGCTCTTTGTCTCTGCTTTTCCCTCCTGCCTGAACATCTTTCCTATGACTTTCATGCCTGAAAAACCTCTTGCCTCACCTGCATTACCTCTGCGAAGCCTCTTATGACTTGCTTGTACACTGAAATCTCCTCAGGAGGCAGACTGCAAGGTGCAAATCCAGCTTCCATCATTTTCCAGCTCTGCAACCCCGGGCATGCCTAAGCCTCAGGTTCCTCATTGGGAATAACTGTAATTCCTGTTCTGTGTGGTTTTGCACAGACTAAACACATGTGGCCAGGTGCGGTGGCTCTCGCCTGTAATCCCTGCACTTTGGGAGGCTGAGGCAGGCAGATCACCTGAGGTCAGGAGTTTGAGATCAGCCTGGCCAATGTGGTGAAACATTGTCTCTACTAAAAATACACAGATTACCTGGGCATTGTGGTGGGCACCTGTAATCCCAGCTACCCGGGAGACTGAGACAGGAGAATTGCTTGAATCAGGAGGCGGAGGTTGCAGTGAGCTGAGACTGTGCCACTGCACTCCAGCCTGGACGACAGAGTGAGACTCCATCTCAAAAAAGAAAGAATAAACAAGTTCATCCAGATACCATTGGGTAGCGTGGTGTCTGGCTCATGGGAAAGGCTCAGTGTTATTGCTCTGAAGAAGCAGCATACTAAGAAAAATAAGGAAGAGGCTGCAGAATATGCTAAACTTTTGGCCAAGAGAATGAAGGAGGCTAAAGCAAACCACCAGGAACAAATTGCAAAGAGATTCAGGCTTTCCTCTCTGTGATCTTCCCCTTCTAAGTCTGAATCCAGTCAGAAATATGATTTTTTGAGTAACAAGTAAGATCAGACTCACAATAAAATAAAATAAAATAAGATAAAATAATAAAAAGCATAGTCACATTCATCACACTAATGACATTTATTTGTTAACATTTTGGTCCTTACACCAGACTGCGAGTTTTGTGTGTTTTTTTTTAACATTTAGTTTTTATTGTTTTTTAAATTCAAGATAGGGTCTCCCTATTTTGCCCAGGCTGGACTCCTGGGCCCAAACAATCCTTCCACCTCAGCCTGGGAGTTTCCTGAAATCAAGAGTTTCCCAAGAGGGAAAGTCCTTAATTATTCTGTGATGTGCCCATTGTGAAGTTTTTATTCAGTGCAATTCCCTGTGCAGGGAGCTTTATGTCTATCATCCCTGGTGAATCCTTACAACCACCTACAAGATAAGAATTAGGGTCTCCACATTATGGTTTAAAAGATGGAGGCTGGTGGGTGCAGTGGCTCATGCTTGTAATCCCAGCACTTTGGGAGGCTGAGGTGGGCAGATCACCTGAGAACAGGAGTTTGAGACCAGCTTGGCCAACACAGTGAAACCCCGTCTCTACTAAAATACAAAAATTAGCCAGGTGTGGGGGTGCAGGCCTGTAATCCCAGCTACCTGGAAAGCTGAGGCAGAATTGCTTGAACCCAGGAGGCAGAGGTTGCAGTGAGCTGAGATCGCACCATTAGACTTCCAGCCTGAGTGACAGGGTGAGATTCTATCTCAAAAAAAAAAAAAAAAAAAAAAAGATAGAGGCTCAGAGTGGTGAACGCAGGTGAACACCTGTCCTGTGCTAATGTCCTCAACTAATTCACAGTATGGCTAGGGTTTTGATCTTGGCTTCATTGCAAAGTGTATGAGCCATTTATTACATATGGCAGCCTCCCTGCGCATCCCCAGCGCCTACACAGTGAACTCAGCAAATATTCGATGAATGGAATTGCATTTGATAAGCCCAGAACCTACCCAGTGTTTCAAAATGTATCATGGGTTCTTTTGAGCTGCTAAAGGTCTCACGTGACCCTCAAAGCCTAATCAATCCAAGACTGAGAACCTCTGGCAAAGCAGATAACATCTAGCATAGCTGACTGTGTTTTCTACTTTTCCCTCTTGGGAAACAGTAGTTTCAACATCATTAATTTGTACTTTATGACTTCAAGGTGTGCTCTCTAATTGACACAATGCTGCCGTTCCAGAGGAACAGGTTGTCACTTTTCACAAAATTTGTCCTATTTAATGGAACTTTGTCTGGTGTCTAATTACCTCTCATTTCTTTTCTTGCTTTATTACAGTTCTAAGCTTTTAAAATGGTGTGCCAAGAGTCTTGAGAAGACCCTTTTCTGGCAGCTTCCAGAAGCTTGGTCTCTCCAGCTCAGTTTGTAAAAGTCTTGAAAGCAGAAACCACATTGTAACCATCTGTATCTCTTATGGCACCGGACTCAGGCAGGGATGCAGTAAGTCTTTGCCACATTTATTATCTGCATACTTGTTTCATGCTGGGCACTGGGCTAGGTCTTAGGAAGGAGAAAGGAGGGATGGGATTGAGATCTTGTCCTCTGGGAGCCTCCAATCCAACAGGAGATGAGACTGAAACACAAAAGTCTGATATGGAAAAATGGTATGTGTGATGGGGAGAGTGGCTGACAGCTACCCTAGGCTACACCCTTCTCAAAAGCGTCACTTGTACTTAAAGTTTAGTGGTGAATTCTTTAATATGAAAACAAGCATGGGTCTAATATGGAGTACACTGCACCCCTGCATGCATTTTAAGGTAAAACGGATGTTTGAAGATGCTATATTAGGTAGACTCCTCACTCCATTTCCCTCCTAGGTGGCTTTCCTCTTCTCTGCCATGAGGAGTATTTTCGTGGGTGATATTGGCAGACATTGCCATTGGCATCAGATAGAATTAGATTTTCAGTTCAAAGTCTGCATCGTCACTTCCTAACTGTGCTGTGTGACTTTGAGCAAGTGGTCTGGGTTCTCTGAACCTCAGTTTATTCATGAGTGTTGTGAGAATAAGCGTTTTTTTTTTTAATTTAAATTTTAAAGAAGGGGCATCACTATATTGCCCAGAATGATCTTGAACTCTTGGCCTCAAGGAATTCTCCCACCTAAGCCTCCCAACGTGCTGGGATTACAGGGCCATGACACTGTGCCCAGCCAGGATAGGTGTCTCAGATAAAGCTCTGGTAACATATGATAGCTTTCATACTTACTGTGAGGAAATGAATGTTTATAGAGTGGATGGATGGATGGATGGATGGATGGATGGATGGATGGAGTTGAGAACAAGACAGTCTGTTGCCACGTAACATAAAAAAGGCATATATTCCCTTTATCATTAATTCTTTGCAATTCTATAGCATTCTGTACCCTCAAAGTACTTTTATATTTACACAAAAAATAAAGAAATTAGAGGTATCCCTATTTTACCTATAAGAAAAATAGGGGACTCAAGAAATGCCCGCAATCTTGTACAAATTGAGATTAGTTCATTTGAGATTTGAACCAGCACCTGGTGTGGCATCTTTAACACAACAGGTTCATCTGGGGTAGGAACAAGGAGAAGGCACACACCCTTCACACGACTGCCTTTCCTTTCTGAGCTTTGTGCAGCCTGTGAATTTCAGCTATACATCAGCAGTCACAGAATCACAGAATCCTCAGAGCTGGGGCAGTGCAGACTTTCCCACTGAGAATCTGAGGCAAGCTGTGGATTCTCCTCTCCTTGACAATACACAGACACACAGAAAGTCACATGCCGTTTCAGGAAGCCAACGGACACCCCGAAGCCTCTCCATCAGGCCTCCTCAGGTGCTCATGACCTCTCTACAGTGAACACACTGAGACTAACCATCCCCAGAAACCACAAACTCATTACCTCCAGGCACACTGGTGGAAACAGTCACACCCAACATCACAAGCTCTTCAGCCAGGGACAATTCACCAACTTGACTCTGCAATCATTTTAATTCTAAAACATTTATCCTTCAATAACTATTCAAAGCCAAACCATCCACCTCCCTCCCAGACTTTCACAGGTCTTGGTGGAGTTGAGAACTGAGATTATCTGTGTTTTAGAGATCAACATTGCTGGTGTGTTGATGGAATGGGGTGGAGTCCAGTGAACAGGATAATCCATAGCTTACTCACAATCGATTGGCTTCACAACAGGCCATGGCTTCATCACCATGAAAGCCAAGATTGGCCACAGTAGATAAAGAACCAGATTTGCAGCTGAATGAGGCTTGGTAAGTCCATTCAGTTCACACGTTCATTCCACACGCGTGTATTGAGCACCTACCATGTGGAAGACACCGTTCTAGATGCCTAGGATGCATCTGACAGTAAAACAGAAAACTCCTTGCCCCATGAAACTTACATCCTAGTGAAAAAGGTGGACAAATACCAATAAACATCGCAAGTAAATTACACAATATATTAAGCGACAAAAAGCTACGGGGAAGAAGAAAAGGAGGATAAGGGGATTGGGAGTGTCTGTGACAGAGGGGCAGGTCGTAATGTTAAATTAGGCTCGGGAAATCATCACTAAAGAGGACATTCCAACAGACTTGAGAGAGGGGAGAACACACATTCCCAAAAGGACTGAGCCAAGATGCCGCCAACAGCGATGCCAAAGAGTTAAACTTCATTCATGCCCTCAACAAATATTGATTGAGCGCATTAAGAGCTGGGTGTTTATGGTCATCTAAATAGTGTCCCCCTTAATAGCTAAAAAGATACCCAGGTCCTGATCCCTGGAGCCTATGAATGTTGCTTTATATAGCAAAAGGGACTCTGCAGGTGTAGTCAAGGTAAGGCTCTTAATATGAGAAGTCTCCTGGGTTATCTGGGTGTAACCACGGAAACAGGGAGAGAGAGGAAGAAACATGGGGCCACAAGCTAAAAACTAAGGAAGCTGGAAACGGATTCATCCATAGAGGCTCCAGAAGGAAGAGCCCTGCTACTCCTGGGTTTTTATCCTTGTGAGACTCATTTTGAATTTCTGACCCCCAGAACTGTAAGAAAATCAACTGGTGTTGTTTTAAGGCATCACCGAGTTTCCAGTAATTTTTCTGGCATCGGGAGGAAACTTGTGTTTCTGTGTGAAACACGGAAGCACAGTGCTCAGGTCAGCACGAGTTGTCAGTAGACTTCAGCAGCTGTAGTTGTTGTGGTTATTGTAATGAGCAAGCTCAGTTCCTGCCCTTACCTAGAGAGGATGCACACACAACATGGACATCGCTGTCTCTCCTACACTAATTCCAATGGTAATGCAAAGAACCCTGAACTAGACCACAGCTTCTTGCTTTCCTCAACCAAATGGCAGACTGAAGACAAAGTCACAACGTCAAGATGACCTTCAGGCAACCCAGGCTTTCCACCAGTCACAAAGCGACCCCCAGCTTTCCCACCTACTCCAGGAACACCAGTCCCCTTCACTGCTCCTGGGGCACAGTGGATGTACTCACCTAAAGAAAATACTGGTAAATCCCACCAGGATGTATGACTCTGAATGGAACACAGATATGCTGGACTTACCTGAATCTCACCAGGACCCCACGATGAAGACAGAGGAAAGCGTTTAAATCTCCATTGCAGAAACAGCCATGGGACCCAGCACTGACAGGTATGCATCTGGATCTTCAGGGCTTGAATTGAGCCTTGCTGGGGCCAGCAGAAAGCTGCTCTACAACTGCTTCTCTCAGAATGAAGGAAAAATCTAGAGAATGTTAGAGGGAAAGGGCAACATTTTTTTGCCCTACCTAGAAGATGTATCAACCCCAAATGGTGACAATTTGTGTTGGCACAACTGGATATCCACATATAAAAGAACAATGGCAGACCCCTGCCTCACACCACGTACAAAGATTAATTCAAAATGGATCACAGACACAAATGTAAGTGACAAAACTGTAAATTTATTTGAAGAGAACATAGGGATAATTCTTCATAACCGTTTCCTAGATGCGACACCAGAAGTGCAAGCAATCAAAGAAAAATTAGATAAATTGCATTTCTTCAAAACTTAACAACTTCTGTACTTCAGGGAACATCATCAAGAAAGCAAAAAAAGACTACCTACAGAATGGGAGAAGATATTTGAAAATCATATATTTCATGAAAGGTTTACATATATCAGATACAAAGAACTCTTGCAACTCAACAATAAAATGACAAGGTCCCTGATTAAAAAAGGATTTGAGGCTGGGCCCAGTGGCTCACTCATGTAATCCCAGCACTTTGGGAGGGTGAAGCAGATGGATCACTTGAGATCAGGAGTTTGAGACCAGCCTGGCCAACATGGTGAAACCCAAAATACTAAAATACAAAAATTAGCTGGGCATGGTGGTACACACCTGTAGTCCCAGCTACTCGGGAGGCTGAGGCAGGAGGATCCCATGAGCCTGGCTAGCATAGGTTGCAGTGAGCCATGATTGTGCCCCGGCACTCCAGCCTGGGCAACAGAGTCAGATGCTGTTTCAAAAAAAAAACAAACCAAACCAAACAAAACCAAAAGAATGAAAAAGAAAGAGAAGAAGAAATAACCTAAATGTTTACCAACTGATAAATGGATAAGCAAACTGTGGCATGTTCATGCAATGGATGTTATTCAGCAAGGCTGGGCATGGTGGCTCACGCCTGTAATCCCAGCACTTTGGGAGGCTGAGGTGGGTGGATCACCTGAGGTCAGGAGATTGAGATCAGCCTGGCCAACATGGTGAAACCCTGTCTCTACTAAAAATATAAGAATTAGCTGGACATGGTGGCACATGCCTGTAATCCCAACTACCAGGGAAGCTGAGGCAGGAGGATCACTTGAACCTTGGAGGTGGAGGCTGCAGTGAGCCAAGATGGCACCACTGCACTCCAGCCTGGGTGACAGAGTGAGACTCTGTCTCAAAAATAAAGAAGAGGTATGAGGCTTATTTAACAGCACCTTGAAAAAATGCACTGAAAAAAAAAGATGAATGTTATTCAGCAATACAAACTAATGATATGATTCGCGCAACGACATGGATGAAGCTTGAAACGGAATGCTTAGTGAAAGGAGGGTCACAACCCACATATTATATAATTCCATCTGTATGAAATGTCCAGAATAAGCAACTCCACAAAGACAGAAGGTAGATTTGAGGTTGTATAGGACTGGGGTGCTGGGGGGGGGCGGTTGCAGAATGAGGAGTAATTCTAATGGGCACAGGGTTTTCTTTGGAGTGATAAAAATGTTCTAAAATTAGGTAGAAGTGATGATTACACAACTCTCAATATACTAAACCAAAATCATTAAATCATTAAGTTGTACATTATATACAACTAAAATCATTAAGTTGTACATTATATATATATATATATATGACTGGCTGGTCTCAAACTCCTGGGCTCAAGCGATCCTCCCAGCTTGGCCTCCCAAAGTGCTGGTATTATAGGCATGAGCCACCATGCCCAGCTGAGTTGTACCTTTGAAGTGGGTGAGTTTTTTGGTATATGACTTAGATCTCAAAAAAGCTATGTATATATATTTGACTGTTAGTCCTTGATTGCCCTTGAAGCCACCTTTGGAGAAACCTCTTTAGTTAATGCCAACTTTATTTCTGACCTGAGTCCAGAAGTAGGGGTCTGCTTGAAGCTGTCTTTTGCTACAGCTCCCCTTCTACCCCACAGTTTAGGTTTTCCAGATTCCTATGTGCTTCCTTGACTCCAGGGCTAGGCACACACCCCTTTTAAAATCTGGATTATCTGTTTTGCCTCACCAGCTGCTACCATCCTTCCTATGGTGACCGTCCTTGGCTAAGGCTGCAGAGGGTACCCCCACTTTTCACCTCCATTCCATTGTATTGTGTTGGTTTTTCACAAAGCCATACACTCCCTGAGGACAGTAAGACACTGATTTTTTCCTGCACTATATGTGAGCACAGTCTTATCACTGAATGAGTGAATGAATCTGTGAATGCATACCTGAAAAAGAACATGTATTTGTGACCAGGTGCAGTGGCTCATGCCTGTAATCCCAGCACTTTGGGAAACCGACGTGGGTGGATCACCTGAGGACGGGAGTTCAAGACCAGCCTGGCCAACATGGTGAAACCCTGTCTCTACTAAAAATAAAAAAAAAAAAATAATTAGCCGGGTGTGGTGGCACATGCCTGTAATTCCTGCTACTCAGGAGGCTGAGGCAGGAGAATCACTTGAACCTTGGAGGCAGAGGTTATAGTGAGCCAAGATTGCACCACTGCACTCCAGCCTGGGAGACAAAGTGAGACTGTCTCAAAAAAACAAACAAACAAAAACCATGTATTTGTATGAGTGGAAGAATATGGGGAATTGGAAAGATGAGGCCAAAGGAAGGAGGAAGGACTTGAACTAAAGTTATATTACCATGTACCTTTTTTTCAGTTTCCTGAGAAATATATTTTCTCAGCCCTTCCACCATTTTGACCATTTAAGCCTCCAATATCCAAGATTGTCCTCTCAGTTTCAGTCTTATGAATTAAGCCAAACCTTTGGCCTTTTAAGAAAACATCCATAACCATGTTTTTCTGCTCTTTGGCTCCCAAATTTTGAGTGGGGAATCTAGCAAAAGAAAATAACAACAACAGCCACCCAAATACAGTGTAGGGATGAACTCTAGAATTTTCTGCAGGATGTTACTTCTCAGGGCCTTATGTGTAATCGTCAGAAATGGAAAATACCTAAATGTCCAACAGTAGGGTAGTCTACATTATGCCGTCCCCAAAGAAGGCATAATATGCACCCAGTAAAAGGATTTAATGACCTGGGAAAATGCTTGCATCATATGTTAAGCGAAAAATGGTAAGTTATAAACTGCTGATCACTAATATGTAAATGCTGCCCACACACACACACTCCAAAACACCTGGGGAAAAACATATCAAAATGATTTCAGTGGCTTCCTTTTGGTAATGTAACTGTGGTATCGTTCTCATTTATTTAACTTATCCAGGTGTTCTACAATGAACAGATAAGACATAACACAGAAAAAAAAATCCCCCTACATCTCTCACTCTTTCCACTGCTCTTTCTTGGGAATTTTTCTCTGCACCTGCTTCGTTCAGGTAACCATATCTGCCTCCAAATCTGTGTCCTGCACTCCCAGTCTGCTAGGACCAGCTCTTTGCCAGTTCCCTCTGTCCATTCAGGCAGATCCTGAAATCCACCTCTCCAGGAAGCCCTTCTTAATTATGAGA
>CM052654.1:8203065-8238404 GCA_028533165.1 Leontopithecus rosalia
GAGAGGGAGAGAGGGAGAGAGAGGAGAGAAGAGAGAAGAGAGAAGAGAGAAGAGAAGAGAGAGAAGAGAGAAGAGAGAAAAAGAAGGAAGGAAGGAAAGAAAAGAAAGAAACTGTCCTCTTCCCCATGCTGGCTGAATACAGCGCTGCCACATCTCTTTTTGCTGGTTGTAAGAGCTTCCTAGCCAGGGCTGGACCTCAAAGGATGCTTTCCGATGTGGCACAGAAGCTGGGGCAGCTGGTGCTTTGTGCTTCTGTCTAGGAGTTCTGAGTCTAAACTCCCAGGAGAAGTTCAGGTGTTGAGACCACACATTTCATCATTTGTGGGACGTTGAGAATGATGGGGATCTTTTTGGTCTGCATGTCCTGATTCGTCATGAGAAAGACTTCTGGCCATTTAAAAACCACTCAAACAGTCTTTAAACAGTTTCTTAGAAGCCATCAAAGGTGTTTATACAGAACCTGGACCAGCAAACTTCTTAAAGGAGTCAGGCTGATGTCAGCAACTTTGGTCAGGAGGAAGTCTTCGAGCAAATATTGTAGACATCGCGCCAACACACTTAGATTTTTTGTGAGCCATCAGAGGTGTTTGTACTTAACCTAGACCAGCAACTTTTTTTTTTTTTTTTTGAGATGGAGTCTCACTCTGTCACCCAAGCTGGAGTATAATGGTGTGGTCTCGGCTCACTGCAACCTTTGCCTCCTGGGTTCAAGCAATTCTCGCACCTCACCCTCCCAAGTAGCTGGGACTATACAGGTAAGTGCCACCATACCTGGTTAATTTTTGTATTTTTAGTAGAGATAGGATTTTACCATGTTGGCTGGGCTGGTCTCAAACTCCTAACCTCATGATCTGCCTGCCTTGGCCTCCCAAAGTGCTGTGATTACAGGTGTGAGACACCGTGTCTGGACAACCAGCAACTTTCTTAAAGGAGTCTGGCTGGCCGGGCGCTGTGGCTCACACCTATAATCTCAGCACCTTGGGAGGTCAAGGTGCACAGATCACCTGAGGTGGGGAGTTTGAGACCAGCCAGAACAACATGGTGAAACCCCACCTCTACTAAAAAGACAAAAATAGCCAGGCATGATGGCACATGCCTGTAGTCCAGCTACACAGGAGGCTGAGGTGGGAGAATCTCTTGAACCAGGAGGTGGAGGTTGCAGTGAGCCAAGATCATGTCATTGCCCTCCAGCCTGGGCAACAAGAGCAAAACTATGCCTTTAAAAAAAAAAAACCCTCAGGCTGACCTCAGTAACTTGTCAGGAGGAAGTGTTTGAGCAAATATTGCAGATGTCATACCAACACACTTAAATTTTTTGTGAGTTGATTGCCCAAGTGTCTATCCAGGTTATTCCTGAATTGGGATTGAATTAGAGAAAGCTTTGGTGGAAAAAGTCAGTGGGTGAGCAAACATTGGAGTTTCTTATCACGTACCCGACACTTGCAGCATAGAGCACTTGGGAAATGCTGTGGCTTTATCAAAGCAATAAACAAATCCAGTGATTTTTCCTGTAGAACTTCCTGGTCATATATTCCACCCACATGAAACATAACAAGGAAGGCTCAGAGGATAAGACGGAGTGTCTTGTGGGTCCTTCAGGAATGGAGCATGCTTCATAGCTCTTGCAGTTGTGAGCTAATTACCCTGGCCTGTGTATGAGATGTGTCAGAATTAAGCACCCAGATAAACTGAGTATCTTGGCATCCTCCTTTGGTGTTTTTGAAACTGAGAAAGAAAGATGTGGCGTGCCGGCCTCCCTCATCAGTCCGGTATTCTCCCTGTCGTCTTAAACAAGGTAAACAAACCACAGAAATATTTTTCTTCCCCACAGAACTGCACCCTTTTTCATGATAAGTTCTGCGTGCTGTTTGGCAATAGGAATCAAGTACAGTGGAGGTGGGGAAGCATTTTTTAATTCTACCCTCTTCTCAAATATTTAAAGTAGAAGAGTGAGTGGGTGAGGGCCAGTCTCAGTTTTCAATTCTTCTCCATTCCTGCCGCCCAAACGCAGGCCTTAAGCCTGCTTTTCTCAGAGCACTGAGAAAATATTTCCCCTCCGCCCATTTTATCAAGGCTGGAGGTACTGAGATTCCCAAAGGCGATTTGGGTGGTCTTTGTCCTTCCATTTCCATGACTTGCGTTTTTTCTGAGCAGGGTATGCAAGCTTAGGGCAAACACGGAAATGCTGGGAACGATAGGGGGGTTTTAGGGACGCTTAGCAGGGAATTGTGCATGTTGTCATTGGGCTCCGTGTGGACTCCCTTCCCCATCTCCCAGGAGATCTCCAGTAAGACATCCTTTTCTTGTTGATGCATTGAGGAGTCGAATCTGTTGGGAGAACTGGTGCATTTGTTCGTTCAACAAGTACGTATTGAGTGCCTACATTACACCAGGCACTGTTACAAGTGTTGAGAATAAAGTAGTGAGTCAGACACACCCAATGCCTAATAACTTGGATGAATACCCACCATGACTGGATGAATTTTCAAGGAATTCTGCTGTGTGAGAAAAGCCAATCCCAAAAGGTTAAAACCGCATCATCCCATTTACATAACATTTTTTAAATGATACCATTTTATGGTGGTTGCCAGGGTTTAGGGATGGAAGGAAAGGTTAGGGATGGGAGGGGAGGTTAGGGATGGGAGGGGAGGTTAGGGATGGGAGGGGAGGTTAGGGATGGGAGGTAGGTTTGGTGATCCAAAGCAACGTGAAGGATCCTCGTGCTGATGTGCTATTTGGTATCTTGCCTTTGATGGTGGTTGCAGTCTAGAATTTGTCTAGAACTATACACACATACACACAAATGAGTACAAGTAAACCTGGGAAATCTAAATAAGATTGGTGGATTGTATCAATGTCAATATCATGGTTGTGATATTGTACTATATAATTTTGTAAGATCTTACAAATGGGGGAAACTGGGTAAAGTCTGCATGAGATCTTTCTATATAATTTCTCAAACTGCATGTGCATATACAACTATCTCAATAAAAACTTCAACTAAAAAACGGTGGCCAGGTGTGGTGGCTCATGCCTGTAATTCTAGCACTTTGGGAGCCCAAGGTTGGCAGATTATGAGGTCAGGAGTTAGAGACCAGCCTGGCCAATATGGTGAAACCCTGTCTCTATGAAAAATACAAAAATTAGCGGGGCGTGGTGGCATGTACATAGTCCCAGCTACTGAGGAGGTTGAGGCAGAAGAATCGCTTGAACTTGGGAGGTGGAGGTTGCACTGAGCTGAGGTCGCACCATGGCAGTCCAGCCAGGGTGACAGAGTGAGACTCCATCTCAAAAAAAAAAAAGAAAAAAAAAGGCTTGGCTGGGTGCAGTGGCTCATGCCTGTAATCCGAACACTTTGGGAGGCCCAGGCAGGTAGATCACCTGAGGTCAGGAGTTCAAGACCAGCCTGGCCAACATAGTGAAATCCTATCTGTACTTAAATGATACAAAAATTAGCCAGGCATGGTGGCATATACCTCCAGCTACTTGGGAAGCTGAGGCAGTAATATAGTTTGAACCCAGGCAGTGGAGGCTGCAGTGAGCCAAGATTGTGCCACTGTACTCCAACCTGGGTGACAGAGTGAGACTCCATCTCAAAAAACAACAACAAAAAAAATAAAAAAAGGCTGAGCAAGGTGGGTCATGTCTATAATCCTAGCACTTTAGAAGGCCAAGGCAGGAGGATCACTTGACCCAGGAGTTCTGGGCAAGACCAGTCTGGGCAACATGATGAAACCGCATCTATACAAAAAATACAAAACTTAGCTGGGCATGGTGGCATATGCCTGTAGTCCCCACTACTCAGGAGGCTGAGGTGGGAGGATCACTTGAGCCTGGGAGGTTGAGGCTACCGTGACCCAAGATTGCACCACTACATTCCAGCTGGGGTGACAGAGCAAGACCCTGTCTAAAAAAAAAAAAAAAAAAAAAAAAAAAAACAAAAGAAAAAAACCTAATTCCCTGGCCTCTTGGAGCCTACATTTTGGTAGAACTAGGTATGGCTTCATGGTAGTTGCAGGGCAAAAGCTAAGACCATCCTGGAGGGAGCCACCCCTCTGGGGGATTCCATGCAGTACCACTAGAGAGTCCTTCCCATCCTCCAGACACATCATCGAATCCACACTGATGACTAAATGAAATCCAGATTCAGGAGAGGAGGTAAATGCAGAACAAGGCTGTGAGGACTAGCTCCCCTGAGCCCATGAGCTGGGAATTGTCCAGCCTGCTGTTTTTTAAACCATGCATCAGGCACCCACGTGACTGTAGACTCAGATACCTAAAGGGGTTCCCAGTTGTAGCGGAACATCCCACTTGTCTTGTTTCCCACTTTCTCCATCCCCATCACTACCTGGCTCAGGGGCCTTCCCCGTCCTTCCGCTCTGCCCCAAATGCCTGGTTTATCTAGGTAGCACACGCAAACTTGGAGAAATTCCTTTTACATATGTACATGGGCAGGGCTCACTGCTCTAGTTCTCGGCAGCAGGGAAGAACTCATGCCAGCCCAGGCCCTGGGACTCAATCGTGGGTTCTAGCCCCTCAGCTGTGGCTAGGCAGGTCAATGTCCAGTACCTCAATCCCCTCTTACAAAGAGGAGTCCCACACCATCTGTTCGTCCCATTGATTGTACAATGAGGCATCGTGCTGGCTGTGAACCGTCAAGCTCTGCAACTCTATTTTATTGCCTTAGAAGACCTTCAGAGGAAGAAGCCATGTAAAAATAAAGTCTGAGTAGACGTTAAAGTTTTTATTCTTTTATATTACGCCATGACTTGCATGGAACGACCAGAAAGCAGCACGCCTTCCTGGTCACGTAACTTAACTAATCGGGCCTGGCTGAGGAAGTGAGAACTCCCAGATACACAATTTAGTCCATTAGAAAGAAGGGAGGGAGCAAAGGAAAGAGAAAGAGACAGAGCATGATGATAAATAATGATCTGTCTCTTCTCTAATAGGTTAGGGGCACATTCTAAAAATGATGGTAATGTGATTAAAAACAATTTCTGATTCATGGTCCAGGTCTTTATGGTAAAGGAAAGGAGCTTTGTTAGAATTACTGGATGTAATCAACACATATTTGATTTTCAAATATTTGACTTTCAAACATATTTTTTTACCACCAAAATAAAATGAAAGAAATGATACTGAGGAGCTCTCTTGCCACGTTCTTGTCAAAGCACCCACAGAAAGAATAAGCGCAAAACGTAACGAAGGCCCTCCCCACCATCCAAAAACTGTACCCAGCATGCAGTTCTGACAGCTGAGCTACCCTTCCCCTGCCCAAACCTCAAAACCATCAGGTCGGCGGAGCCCCGTGGCAGTGGGAAGCCCCGTCTCGCCATTCCTCGGAAGTGGCCTGTTTTTTTGCCTCTGAGTCCATGTCTGGGATGAATAATCCATGGAGATCCATGTGCATATCTACATCAATGGAGGCACGGGCCAGTTCTGTAAAGCTTTTGGCATCCAGAATGAGCAGAAAAGGCAGCTTTTGAGGATCAGTAGAGACAATGGCTGATAAGATTACTCCTTTGGGGAAATAGAAAGAGACTTTGTAAGAGCGCAACTTTCAATGGGAGGGGTGAATTTCTCAGCATGTCCCTATGCCCTCTTTAAATATATGTATCCAACCAAAACAGAAGGGAAGTGAATTTGAGACACTGTGTAACAGAAGGGAAGGGCCTGGGAACCAGGAATCAGAAAACCTGGTTCTAGGCCGGGTGCAGCTGCTCATGCCTGTAATCCCACTGCTATGGGAGGCAGAGGTGGGTGGATTACTTGAGGTCAGGAGTTGGAGACCAGCCTGGCCAACATGGTGAAACCCCATCTCTACTAAAAATACAAAAATTAGCCAGGTGTGGTGGTAGGTGCTTATAATCTCAGCTACGCAAGAGACTGATAATCACTCGAACCTGGAAGGTGGAGGTTGCAGTGAGCTGAGATCGCATCATTGCACTCCAGCCTGGGTTACTGAGTGAGATGCTGTCTAAAAAAGAAAAGCAAAGAAAACCTGGTTCTAGCCCTGGCTGGGACCTTGACCTCTCGGAACTGCAGCCTCTTCATCTGTAGAGAGGGGGTAATCTCACCTACACTCCACAAGGCTGCCAGGAGAATCTCCGGCACGGTAGATTATCGCCGGCATTGAAGAATGGCGTGCAGTTTTCATATGTTTTGAGATAGGGTCTTACTCTGTTGTCCAGGCTGGAGTACAGTGGTATGATCACAGCTCACTGCAACTTCGATCTCTTGGGCTCATGCTATCCTCCACCTCAGCCCTCCAAGTAGCTGGGACTACTGGCACATGCCAACACACCTGGCTAATTTTTGTATTTTTTGTAGAAATGGGGTCTCTCTATATTGCCCACGCTGCTCTTGAACCCCTGGGATCAAGCGAGCTGCCCACCTTGACCTCCCAAAGTGCTGGGATTACAGGCATGAACCACCACACCTGGATCGAAGCATGGCATTTGAAAGAGCGCAATTCATCTCTTGCGCATGCAGCAACACTAGTAAACTCATCCTTCCCCTCTGTAAAACGGAAATACTCTCAATATTCTCTCTCTCTCTCTCTCTCTCTCTCTCTCTCTCTCTCTGAGAGAGAGAGAGTTGAGCATAGTTGAAGTCAGATTGGCCTGGATTTAAATCTTACCTCTGAATGTATGAAGTATGAGACCTTGAGCAACGAGGTCACTCTCTGAGCACCCCAATGGTAAAATGAAGACAACGATACTCCCTCCTCACTGGGAGAATGTAAAGGAAGTGTCTACCTAGCTGAGTGGGAGACCAGCCCGAGTGGCAGGCAATGCCAGCAGTCCCCCGCCTCTGATATGACAGTGACACAGCTTAGGGTTGCTGGCTTGACGTGCCATGCCATGATCAGTAGGAAGACAAGGCCCAGGTGGAAAACCACTCCCTTGTCACCTGAGGGAAGAAGCTGGCAGGCTCAAGTGGGGCAGCTTGCCCTCCCTGCAGGTGTGGTAGCCCCATCACCGGCTTGGCCAGGTGGCCTCCCCGCCCACAGTTCTAGTTACCCTCCTTAGCCTCTTCAGGGCTGTGGGCAGGGCATTTCTGAGGCATTTCTGAGAATTACGGAGGGAAAGGACCATTCAGTCAGTCAAATGGAAACCCAGAAAATAGGGGTGGGCCACAAATACACATTTCCAGGGGCTCCGTGAAACATTTACATCATTATACATTGTTAAAAATTTGGATCCAGGCTGGGCATGGTGACTCAAGCCTGTAATCTTAGCACTTTGGGAGGCCAAGTAGATCAGATCACCTGAGGTTGAGAGTTCGAGACCAGCCTGACCAACATGGAGAAACCCTGTCTCTACTAATAATACAAAAATTAGCCTGGTGTGGTGGCACATGCCTGTAATCCCAGCTACTTGGGAGGCTGAGGCATGAGAATCGCTTGATCCTGTAGGGAGAGGTTGCAGTGAGCCAAGATCACACCACTGCACTCCAGCCTGGGCAATAAGAGTGAAACCTCATCTCAAAAAAAAAAAAAAAAAAAAAATTGGATCCAAGCCAGATACAGTGGCTTACACCTGTAATCCCAGCACTTTGGAGGCCAAGATGGGAGGATTGCCTAAGCCGAGGAGTTTGAGACCAGTCTGGGAAACATAGTAAGACTCCTCTACTAAAAATAAAAAAAATTAGCTAGGTGTGGTGGTGTGCTCCTACAGTTCCAGCTACTTGGTAGGCTAAGGCAGGAGGATCACTTGAGCCCAGGAGTTTGAGGCTTCAGTGAGCTCTGATCATGCCACTACACTCCAGCCTGGGCAACAGAGCAAGACACCATTTCTTAAAAACATTTGTTTTGGATCCAGCCATTGCAATCAATTTTAAAACCAGATTCTGCGTTCTGAGAGAGTTTGGTGTCACCTAACGGAAAGGAGGTAGACTTTGTGCAGTAAAAAACTTAAACTTGTCTAAAGAGGGAGCTGGCCTCTGTCAGCTTCTGGGAGGTCACCTCTGTACCCTTGGAATGTCCTGCTTAATACAAGTATTTTTGTATATTTGGGGGCCTTAGGCCACACCAGACAGTCTACCCTTACAGTGGGATTTATGGTGGGGCCTTGGGCCACATGGTATGAGCTTAATCTCCAGAAGGATGGAAGACTAAATAAAGGTCAGACACACAGGTAGTCAACCAGATTTACATGACAGAGCTCCAATAAAAACTCTCCATACTGAGCCTCAGGGGAGCCTCCTGGCTGGAAATAATACTCTGTGAGCATTGTTACACATCTCTATCAGGAGAAGTCAGTGCTATCTGCACTCTACTGGGAGGGCGTAGCTGGAAGCTCCTGATGGGTCCCTGCTGGGCTCTGTCATGTGCATCTCTTCCTTTCACTAATTTTAGTCTGTAGCTTTTCAATGCAGCAAACCAGAACTGTGAGCATAAGTGCTTGCAGTGAGGTTGGTGATTCTAATGAATTATTGAAGCTGAAGGTTATCTTGGGGACCCTCAAACTTCGCAATTGGTATTAGAAGTAAAGGTGGTCTTGGGGACTCCCTAACCCTTTAGCTTTGACCCAGACAGATGTGGACTTCAAAGCACCAGTCCACCAGCTTTCTGACCTGGGGGTGGTCAGCTGCCCCCGGATGGTGTCTCTGTTGGAGGGGATCATGAGCAGTATTCAGCAATGAGGCTTGGGGTCTTAGATCTTACCATCATCCTCCTCCTTGGCACCTGGCACGGGCACAAACAGCGGTTCCGCTGGCCAGCAATCGGTCTCTCTCCACTTTAAGGATGACTTTGTGACAATGTCATATTTTATGATCTGTGCATCCAGAGAGGAGAAACATAGAAATCACTGGTTTGAGAACATGCAATTCCCTGCAAATAAGATGGTATGAAGATCCACACAGAGAAGAGATGAAGCCTGTTGGATGTAGATTTTGACATAGTGTCCCATGACAGCTACCTCTGGTGAGCACAGCCAAGAAACGACAGCAGCTAACTCTCCTCCCTCAGTTTTAAACATGGCTCCTCTGGCCACCACATAGCTGATAATATACAAGGAATTCTTTTAAAATTTAAAATCTTTAAAAATTTGTTATTATTTTTTAATAGAAAGATACGGTCTTGCTATTGTTGACCAGGCTGGTATCAAACTCCTGGCCACAAGCAATCCTCAGCCTCCCAACATGCTAGGATTACAGGTGTGAGCCACCACACCCCACCCCAAAATTAAAATATTGAATAAATCTTGGATCTGGCATTGCACTGCAATTTATAGGAGTTAAATAAATGAATATACTCAATGCAAACATTTAAAGTATAATATAATCACTTTGTGGCTCTAAGAATACAATTCCCTGGATCTCTCTTAAATTCCCAATAGGCCTGTTTCCCTCTAGGGTTTGGGATTAGCGGAGAGTGGCTTGGGCTATGGAGGGGTGGAGGCTTAATTTTTGGCTGTGTGCATTTCTGTACTATTAGCATTAAAAAAAAGACTTTTCATTTTATTATAAAAGATGAAGATGTTAAAAAAAGTGATACCTACATAGCACTTAGCACAGTGCCCAGCACACAGTAAGTGTTGGACAAATGGTAGCTTAAGAAGCAAAATAGACCAGGCGTGGTGGCTCACACCTGTAATCCCAGCACTTTGGGTGGCTGAGGCAGGAGGATCACCTGAATTCAGGAGTTCAAGACCAGCATGGACAACACAGCAAGACCCTGTCTCTCTCTGTATATATACATATATTAATAAAAAGGAAAAAACAAAATTAATATGTATACATATATTAATAAAAAGGAAAAAACAAAAAACAAGCAAAATAAATCCTCTAAGTTTCAGCTGTACCCTCTGCTGAAGAGGGTGAGTTCCTTAGGTCAGGGTTTGGGATTACCCCCACTGACTTCCTTACCCTCAGTGTCCACCATGTTGTAGCCCATAGCTGGTCCTCAATAAATATGTATTGAATAAATAAACTGATGAATAAGCTCCAGCCATAACCTCTTCCTGGAACCTTAGCCCATTGGGTGCCACTCCCTCTCCCAGCTGTCCATCATAACTTCAAATTTATTTTGTCCGACACTGACCTCCCTCTGACCTCCTCTTTTCTGATCAACATCTCAGAACCTTAGAATTCAGCTTTGCACATAGACACAATCATTGTAGGGAAAGCCTGTGAACACAGAGGCCAGTACCTTGGTTGGGACTGGACTCCAGTGAACTCCTGCAGCAAAGACATATCGGTATCGCTTTCCATTGTGAGCACTGTTGACCCGTGGAAGCTCTAAGCCTACAAGGAAATGAGATGGCGGATGAAGCCCCCACCACTGGGGGCTGTGAGGATCCACCCTTCATGCCAGATGGGGTAGCCTTTCCTCAGAATCTGTTCCCACGCCAAGATCCCAGAGCTTGATTTAGAGCCTGGATTGGGTCAAAGGTGGTCAAAGGCAGGAGAGGGAACCTCTTGATAATTACCCCAGCTCTATTAGAAGGCCCAAGATCAAGGTACTGCAGACGTAAGTTTTAAACTGTATAAACATCTTTAATTGTCCAAGATACAAATCAAAGAGAATTGCATGATTAAAATCAGAGACTACTGCAATTTCTCAAAGCTCTTTTCAAAAACATGCTGATATGTGTATGTATGCATGCATGTGCACATGTGTGAAGAGAAATGGGGAGCTGGCTGGGCGCAGTGGCTCATGCCTGTAAATGCCAGCACTTTGGGAGGCAGAGGCAGGTAGATCACTCTGGGTCAGGAGTTTGAGACCAGCCTGGCCAACACGGTAAAACCCCACCTCTACAAAAAATACAAAGAAAAAAATTAGCCAGGCGTGGTGGCACATGCCTGTAATTCCAGCACTTTGGGAGGCCGAGGTGGGTGGATCACTCAAGGTCAGGACTTTGAGGCCAGCCTGACCAACACGGCAAAACCACACCTCTACTAAAAATACCAAAAAAATTAGCTAGGCATGGTGGTGCATGCCTGCAATTCCAGCTATTTGGGAGGCTGAGGCAGAAGAATCACTCGAACCCAGGAGGCGGAGGTTGCAGTGAGCTGAGATGGCGCCGCTGCACTCCAGCCTGGGCAACTGAGTGAGATTCTGTCTCAAAAAAAAAAAAAAAAAGAGAAAGAAAGAAAAAAAGAAAGAAATGGGAAGCTGTGCCAGGCATCGTGGCTCATGCCTATAATCCCAACACTTTGGGAGGCTGGGATGGGAAAATCGCTTGAGGCCAGGAGTTTGAGATCAGCCTGGTCAACATGGCAAGAACACCATCTCTAAAATTAAAAAGTAAAACAGAAATGGAAAGCTGTGGAAAAAGGTGTCAATGGAGAACAGTTAATTAAATCTGGTGAATTATATAATAATATTTTGTAAAAATAACATTTTCAAATAATTTTAATGAGATGGGCAAGTGCCCGTACCATAACGTTAAGTGTAAAAGACTGGTTATAGAATTAATGTATATCCACTAGGTTGCAAACAAAGAGAAAACATTGCTGGGGTTGTAATTGCCTTATAGTTTACACTTTTCTATTACAGAATCTAAGTTTCTCCTTATGTAAAATTTTCATCATGCTTATTATTTTTATGTAACCAAAAAAACCTTAAAAGTTTTTCTCCATAAATGTGTATATATTTATATATGCCTATTGTGTCAAATTGAATTTCTAAGTCTGAAAACTGAAATGGATGTTCGACTCTTCTGAGATATTCCAGGTGGTTGGAGCCAACCACTGGTGAATATTCATTGTCCAAGAAAAGAGGAAGCAGAGGTGCCTCCATGGAGAAATGGTTATTAGGTTCAGTGGGGAGAAAAGGGGAATGAACTATTGAGATGGGAAGGAGATGTCCAATTCCACAAATGAGAAATCATGAAACTTCCAAGGGACAGGTCCAGATGAAGGTGAGGTGGAGGGAACACTCCCCTACTTAAAGAAGAAGAAGGCATTTGCAGTCGACCTCAAAGTAGGCCTGAGACTTCCATGATGCTTCTAGACCCCTGGCAAAATTGGTCTGGGATCCCCCTGACCCCACACCCTGTAAATAACCAAACACAGACCCTTGGTTAAGCAAAGCAAGGCTGACCCCTGTGAATTCTTTGCAACTATTAACGGCCATGCTTTTCTTTCTTTCTTTCTTTTTTTTTTTTTTGAGACAGAGTCTTACTCTGTCAGCCATGTCACCCAGGTTGGAGGGCAGTGGCACGATCTTGGCTCACTGCAACCTCCACCTCCTGGGTTCAAGCAATTCTCCTGCCTCAACCTCTCGAGTAGCTGGGACTACAGGTGTGCGCCACTACCCTTTGCTAATTTTTCTATTTTTAAAAAATAGACATGGGGTTTCACCATGTTATTGAGGCTGGTCTCAAACTCCTGACCTCAGGTGATCTGCCCACCTCAGCCTCCCAAAATACTAGGATTATAGGTGTGAGCCACCACTCATGGTCCTTAATAGCCATGTTCTTGAAGAATCTTCAGGATGAGGGAAAATGCTTAGGTTACATTCATTAAGTGCAAAAGGCAGCTTCAGAACATTCTAGATGATATGGAATGCACTTTGCAAAGGGCTTTGGGATAAGAGAAGCCTAGGGTCAGAACCTGGCTCGCTGCCTGCCTTTTGGCAAGTTTTATGATTGTCTGAGCCTGCTTCTTAGGGCTGTTCTAATATCGGTGCCATTGGCTGGGCTCTCCCTATGGGCCAGACCCCACACTAAGCCCTTGATGTGCATGAACTAATCTAATGTCAACAATAACAGAATGACACTGCGGGATGAAATGAAAGCAGTCAGAGAACTCACGGGAAGGGACCTGGCCTATGTCACACAATCCTGTATGATGGGAGGACTGGATGGGTATTCCAAAGGGCTGTCACAGGGGCAGGGATTATGGGTGGTTTGTTTATCGTTATACTTTTTTTTTGTTTTTGAGATGGAGTCTCGCTCCTTTGCCAGGCTGTAGTGTAGCGATGTGATCTCAGCTCACTGCAACCACCACCTCCTGGGTTCAAGCAATTCTCCTGCCTCAGCCTCCCAAGTAGCTGGGATTACAGGCATGTGCCACCATGCCCAGATGATTTTTTGTATCTTTAGGAAAAACAGGGTTTCACCATGTTGGCCAGGTGGGTCTTGAACTCCTGAACTTGTGATCTGGCCAACTTGACTTCCCAAAGTGCTGGGCTACAAGAGTCAGCCACCATGCCTGGCCCATTGGTACACTTTTTAGTGTGGACAATATTGCAACAATAAACATGCATGGTCTTCTTAGGAAAAAATAGTGATATGGTGGGTGAGTGGTGACAGGGGTTGGTGCCTCCAGACCAGGCATCACCTACTGATTCATTTCTAAAGATTCCAAGTGCCTCACAGGACTGGTTATGGGATCCATGGGAAGCCTTCTTCAGAAGTGGATTCTTAGGTCAAATCCAAGTATCACCCTAAAATAGCCCCCAGGTCTGATGCCCAAACCTCCTGGAATGAGTTGGCTGTGGGAACAAGTCTCTTAGTTTTTTTTGTTTGTTTGTTTTGAGGTGAAGTCTCTGTTGCCCAGACTGGAATGCAGTGGCACAATCTCAGCTCACTGCAAACTCTGCCTCACAGGTTCAAGTGATTCTCCTGCCTCAGCTTCTCAAGTAGCTGGGATTACAGGCACGCACCACCACACCCGGCTAATTTTTGTATTTTCAGTAGAGATGTGGTTTCACCATGTTGGCCAGGCTGGTCTCAAACTCCTGGCCTCAAGTGATCCGCCCACCTTGGCCTCCCTAAGTGCTGGGATTACAGGTGTGAGCCACCACACCTGGCCAGTGTGCACAGTTTAAATGCACACTGTGCCACCCTTGAGCTGAGTCTCCTTGGACAAGCCCATTTATTCTGCACTTTGACGTTTTGAACACAGACCTCTCTATGCCAGCCTCTGTGAACACAGCAATACAATCCCCACCTCATGGGCTTATATCCGGGGCAGTGGTTCTCCATCATGGCAATGGTGCCCCCACCAGATGCTGGCAATCTCTGGAGGCATCTTTGGCTGCTCCAATTCAGCATGAGGGATCTTCCTGGCTTCTAGTGCGTAGAGGCCAGGGATGCTGCTAAACATCTTACAACTCCCTGGACAGCACCCACTGCAAGGAATGATCCAGCCCCAGATGGTGACGGTGCCCAGGTTGAGAAGCCCTGCTCCATGGTTGTGACTTCTGTTCTAGAGGTCTGCGTTCTGTGTGTAGCTCAGTGTCTCTCAGGCCTAGCTTTCTGCTCTATATTATGGGGCTTATGACACCTATTTTGCAGGATATTGTGGATGTTAAGAGGTCAAAATGGAAATGTATTATGCCTGTTCAACAAGCCTGTGTTCAGTAGGAGACAGCATCTGCAGAAGTTATCTGGTCCAACAACCACCTACCGTCTTCCTGTTTTTTATTTTTTTAAGATAGTGTCTTGCTCTCTTGCCCAGGCTGGAGTGCAATGGCACAATCTCAGCTCCCTGCAACCTCCGTCTCCTGGGCTCATGATTCTCATGTTCTTCAGCCTTCTGAGCAGTGGGGACCACAGGTGCGTGCCACCACACTCAGCTAATTTTTGTATTTTTAGTAGATGTGGCGTTTTGTCATGTTGCCCAGGCTGGTCTCGAACTCCTGGCCTCAAGTGATCTGCCCACCTTGTCTTCCCAAGTGCTGGGACTAGAGGTGTAAGCTACCATGCCCGGCCTCACCTACTGTCTTCCTAGAAAGTATGTAAAGGTAGAGAAGAGAGAAATGCACCCAGACTCTTTACATTGGGACATCCCAAGAGACTTTCCTCTTTGTCCCTTGTCCATGCACAGAAGGAAAGTATTACCTTTGGAGTCCCCATGAAAATCTGCCCCTTCTGTAAACTCAGGACAAGAAGATGCATTTTACCTTCACAGAGAAATTCCGGCCGGCAGTAGACTTTGCCATCTTCTTCCTTCAGGGCTGCTGCTGTTGTAGATGCCACTTTGATTAAATTTGAGCCCACTTCTGCATTCTGAAAAAATTCAGTTTTCGAAAGATAAAATAAAAGCTTGTAATCCAGAGCAAAGTTTGCTTCACTGTGCATATAGTTAAAAAATGCTTGAATACAACTCTTCTTGGTTTAGCCTCACATTAACCATAGGAAGCAGCTCTTTTCCTGTTATTCTTAGTCTCGCTTTAAAAAATGAGGATTGGCAATTTGAGTGACTTCTCCAAGGTCACTTACCTGGTAGGTGACAGGACTCTGTTCTTTTTTGATTCTGAGCCTGCCTTATCCCTCACAGGGAAAATTAATGTGCTTCTAAGAGTAAGTTCTCACTTTTAAAGTACAGAATGATTCGCCTATAAAAAGCTGCATCCGTCATTAAAAGGATGCTTCTAAAGAGTTTACGGCAACATGGGAAATGCTTACCCTATAATACCGAGTAAAAGTAGCATCAGAACAAACTGCGAATGCAGTCTGAGCTCAACCAGATTTTAAAAATTCCATTGAGACACAGAAATATACCAAGTGTGTGTGTGTATAATTTTTTACTTTTTGGTCTCACTGTGTTGCCCAGGCTGGAGTTTGCAATGCAATGGAGTGATCTTGGCTTACTGCAACCTCCACCTCCCAGGTTCAAGTGATTCTCCTGCCTCAGCCTCCAGACTATCTGAGATTACAGGCGCATGCCACCACACCTAATTTTTGTATTTTTAGTGGAGATGGGGTTTCCTCATGTTGGCCAGGCTGGTCTCAAACTCCTGAACTCACATGATCCTCCCGCCCCCGGCCTCCCAAAGTGCTGGGATTACAGGCATGAGCCACCACAACCAGCCTGAAATATAACAAATATTAATAATACAACAGAGGGTGGGATTATGGGGCACTTCAATTTCTTTTTTCTATGCTTCTCTGTATTTCAGTATTTTCTCCTGGGAAATATCATCGCAGAAATGAAAACAAACGTGCAATAGAAATTACTCAGTGGAAAAACAGCCTTCGAGGACATTCCTTGGTCTCAAGTCACAATTAGACTTTGTAGTGTTCAGCAGATACTGTCATCAGTATAAGCGAGGAGAGGGATTAACATGATTACATATTTATCGAGCTCCCTGTTCCCTGATGTACTAACCACGGGACCTTGAGCAAGTCACTTGGCCCCTCTACAGTTCAGTTTCCTTATGCGTAGATCAACAGCACACCCATCTTTGAGTTATTGTGCAGATTAAATGACATCATCTGCACAAATGATTTACAAGAATGCCTGCTCAACAGTAAGTGCTAGATGAATGCCAGCTGCTTCTGTTGACGACTTTGTTGTTGTACTATTGTGACCATTCTCATCACACTAACACTACTATCACTAATTATTATGACGATGTTGCGCCACTGCTATTGGAGGTGAGTACAGGTCAGGGAGATACTGCGGAACAAGACTGTGGAAGATTATCGTCATGGCTGACTTCTCATTTCAACTTTTCCCTACTTTCCGAATTGTCCAAGATGGCTTCTATTTTATTTTGGGACAGGTCTTGCTCTGTTGCCTAGACTAGAGAGCAGCAGTGTGATTACTCACTGTAGCCTTAGACTCCCAGGCTCAACTGATCCTTCCACCTCAGCCTCCAGAGAAGGTGGGACTATAGGCATGTGTCACCATACCTGGTTAATTTTTGTATTTTTTTTGTAGAGACAGGGTCTCACAATGTTGCCCAGGTTGGTCTCGAACTCCTGGGCTCAAGGGATCCTCCTCTCTTGGCCTCCCAAAGTGCCAGGATTACAGGCATGAGCCATTACACCTGGCTTGAAATGGCTTTTATAATTAAAACCAATTTTAGGGATAGCAGGATTTTGTTGAAGAGCGTGAAAAGTTTACTGCAACTTAGCAGTTGAACTGCAAGGGTCCTCAGAAATTTGTTTAATTCAGTCTGGAGTTGTAGAAGAGGTAACTGAGGGCTAGAGAAGAAAAGGGACTGGTCCAAAGTCTCACAGAGAGAAACAGAGCCTGGGCCTGAGGCCTTCACATTGGGATTCTTTGGTGTTGCAGGCAGAGGGCAAAGGCAGTGCAAAAGCCCTGAGGATGACTCTTTCCCAACCCCGGAGGTCTCAGAAGAAACACCCCCTTTCCTCACCACTCCATCTGAACCTGCAGTATTTCCAAGGCACCAGCCCCGAGCTGTCATGGTCTCCTTTATGAAGCTCTTTTCCTCCGTTTAGCTTGTCTGCCCTATGAAACCAGGGACCAGATTTTGCTCAGTGTCTGACACCTAGTGCCAGGAAGTAACTGCTGAATGAATGAGTGAATGCACAAAAGTCAATAAGCTTTTCCGTTGACTATCAAGGGGCAAGAGGTGTTCTGCAGGGTGGCTGTAAGAATCAAATGGCAGGAAATGCATGGACAAAGGAGCCCAGCACCTGGCACATCAGTGGTGTCTTATAAACAGAAACATTCAGCCAGGTGCGGCGGCTCAGGTCTGTAATCCCAGAACTTTGGGAGGCCGAGGTGAGTGGATCACAAGGTCAGGAGTTCGAGACCAGCCTGGCCAACATGGTGAAACCCGGTCTCTACTGTAAATACAAAAATTAGTATGGAGTGGTGGCATGTGCCCATAGTCCCAGCTACTCAGGAGGCTGATGCAGGAGAATCACTTGAACCCAGGAGGCAGAGATTTCAGTGAGCAGAGATTGCACCACTGCATTCCAGTCTGGGCAACAGTGTGAGACTCCAGCTTAAAAAAAAAAAGTTAAAAAACAAAACAAAATAGAAACATTCAATGCCTCCACCTGCATGGCTCTGCAAGCTAGTGGGAGGCCCTACCTGGTACCTTGCTAAGCACGTAACAGCAATAAGCCTCTGGGCATGTCCCACCCTTGATTCTTAGGGAGTTGGTCTGCAGAGACATCTTAACACTCCAGCCCCAAACTGGTCGGACTGGTTGAGGGATAGACTGTGAATTTTTCCATACACAGCAATAATGAACATGACCTGGCTGCTTTTGGTGGCCAGCATGCTTAGTTTTAGGAAGACATCGCTTTCCAGCCAGAATTCAGCAACATCTTGCAAGCTTGCACTGAAATCCCTACAGTTAAGGGAACTCCCATGAGAAGCAGTCATCACAGTCATCCCTAGAATGCTGCCTGCCAGGTGAAATTCAGTGCTACAATTTTCTGCGCAAAGCTGAGCAGACCTCTATTCCTCGGAGCCGGCTTCCTCATATGTGTAAAATCAGGATGGCAATTTATAACTTTTAGAATGGTGCTGGGGATAAGTGAGGTGGCTTCCACCTGCATCTGAACATTATGTTAGGATTACATTAAATAATGGTTCTGAAAACCAGGTTGGTCCAGGGCCAGGCACATCGTAAAGCAAACAGGCATACATTCAAATTCCAGCTCAAATCCCAGGGATATTTCTACAAAGTTGGGCAAGTAACTTTCTCATCTGTAGATGTGGGAGATCATTAGAACGTTGTGATGCAGATTAGTGAAGCATTTAACAGTCCCTAACATTTGCAGGAACCAGTAGCAGAGCACAAGAGGAGGCCCACCAACACTCTGTCTAAATACACCCAGCAAAAAAAGTCAAACACCGTCTCTCTCCCTACCTTGACTCATAGCTCTTCATAATGTTGTGGAACTGGCTGTCTCAAATGGCAACCACTAGCCCTATGTGGCAATTTAACTTTTATTTAATTTTAATGCTTTAGGAAGACATCACATTCTAGCCAGAATTCAGCAACTCCAGCTTCCACATTAAAAATTTACTTTTTGGCCAGGCGTGGTGGCTCATGCCTATAATCCCAGCTCTTTGGGAATCCAAGATGGATGGATCACAAGATCAGGAGTTTGAGACCAGCCTGGCCAACATGGTGAAACCTTCTTTACTAAAAATACAAAAATTAGCCAGGCATGGTGGTGGGGGCCTGTAATTCCAGCTACTTGGGAGGCTGAGGCAGGAGAATTACTTGAATCTGGGAGGTGGAGGTTGGGGTTAGCAGAGATCGTGCCACTGTACTCTAACCTGGGCGACAGAGCAAGACTCCATCTTGAGAGAAAAATAAATAAATAAATAAAATTTACATTTTTTTTACTTTTACTATTTTTTTCTTTTTTTTTTGAGACTGAGTTTCACTTTCTTGTATAGGCTGAAACGTGGTAACACGATCGTGGGTCACTGCAACCTCCGCCTCCCGGGTTCAAGCAATTCCCCTGCCTCAGCCTCCTGAGTAGCTGAGATTACAGGCATGTGCCATCATGCCTGGTTAATTTTGTATTTTTAGTAGAGACAGGATTTCATCATGTTGGCCAGGCTGGTCTTGAAGTCCTGACCTTAGGTGATCCACCTGTCTTGGCCTCCCAAAGTGCTGGGATTACAGGCATGAGCCACTGTGCCCAGCCTTCATTTTAATTTTAAAATAACCTGACCGGGCGCGGCGGCTCAAGCCTGTAATACCAGCACTTTGGGAGGCCGAGGCGGGTGGATCACGAGGTCAACAGATCGAGACCATCCTGGTCAACATGGTGAAACCCCATCTCTACTAAAAATACAAAAACTTAGCTGGGCATGGTGGCGCGTGCCTGTAATCCCAGCTACTCAGGAGGCTGAGGCAGGAGAATTGCCTGAACCCAGGAGGTAGAGGTTGCAGTGAGCTGAGATCACGCCATTGCACTCCAGCCTGGGTAACAAGAGCCAAACTCCATCTCAAAATAAATAAATAGCCTAAAATAAAATTAAAAATTCAGTTTCTTAGCTGTGCCAGTCACATTTCAAGTGTACAATAACACTTGTGGTTAGAAGCTACCATGCTGGACAGAATGTCCCAGCAATGCACTGTGTGGTCTGAAAGCATGACTGCATTTAGAGCCCAGGACTCCTTGGAGCTATGAGCTGGAATAAGGCAGTCTCTGGGCCTTGGCTCCTCCCTGCCTCATCCCAGGCTCCGTCCCTAACTATGTGGATGCCCCAGCCAGAAAAACCAAGCCAAGAGGCAGCCCTGTCCACCCTGTGGGCCTGCGGTGGGGACAGCACAGTGGCACAATCTGCTTTTAGGAAGACAGATACTGGAAGCAAGCCTGGGCCCTTCAGGGGCTTCTGGTATCCCATGTGTCCAGAGCATGGTTGGGGTGAGAGTGGGGACGCCCCTCTGGGTAGGCAGAATGCCTTGGCCCTGTGAACGCACCCTGTGGACTAGGGGCCCTACTAGAGAAAGTAAGGCCAGACCACAGTCCTCCAAGGTGCCAAACCCAGAGCAGGACCCCTCTTGCCAGGGTCTAAGAGCAGAAAAGGCATTGATCACAGAGCCTGGCACCTAGCCAGTCCTCCATGAATGGTGGCTTCCCTTATTTGAGTGTCTGCATTTGTGCATTTGGAGACAGAAACCAAACCGAATGATCCAATCATCAAAGCCACCCATTACAGGTCCAAAGTGCTCCCTTCTGTGAACGCCCCTCAGGCATGGGTGCACACAAACCTAAGGCCTCTCATGGTGCCCTTAAGGACCAGGGCAGGGCTGAGGCCCAGATGACCCGCCCCTGCTCACACCCCTCCCAGTCGCTCCCTGCCCCTGCTGAGCCCTGCCTCAGGCACCCCCGCACTGCCCTGCATAAACAGGCCTGCAGTGCCCAGAAGCCCTGCTGGCCCCTCCTTCCTTTGACCCCAGCCAGTCCCAGAGCAAGAGAATCTGGGACACTTGGGACCTCCTGGCCTTTTAAATAGAATTTGCTATTGCCTGTTCTATGTGGGAAGCACTTTTCACTTGGGACGGGTTCCAAAGGCTAAAGGAAGATGCTGTGCCCTTTTAAAGACCTTGTTTCACATTTTTCATGTATTCATCATTCATTCATTCATTTCAAATATTTAAGAGCACCCTCTGAGTGCAGCAGATGAACTGCTGATGAGACAGAGTCCTGTCCTCTTGGAACTTAGGCTTGAACAGAAAGAGGGAAATGAACAAGTTACTTACACTTGAAATAAATGTTGAGGAGGAGCTACAAGTTACCATTAGATGATACAGACTCACCTGCCGGGTCATGCTGCTGGGCCCCAACCTCAAGGTTCTCTCCCACAACTGCACAGCAGAATCGGGGGTGGGAGTGGTGGGGTCTACACCACACCTGGGCCTGGGCTCCACCCCTGGAGCTGCTGGCTTCCATGGTCTGGGCTGAAGCCAAGGCCCAGACACAGGGGTCTCAGGGATCTCTAGGGGGATCCCAACATGCAGGCAGGCAGGGGAGCAGGAGTATCAGCCCAGGAGGACAGGGTTCCTGGCAGAGGGGACAGCAATGTCACAAAGGCCTCAGGCCCAGAGGGCATCTGAGTAAGGCCAGCATCTCCCTGAGGTTACTTCTCTGATAAACGTTTGCATGGGATGGAGCCAGAGCCGCTGGATCTGGGCATGTAAGGCCCTGTCCGACTGCCTGACTTTTTGATTTCAGTATGCCACTTGAAAGTGCAATAAGAAGACATGTTTAAGGGACAATAAGTAGCAATTAAAAAGCACGGTCAGAGCGACCCAGCCCAGGGCTTGCTTTCCTTTGCTAGTTTCAAAGCAGCAGGTGGTTCACACGACTGCTTTATTTTATTCTATTTATTTTATTTTATTTTATTTTTAGATGGAGTCTCGCTCTGTCTTGCCTAGCCTGGATGCAGTGGCACGATCTCGGCTCACTATAGCCTCCACCTCCTGGGTTCAAGGGATTCTCCTGCCTCAGCCTCCCAAGTAGCTAAGATTATAGGCAGCTGCCACCACGCCCAGCTAATTTTTGTGTTTTCAGTCGAGATGGAGTTTCACCATGTTGGCCAGGCTGGTCTTGAACTCCTGACCTCAGGGGATCATCCACCTGGGCCTCTCAAAGTATTGGGATTACAGGTGGGAACCACTGTGCCTGTCCACATGATGGCTTTTAAAGATAAACAAGCTATAACATTCTTAGCTTGGTTCCGAGGAAGCAAACCATCCTCAGATGTGATAAAAGGTTATAAAACCTAGCAAGGTGTCGCAGTGGGAGGGAGCGTATTCCTCTCTGTGTACCATTCCTGGGCTGAGGCCAGCCTTGTGACTTGCTACCTCTGTGCCTTGTCACCCTCTCAGGACTTCCTGGAACCAGGAGACAGTCCGAGGGGCTGCACTGCGGTGCTCCTGGGAGCAAGAGGTGCAGGGGCCCAGGGCTGGTGTGCTGATGTCATGGGACATAGCTCTTCATCCGATAGCCCTGAGTCACATGGGGAAGAAATTCAATGCCTTATTCTCTTCCAGTCATTCTGACTAGGTCAAGGGGAGTGTCAGTGAGGTGCCACAATGTTTTTAACGCCTAATACTTTTAAAACTTTTCTTTTTCACAGAGAGATCAGGTCTCGGCAAGCCACAGCACTCTGGCTGGAGCTCAAGACCTCTGCTTTATTTCTATTATCTTCTTCTCAGGCTTGTCTTCTCTGAGTGCAGTGAGCATTGCCAGCTTTCCACTGGGTGGTGATATGTTTCCTTTCAAATGAGTTAAGTAGAGAGTGAATTGATTGAAAAAAACCAAAAAACAAAAAAAGGATTTTAAATGTTAAGTAGAGGTGATATAAAATATAGTGAAAACCGTGGCCGAGATACACAAATGACCATAGGTGGGAAAATGCTGGAGAGATGGGAGAGGACCCCAGCTCTGGAGTCAGACAAACCTAGGTTCTAATGCCAGCTCCCCTGCCTTGTGGCTGGGAGTGTGGCTGAATTCCCGCACTGGGAAACTGGGTGGTGAGGGTGGCAGAAGGCTCCCTGGATACTGAAGGACCATCTGCCAAGCCTGCAGAGCCCCAAGTGTGGCCCATCTGAGGCTCTTTCCTAGGAGTTAGGGCTACTGAGGAGAATAGCAGAATAGAGAATAGGGCTGGGCGCAATGGCTCACGCCTGTAATCCCAGCACTTTGGGAGGCTGAGGCGAGTGGATCACGAGGTCAAGAGATCGAGACCATCCTGGTCAACATGGTGAAACCCCGTCTCTACTAAAAATACAAAAACTTAGCTGGGCATGGTGGCGCGTGCCTGTAATCCCAGCTACTCAGGAGGCTGAGGCAGGAGAATTGCCTGAACCCAGGAGGCGGAGATTGCGGTGAGCTGAGATCGCACCATTGCACTACAGCCTGGGCAACAAGAGCAAAAAAAAAAAAAAAGAGAATAGTTTGCAACTACCCCTTTGTAACTAATTAGTTTACTTTGTATACTTTGTAACTACTCCCTCCTGGTTACTGTGAGGCTCTTTCCTAGGAGTTAGGGCTACTGGGGAAACAGCAGAATACAGAATAGTTTGTAACTACTCCTTCCTTTGTACAATTTGTATACCTTTTATTACTTTGTATACTTTTTAACTACTCCTCCCTAGTTACAAACAGGTGCTTAGGGCCCCCTGCGGTGGCTCATGCCTGTAATCCAAGCACTTTGGGAAGCCAGATAACCTGATCCTAACCTGAGGTTAGGAGTTCCAGACAAGCCTGCCCAACATGGTAAAACCCTGTCTCTACTAAAAATACAAACAAACAAAAAATTAGCTGGGCATGCTGGTGCGCGCCTGTAATCCCAGATCCTTGGGAAGCTGAGACAGGAGAATTTATTGAACCCAGGAAGCAGAGGATGCAGTAAACCGAGATTAAACCACTACACTCCAGCCTGGGTGACAGAGCGAGACTCCATTTCAAAATAAATAAAATAAAATAAAATAAAATAAAATAAAATAAAAAGGGGATTTAGAGACAGACCGGGCAGGTTCCGGCCTTGGCTTTGCCACTCTAAGCTGTGTGACCTTGGGCACATTTCTTGACTTCTCTGAGCTTCTCTGAGCTTTGGTTTGTCCCTCTGTAAACCAAGGCTTCTACAGGAACATTTCCCACAGGTTGTTTTGATCATTAAGTGAGGTAAGAAAAACAAAATGCTTAGCAAAGTACCTGGCATATAACATGCATTTAGTCAATGTCAGCCATCAACATTTAATTGAATTGAGTTTGGTTTCATTTAAGTTAATTAAGTCATGAAGTCAGTGAGTTCTGCAGCCAGAAGCCTTTGTAAGCCTCCCTAAGTCAAGCCCAGAGCCTTGGCCACATCACCCTAATTGAAGATCATGTCTGGCTGGTGGTGGTCATTCTTAGTGCAAGAATGGAGCTTTTCAATAGCAGGGAATGGTGTAAGCAAATGGTGATGAATCCCTGCCATCAACAATTAGGCAAATATTTAAAAAGATGTTTCAAAGAATATTTAACATCACAGAGAGATGTTTAGATAGAGAAATAGGTAGAAAAGGAGTCTGCAAGATACGATATACCTATTCAGCCATAAAAAGAAATAAAGTACTGGCCGGGCATGGTGGCTCTTGCCTGTAATCCCAGCACTCTGGGAGACGGAGGCAGGCAGATTGCCTGAGCTCAGGAGACTGAGACCAGCCTGGACAACATGGTGAAACTCCATCTCTACTAAAAATACAAAAATCAGCCGTGTGTGGTGGTGCACACCTGTAATCCCAGCTACTTGGGAGGCTGAGGCACAAGAATTGCTTGAATCTGGGAGGCAGCAAAGTTGCAGTGAGCTGAGGTTACACCACTGCACTCCAGCCTGGGCGGCACAGCTAGACTCTGTCTCAAAACAAACCAGCAAAAAGCAACAACAGCAACAAAAATAAAAGCAGCACAGACCCAGACTACAACGCAGATGAGCCTCGACAACACTGTGCTATGTGAAAGAAGCCAGACACAAAGGCCCACCTATTGAAAGACTCCATTTATATGGGATGATTAGGAAAGGCAAGTCCACAGAGACAGACAGCAGATGGGAGTTTGCCTGGGATGGGGGAGGGGAGGACTAGGAGGTGATGGCTAAGGAGCATGGGGTGTGTTTTAGAGGTGATAAAAATGTTCTAAAATTGATTGTGGTGGCAGATGTACAATAGTGAAAATATACCAAAGGCCATCAAACACTTTAAATGGGCAAATTAGACTGGGTGTGGTGGCTCATCCTTGTAATCCCAGCACTTTGGGAGGCCAAGGTGGGTGGATCACCTGAGGTCAGGAGCTCGAGACTAGCCTGGCCAACATGGCAAAACCCCTTCTCTACTAAAAATACAAAAATTAGCCAGGTATGGTGGCAGGTGCCTCTAATCCCAGCTACTCAGGAGGTTGAAGCAGGAGAATCACTTAAACCCAGAAGGTGGTGGGGGTTGCAGTTAGCTTAGATCATGCCACTGCACACCAGCCTGGGTGACAGAGTGAGACCCTGTCACAATAAATAAATAAACAAACAAACAAACAAATAAATAAATAACAGGGCAATTTGTATGCTATGTCAATTACATCTCAATAAAGCTGTTAAAAATTATATACAATGGCTGGGTGCAGTGGTTCATGCCTGTTATCCCAGCACTTTGGGAGGCCGAGGCAGGTGGATTACCTGAGGTCAGGCCTTTGAGACCAGTCAGACCAACATGGTGAAACCCCATCTCTATTTAAAAAACATTATGTACAGTAAGTTTAAAATGAAGATTTTTACACACACACACATGCACACACAGACAGAGAGAGAGACTGGGAGACAAACACATATATCCACCACGATCATCTTGGGTGGTGAGTTTACAGAGATTTTTTTTTTTCTTTTCACTTATCCATGTTTCCTAAAGTTTTTATTATGAATCAGTACTACTTTGGGAAAAACAACGAACACTTTCTTTTCTCAAGAACAGTTCATTTTGCATTTCAATGTCAATCAAATAAGATCCAAAGTAACTTCCCACCTGGGCCCACATCTCTCGAAAAAGAAAGGGAAACCTCCTTGGAAGCCATTACCTTGTCCACATGGAGAGGCACGGCAAACCTCCTGAGGGTGGGGACCGAGGTGAGCTTGGCGTTCTCCTGGAAGTCCTGGTTCAGGTTGGCCAGGTAGAAGAGCTGGTAGAGACTGCTGTCCTCGTAGGCGATGACGTCAAACACAATGCAGCCATCCTCTTCGTAGGCGTTGACATGATGGAAGACCACCAAGGGGTCTGTGTAGAGCTTGGTCTGCACAGGCTGCCTGGTCCTTTGGTCGACGATGTGGATATAAGTCTGAAAAAGGACACACACCCAGGGGTCAGCTCGCCCTCTCTCATCCTGGCACTATGGCATCTGGGGGCTGAATAGAACCTAACCTCACTAGGCAGTAGGCTCAGGACTGTGTCCCCATTCTGCATTCTGTCTGCTCCACAAATCCAGAGAGGTAAAAGTGCCCCCCCAAAATGAGAGCTGTTTATTGTTGTATTTCCGTATGTCTTTTTGGGGGTGGGTGGGGAGGATGGAGTCTTGTTCTGTCACCAGGCTGGAGTACAGTGGTTTGATCTTGGCTTACTTCAACCTCTCCCTCCCAGATTCAAGATTCTCCCACCTCAGCCTCCCCAGTAGCTGAGACAACAGGCACCCATCACCACACCCAGCTGGTTTTTTGTATTTTAGTAGAGACAGGGTTTCAATGTGTTGCCCAGGCTGGTCTGGAACTCCTGAGCTCAGGCAATTCACCTGCCTCAGCCTCCCAAAGTGCTGGGATTACAGGCTTGAGCAATTACACCTGGCTCCATGAATATATCTTTAAGATGGAGAGGAGGACTTGCTGCCAGGGTCTTTGCAGTCACCGGGAGGACAGTGTTTGAAGAGACTCCCAGTGTATACGGTCTGCTTGTTCCATTGTGCTGACATCCCAGCTCTCTGGAAATAACCAAGTTGGGAAGAATCTGTCAGGTACCAGGCTCCACAGTGGCTCACACTTGTCATTCCAGCAGTTTGGGAGGCTGACGTAGGCAGATCACTTGAGGCCAGGAGTTCGAGACTAGCCTGACCAACATGGTGCAACCCTCTATTAAAATATAAAAAATTAGCCAGGCGTGGTGGTGTGTGCCTGTAATCCCAGCTACTCGGTGGCTAAGGCAGGAGAATCTCTTGAACCTGGGGGATGGAGGTTGTGGTGGGCCAAGATCCTGCCATTGCACTCCAGCCTGGGCGACAAGAGCAAATCTCCATCTCAAAAAGAAGAAGAAGAAGAAAAAAGACTGAAACCTCTAAAACCCTAACCCTACCCCAACCCTCATGGGTCTTGTCCTCTGGTCTCCACTACAGAGACTGCTTTCTGTTTTTTTCCTGTTTTCCAAGAGGCCCTTGTCACAGCAACCCTGTTTGTCCCAGAGGGCTGCAGGTGCGGTGGCCCCGGCTCCAGCTAATGAGCACATAGGGAGGGTCAGCATATTAGGCTCTGGACACACCTCTTTGGGTGTCACGAGACCAGCATCACTGCGCTGGCAGTTCGCCATATCTACAGCCCAAGTTGCCTAATCAGGAGGGGGGTGTTTATGTGCTTGCCCTCGCGCTGGTCTAGCCACGCCCCGCTCCTGAAAGGAAGGGAGGCCTGCCCCACGCTGCTCTCTTGCCCCCTCCTGTGGTCTAGCTTCCCACCTTCCCCCTTCCCCAGAATCAAGCTTCGGGTGTTCAGAGCAAGAGGGTGCAGAGGAAGAAGGCTTTGATGGTGTGGTGGTGGAGGTCAGGATGGAGAGGTGAAAATAGGGGTGATGGCCCTTTTCAACCCCTGACTCTTATGCCAGGGCCAGCCACGTGGACTTTTCAGAAAGTTCTCTTCTAGATGCATTGCACAGGCTTTCCCAGGCCATCGCCCTGCCACTGCAGGCTGTAACTGGACACATGGCATTCTCCGAAGACCAGGGGAAGCAGTCTGGAGGCTCAGAGGGCCCCATAGCTCCTGCCGGGGGAAAGCACCCAGCGATATTTGGAGAAAGTATGGCAGAGCAAACTCAGTTTCAGCTGGTGACTGGCAGGCCCTACGTATTCATTCCACAAATACTTATCAAGGGCCTACGATCATCAGACATTTCTTTTATGTTTTTTTTGAGATGCAGTTTCACTCTTGTTGCCCAGGCTGGAGTGCAATGGCACCATCTTGGCTCACTGTACCCCCCACCCCCCAAGTTCAAAATTCTCCTGCCTCAGCCTCCAGAGTAGCTGAGGTTACAGGCATGCACCACCACGCATGGCTAATTTTATATTTTTAGTAGAGATGGGGTTTCTCCATGTTGGTCAGGCTGGTCTCAAACTTCCGACCTCAAGTGATCTGCCCAACTTAGCCTCCCAAAGGGCTGGGATTACAGGCGTGAGCCACTGTGCCTGCTTTTTTTTTGAGACAAAGTCTCCCTCTGTCACCCAGGCCGGAGCGCAGTGGCATGATCTCAGCTCACAGCAACCTCCGCCTCCTGGGTTCAAGAGATTCTTATGTCTCAGCCTCCCAAGTAGCTGGGATTACAGATGCCTGCCACCATGCCTGGCAAATTTTTGTATTTTGAGTAGAGACAGGGTTTCACCATGTTGGCCAGGCTGGTTTCAAACTCCTGACCTTAGGTGATCCACCTGCCTCAGCCTCCCAAAGTGCTGGGATTACAGGCATGAGCCACCATGCCTGGCTGAGATATTTCTTTAGGAACCAGAGGGACAAATAATTCCAAGCCCCTACTTTTATGGAGCTTACATGCTACTGGAGGCAAAGTCAAAAACAAATATCCAATAGATAAGATGTCAGGCTTGATGGAGGTGGGGAAATCCTGGGATGGGGTCTATTACAGACAGGTCTGGCAATGAAGGCTGGGAGACCTGGGCGCTGAACCGAAACTAGATCAACTGGGGAGGAAGCCATGGGGTGGGGGAGTGCATCATTCCAGGTGGAGGGGAGCGCATCATTCCAGGTGGAGGGGGCAGCAAATGCAAAGGCTCTGAGGCCAGAGTGTGTTCGGCCAGTTTGTGATCCAGGAAGAGGTGTGGAGGGAACAGAGAGCAAGTGGTCAGGATGAGGGTATGTGGGGACAGACTTTGGTAAAGGAAGCCTTTGGATCTTATCCTGGGGAAGATGAGAACCCTCTAGAAGGTCCTGAGCAGAAGATGGACCTCACCTGCCCCCTTACTCCTTTGTTCTCTCTTTTTTTTCTCTTTTTTTGAGACAGAGTTTTGCTCGTTACCCAGGCTGGAGTGCAATGGTGCTATCTCGGCTCACCGCAACCTCCACCTCCTAGGTTCAGGCAATTCTCCTGCCTCAGCCTCCCGAGTAGCTGGGATTACAGGCACGCGCCACCATGCCCAGCTAATTTTTTGTATGTTTAGTAGAGACAGGGTTTCACCATATTGACCAGGATGGTCTCGATCTCTTGACCTCGTGATCCACCCACCTCGGCCTCCCAAAGTGCTGGGATTACAGGCTTGAGCCACCGCGCCTGGCCTCCTTTGTTCTCTTAACCACCTCACTCTTTGCCCTGAGAAGGGAGGAGAGGCTTGAAAGAGAGAGGCCAGGAGGACAAATATGTGGTATGTACATGAAAGTGTACATGAAGGGCAGGGCACAGTGCCTCACCCCTGTAATCCCAGCACTTTGGGAGGCAGAGGTGGGCAGGCCAGGAGTTTGAGACCAGCCTGGCCAACATGGTGAAACCCCTCTCTACTAAAAATATAAAAATTAGGCTGGGCGAGTTGGTTCAAACCCATAATCCCAGCACTTTGGGAAGCCGAGGCGGGTGGATCACCTGAGGTCAAGACTTTGAGACCAGCCTGACCAACATGGTGAAACCCCGTCTCTACTAAAAATACAAAAATCAGTCAGGCATGGTGGCGCATGTCTGTAATCCCAACTACTCGGGAGGCTGAAAGAGGAGACTACCTTGAACCCAGAAGGTGGAGGTTGCAGTGAACAGATATTGCACCACTACACTCCAGTCCGGGTGACAGAGTGAGACTCTGTCTCAAGAAAAAGAAAGGCCAGGTGCGGTGGCTCACGCCTGTAATCCCAGCACTTTGGGAGGCCGAGACGGGTGGATCACGAGGTCAAGAGATCAAGACCATCCTGGTCAACATGGTGAAACCCCGTCTCTCCTAAAAATACAAAAAATTAGCTGGGCACAGTGGCGCATGCCTGTAATCCCAGCTACTCAGGAGGCTGAGGCAGGAGAATTGCCTGAACCCAGGAGGCAGAGGTTGCAGTGAGCCGAGATAGCGCCATTGCACACCAGCCTGGGTAACAAGAGCGAAACTCTGTCTCAAAAAAAAAAAAAAAGAGAGAGAGAGAGAGAGAGAGAGAGAGAGAGAGAGAGAAGAAATGAAAGAAAGAGAAAGAAAACCTAAAAATGCACGTGAAGGCAGAGAAGGTGGAGTAGGAGAGGTCAGCAGGTAGTGGTGGGTCCCTTCCGACATGGGGGTGGATGGGAGGCAGAGGAGAGATGGGAAAAAGTGAGTTGGGGAGGACTGTGTATATGGCTTTCTATACTTGTATATTCTTTGAATAGGTAACACTAAGAACTACTGGATATTTTTCAAAATTGAAGTAACTATATATATATATGACCAGGTACGGTGGCTCACACCTGTAATCCCAGCACTTTGGAATGGCAACGCAGGAGGATCACTTGAGCCCAGAGTTTGAAGCTAGCCTGGGCAACATAGCAAGACTCCAATCTCTACAGAAAAACAAAATATTAGCCAAGCACAGTGACATGCGCCTGTGGACCCAGCTACTGGGGGGGCTGAGGTGGGAGGATCTTCTGAGCCTAGGAGCTTGAGGCTGCAGTGAGCTGTGATCATACCACAAAAACAACACCCCCCTGTACACACACACACAAACCCAACAAATACAAAATACATACACACACACACATGTACACATATTTATACACATATGCACATACCTATGTACATGTACACATACATGCATATACAAGCATGTAATACATATATACATACTTTGAGCACTCAGGTGTACCTGAATGGAAGGAGAGGTTTCTGTTGAATCGTCTGGTGGAACATGCTGCCATTACAATGCCTAAACCTCTGGCACCTAACACCCCAACGTTACATGCTGGGAGCAGACATGCTGAAGGGGTCTTGTCGGCAGGGCGGTGGCTGGAAGGAGCCCAGCTCTCCATCAGGACTGAGGACTCACTCCTTTTGCTGCTGGGCATGTGGGGACTGCCAAGGCTTCCACGGTTGTCCAAGGTCGCTCCCCCTTGCCTGGACAGTCTGCATCTGATGACTCATTACCGTGGGGGTACAAAGGCCTGGGGGCCATTCTGAAGGACCAGAACTCATGGGAAGGTGGGCAGATGCCTCTGGTACCCTCCTCCCTCTTCCATGCCACTTCCTTCCCTTAACCTCCGCCCTCTTGCATGCTGGCCTCCCTCTGCGGGCAGCCAGCACCCGCTGGGCTAGAGTCCAGCCAGGTCTCACCTTCTCCTCCCTGTGGAAAGCCAGGCAGGAGGCCCAGGTCATTCCCCGGATGTACGCGGTTGCCATCTTGAGAATATCCAACCTGAAAGGCTGCTCAAGGAAGATGACATAGTTCTCGGTGACACCAAAGCTGTGGTAGTAGCTTGGGGAGAGCAGGGAGCGGGACGGGATGGAGCAGAACACCTCCGTGTGCTTCCAGGAGCTCTTCCCCTTCTTCTTGCCCTCTAGCGAGATGAAAAGCAAGCCTCAGGAATTGTGCAGGACCTGGCCGGCCCCCCAAGACCACACCACCATCACTTACAACTTGACCTGATGGCTGGAAAGAACGCCTAAATTAAGCAGCAACGTGTAGACAGGTAACGCGGTTGCTGCTGTGGCTGCTGCAGGGGACCAGGCTGAGAACTTCCACTCAGCACCTACCCCATCTACAATCTGAAAACTGCTGAACGCAGAGGGAGGCCTCCAGGTCAGGGGCCTTCAACTACGGTCTGGGGGCTGACTCCTGCCTCCACCTGTATGTTTATTTGTTTGAGATGGAGACTCGCTGCGTTGCCCAGGCTGGCGTGCGGTGGTGCAATCTCAGCTCTTTGCAACATCCACCTCTTGAGTTCAAGCGATTCTCCTGCCTCAGCCTCTAGAGTAGCTGGTATTACAGGTTCACACAACCAGGCCTAGCTACTTTTTGTATTTTTAGTGGAGAAGGGGTTTCACCATGTTGGCCAGGCTGGTCTTGAACTCCTGACCTCAGATGATCCACCCACCTTGACCTCCCAAAGTGCTGAGATCACAGGTGTGAGCCACCATGCCCGGCCTGTGAACAAAGTTTTATTTGGTACATGGCATGCACCCTCCTTTGGGCATTGTCTATGGCTACTTTTGCTTTTGAGCTCCAGAGACAGAGTTGAGCTGTGACAGAGGCCATATGGTCCTCAGAGCCTTAAATACTTATGATCTGGCCCTTTTCCCTGACCTCTCCTCTGGGGCAGTACATCCCAAACTTTAATGTGCTTAGGAATCATCTGGGGATCCTGATAACTGTGGGGTTTGACTCTGCCGGGGTGCGGTCTCAGATTCTGCATTTCTATGAAGCTCCCAGGTGATGGGTAAGTTTCGCAGGCCTAAGCTTTTGCCGTTTTGCTGGGAATAATCATTTGACATGTACGTTCATAGGGTTTCCACACATTTCTCTTGGTAGTGCCCATTCTCAAACACCTGGGCATGGGACTAAGTACCTATTGTGAAGAGGTTTTTTTTTTTTTTTTTGTGACGGAGTCTTGCTCTGTTGCCCAGGTTGGAGTGAAGTGGAGCAGTCTCAGCTCACGGCAACCTCTGCCTCCTGGGTTGAAGTGATTCTCCTGCCTCAGCCTCCTGAATAGCTGGGATTACAGTCGCATGCCACCACACTGGGCTAATTTTTGTTTTAGTAGAGATGGGGTTTCACCATGTTGGTCAGGTTGGTCTTGAACTCCTGGTCTTGTGATCTACCCACCTTTGCCTCCCAAAGTGCTGGGATTACAGGTGTGAACCACTGTGCCCAGCTGTGATGAGGGGCTTTTATATATAGATAGTTAAGCTAGGCCATAGGATGGCCATTTTTTTTTTTGAGGCGGAGTTTTGCTCTCGTTACCCAGGCTGGAGTGCAATGGCACGATCTCGGCTCACTGCAACCTCCACCTCCTGGGTTCAGGCAATTCTCCCGCCTCAGCCTCCTGAGTAGCTGGGATTACAGGCACGCACCACCATGCCCAGCTAATTTTTTATATTTTGAGTAGAGACAGGGTTTCACGACGTTGACCAGGATGGTCTCGATCTGTTGACCTCGTGATCCACCTGCCTTGGCCTCCCAAAGTGCTGGGATTACAGGAGTGAGCCACCGCGCCCAGCCTAGTTATTTTTAAATTATTATTGACGTAGTTACCCTGTTGTGCTTCAACTACTAGATCTTCTTCTTCTTCTTCTTTTTTTTTTTTTTTTGAGAGGGAGTCTTGCTGTGTCTTTCAGGCTGGAATACAGTGATATGATCTCAGCTCACTGCAACCTGCACCTCCTGGGTTCAAGTAATTCTCCTGCCTCAGCCTCCTGAGTAGCTGGGATTACAGGCATGCGCCACCATGCCCAGCTAATTTTTGTATTTTTAGTAGAGACGGGGTTTCACCTTGTTGACCAGGATGGTCTCGATCTCTTGACCTCGTGATCCACCCGCCTTGGCCTCCCAAAGTGCTGGGATTACAGGTGTGAGCCACCGCGCCCGGCCCAGGATGGCCATTTTATAGATGGAAAACTGAGGCTTAGTGGAATGGGCTATCATTATGGTCAGTCACAGGGTTAAGCCAAGAAAACACAGACCCCTTAGTCTTCCTCATAGAGTGAAGGTAGAGAACAGAGTAAATAAAGCAGTCATCCAAGTGCCTCTTCCTGCACCCAGACACGGAAGGTGCTCAGTACGCATCCAGTTTTCTTATTCCTCTGCAAGCATGAGTCACTCACCGGCCAAAAGGCCTCCCCACCCAGGCCTGGGGCTGGCTTATAATGAGTTATCTGCAAACATCACCTCTCCGTGGCCACCTGTGTACACTGTATACAGCTGGCTGGTGGGAGGTCTGCTGTGGGGTTGGGAGATAGTACTTTCCTTCATAAAACAAATGGAACACAAGGCAAACTGAAACAAAAAGCACCGTGGCCTGGGAGGAGCAGGATGGGGCTTGAGTCCTCATGCCCCCGCCAACATGGAGCAGGTGCCCAGAGGATCACTGCTGGCAGGCTGTCAGTGGCTCCTGGGAGCTGTGTGACTGATCCCCTGAGCCTCACAGTCCTCCTCTGTAATACAAGGTGGCAAACTCAAATTCCTAGATAAGCCCCAGGTCTGACATTCTAGGATTCTGAGCTTGAACCCTATATCCCTTTACTGGGTTAATGAATCAGAGTTCTATTTAACAAGTATACTCAAGGTACCGTCTGACCTTGGAATCTCACCACTCTAGGCAGAGCCTGGTAATTTGCTCAGGGGGTTCTTCAAGACCGGGGGATATGGAGACAGCAAGGATCACAGACAAAAACTTGTTTTTTCTAAACCTGAAGATCAGATGAAGCATCGTTGTAGTTCTGCACTGTATGCTGAGTCTTGTGCAGCTGCCTTCACAGGTCCAAGTCTCCTGGGTGTGGTTCCCAGGAGGGTCCTGCACAAACATGGACTAAGAACCCCTGCTTCCTCCCCCTTAGGATCATGCAATCACAGTCAGCCTGGGCTTGGCTCCAAGATCCCAGCTCCATATGGAGAAGGTCCAGAAGGCGTGGAGAACAGGGCGGGGATCTGGAATGGATCCCAGCAGGGCTGAGTTCCCTGAACAACCCTGGAACCCTGGCTGCGGGGGCTGGCAATGAAAGTAGGTGGCAAAACCATGCCATTGTTTGTCAGGATGCTGAAAAAATGGATGGATGAATGAATTGATAGATGGGTGGGTGGGTGCATGGATGGGTGGATAGATGGATGGATCACAGGTGGATGGATAGATGGTGGATGGAAGGATGGTGGGTTAACAGATGGGTAATAGATGGATAGATGTTGGGTGGGGGAATGGATGGTTAGTGGATGGGTAGATGGATGGATGGTGGGTAGATAAATAGATAGATTGTGGGTGAATGGATGGTAGATGGATAGATGATGGATGAATAGGTGGGTGGCTCAATGGATGGATGGACGGGAGAATGGGTAGATGGATGAATGATTCATGGTGGTGGGTGGATGGGTGGGTAGATTGATGGTGGATGGATGGCGGGTGGGTGGGTAGGTGGATGGTGGATGGTGGATGGGTGGATAGATGATGGCAAGTGGATAAATGGTGGGTGGCTGGCTAAATAAGTGGTGAATGGGTGGATGGATACACAGACAGTGGATGGGTGAAGGATACATGGATGAATAGTGGCTGGATGGGTGGATGGATAGTGACTAGATAAGAGAATAGTAGATGGATGGTGAGTAGATGCATGAATGGATGGATGCATGGTAAGTAGATGATGCGTGAATGGATGGATGCATGGTAAGTAGATGATGCGTGAATGGATGGATGCATGGTAAGTAGATGATGCGTGAATGGATGGATGCATGGTAAGTAGATGATGCGTGAATGGATGGATGCATGGTAAGTA
>CM052654.1:8244441-8259686 GCA_028533165.1 Leontopithecus rosalia
CAGGCCTGTAATCCCAGCTACTTGGGAGGCTGAGGAAGGGGAATCACTTGAACCTGGGAGCAGAGGTTGTGGTGAGCTGAGATGACACCATTGCACTCCAGTGTGGGCAATAAAAGTGAAACTTCGTCTCAAAGAAAAGAGAGTTTCCTGGCCCTGCCCCAAGTGTTTCATACCCATTCACAATTCAGCCCTCCCCATCGCTCCTGAAGAGGATACCCTGGGACTACCTTAATTTTAGAGATGAGGAACTAAGTCCCAGAGAGGCCAAGTTATTTACCCAAAGCACATAGCTAAGAGTTGGTAAAGGTCAGATATAAACACAATGCTCTCCAACTTCAGAATCCCAAGTCCTAACCACTGTGCAGTTCAGCCCCATTCCCCCTTCCCAGCAGCTCCTGTCTCCCTGTCTCTCCAGCCCAATCTTCTCTGTGCTGCCAGCTTGCCAGTGCTGGTGCGGCACAGCCTGGCTGCCTCTCTCCTCTCCTCTAGGACTCTCCGTGGCAACCCACTGTCTAACAGTGGGAAGACACACCAGAAATGTTCAGTTCCACTCTACCTGGTTCAGAAGAGAACTCACAGGGAAGTTGGGTTACCTGATTTGCAGATAACACAAAGCCAATAACTCCTTTCTCAGGAGGGCTCAATAAAGCTTTTTTTTTTTTTTTTGAGATGGAGTCTTGCTCTGTCACCCAGGGTGGAGTGCAGTGGCACAATCTCAGCTCACTGCAGCCTCTGCCTCCCAGGTTCAAGCAGTTTTTGTGTCTCAGCCTCCTGAGTAGGTAGGACTACAGGTACGAGCCACCATGCTCAGCTAATTTTTGTATTTTTAGTAGAGATAGGGTCTCGCCATGTTGGCCAGGTTGGTCTCGAACATTTGACCTCAGGTGATCCACCTGCCTGGACCTTCCAACATGCTGGGATTACAAGCGTGAGCCACTGCACTTGGCCGTTCGGTAATGCTTTGAATTCTGAAACCTGCACAGGGCTTGAGCACATCATAGTCCTAAAGGGCAGAGATAGCGTTGGTGTTTCTCACACACGTCCCAGGTGGCCCCGAGCCCTCTGAGGTTTGACAATCCCTCCACAATGGGCCTCAGCCTGGCTGCCCAGGCCTCACCAAGACCAAGTTATTAATACTAGTGATCAGAAGAACCATGGACTAGTGAACAGCCTTCCGTAATTTTTTTAGAGCCTCCAGGTGATTCTAGTGTAGATACAGATTAGGTACTTAAGACTGAACATCTAACTTAGAGAAAAGACTTCAGAGTAAGAAACAAAAAGGCAGAAAATAGCTTGTGGCCTTCAACAGAGGCCAGTAGAAGTTAATGCTCAAAAAAAAAAAAAAAAAAAAAGGACTAAAGAGGGGTCTAGAGGTTGTGGTTCATGCCTATAATCCCAGTGCTTTGGGAGGCTGAGGTGGGAGGATCACTGGAGCCCGTGAGTTCAAGACAAGCCTGGGTAACATAGTGAGACCCAGTCTTTACCAAAAAATCAAAAAATGAGCCAGGCATGGTGGTGTGCACCTATAGTCCTAGTATCTTAGGAGACCGCGGCAGGAGGATTACTTGAGCCTGGGAGGCAGAGGCTGCAGTGAGCTAAGATTATGCCACTGCACTCCATCCTGTGACAAAGTAGGACTTGATCTTAAAAAAAATTAAAAATATCCAGGCGTGGTGGCTCACGTCTGTAATCCCAGCACTTTGGGAGGCCAAGGCGGGAAGATCACGAGGTCAGGAGTTCAAGACCAACCTGACAAACATGGTGAAAGCTTGTCTCTACTGAAAATACAAAAATTAGCCAGGTCTGGTGGTGCATGCCTGTAATCCCAGCTACTCAGGAGACTGAGGCAGGAGAATTGCTTGAACCTGGCAGGCAGAGGCTGCAGGGAGCCGAGATCATGCCACTGCACTCCAGCCTGGGTGACAGAGCCAGATTTCTTCTCAAAAAAAAAAAAAAATTAAAAAAGGAAAACATTTAAAAAATAACAAAAATTTGAACAACGAAAAAACAGAGTACAGAGGAAGAAGCTGGATGAAGGGTACAAGAACACTCCTTTCTGTACATCTAAAATTACCTCAAAGTACAAAGTTTTTACAAAGCAGGCATAGAGATGAGTGATTCCAAGTCCCCTCATTAACAGTATTTGTTAATTTTCTGATAAGAGGCAAAGTCATTGTCCCACCAGGATCTGAACATTAGAAAGTTTGCTTTATTGGGATGCCGAGGCAGGTGGATCACGAGGTCAAGAGATCGAAACCATCCTGGTCAACATGGTGAAACCCCGTCTCTACTAAAAATACAAAAAATTAGCTGGGCGTGGTGGTGCGTGCCTGTAATCCCAGCTACTTGGGAGGCTGAGGCAGGAGAATTGCTTGAACCCAGGAGGTGGAGGTTGCGGTGAGCCGTGATCGCGCCATTGCACTCCAGCCTGGGTAACAAGAGCGAAACTCCGTCTCAAAAAAAAAAAGTTTGCTTTATATATACGTAATTATAAGTGTGTATATATAAAACTTCCCTTCTTCCCCAAAATATCAAACTTGACCTAGTTCTAGAAGATTCCAGGCAGGAGCACGTCTGTTTCCGTATGTTTCTTCAGAAGGAATGCAGCTAATTGGCTCTCCCGAAAGCAGGCTGGTGGGGAATGCATGGTAGTTCCTTCTTTAATCTCAGCCTCAAAGCCTCAGCCTCAGGGTCAGTCTTGAGAAATTCCAGACACAGATTTTCCTGTGGTCACCAGGCACTCCACACTCTAAAGCTGAATGTTTATAGGAAATGTGCAGCCTGTCCGTAACCCAGCCTGGGTGTTTATATTTCTTTTTTTTTTTTTTTGGAGATGGAGTCTCGCTCTGTCACCGAGGCTGGATTGTAGTGGTGTGATCTCAGCTGATTGCAGCCTCCACCTTCCAGATTCAATTCTCCTGCCTCAGCCTCCCAAGTAGCTGGGATTACAGATGCCCACCACCACACCTGGCTAATTTTTGTATGTTTAGCAGAGACGGGGTTTCGTCATGTTGGCCAGGCTGGTCTCAAACTCCTGACCTCAAGTGATCCACCCACCTTGGCCTCTCAAAGTACTGGAATTATAGGCGTGAGCTACCATGCATGGCCGATATGTCAAGTCAACAGAATTCAACATTTCAGGCCAAACACCTCAGTCAATGCCTTGTGGGTGGTGACTCCCAGCAAGAGTAACCAGTGAAAGACAGGCTGGCTGAAGGGGGAGATCAGGGTGGCCCTAAGTGGGTCTCTGCCTCCGTATAGCATGTAGCTGAAGACCAGTGTGTATGTGTGGACTTGCTGGCCCTCAGGTGAGTCTGCCTGCCACCAGGATTTTCTTGGACAATCCAGTTTCAACAACCTTTGTTTATGAAATGTGTGCTGTAAGTCAATGCACCAAACACCTTACATTGTCTCATCTCATTTAAAACTGCCCACCTCACCACTTGAGGTCAGGAGTTTGAGACCTTTCTGGCCAACCTGGTGAAACCCCCCTCTACTAAAAATACAAAAGTTAGCTGGGTATGATGGCAGGCATCTGTAATCCCAGCTACTCGGGAGGCTGAGGCAGGAGAATTGCTTGAACCCTGGAGGCTGAGCTTGCGGTGAGCCGAGATCCCACCACTGCACTCCAGCCTGGGCGATGGAGCAAGTTGTCGTCTCAAAAAGAAAAAAGAAAAAGAAAACTGGCCACCTAGATGAGGAAGACTATGTGACTCCCAACTTCAGTCAAGGAGACTGAGGCTCAATGAGATGAGGAGACCTGCCCAAGGTCACCCAACTTGGACGAGATGAACCCTAGAGCCGAAGCCTCGATCACTGTCTACTGTATTTCAATACTCTGTGCAGCTTTTCTTAAGCACCTACTATGTGCACAGTGCTTTGCAAGCCTCAAATGTCACGCGACTCTGCAAGGAATGTGTCATGATCCTCATGTCACAGTGGAAGGGACAGATTCTTGACTCTGACCAAGGTCAAGTGCATGGCTGGTACATGATGAAGCCAGGATTCATATCCATGTGGAGACTGAACCTCCTTAGCAACGGGAATCCTGGCCATTCTGCTCATGGTTGTATTTTCACTCCTGGCCCATCAGGACACTTAATAAATACTGGTTGAAAGCATGAACTCAGGGCCTGGTCAACTCCAAAGCTCACGCTTCTAACCATTCCTCCATATTTCTTCCTGCTGCCCAGGAATAAATCTCCTACAGAAATATCTCAGTAAGGCTGGGCATGGTGGTTCATGCTTATAATCCCAGCACTTTATAAGGAGGCCAAGGTGGGAAGATCACTTGAGTCCAGGAGTTCAAGACCAGCCTGGGCAATATAGCAAGATCCCATCTCTACAAAAAATAAAAAATTAGCCGGGCATGGTAGCATGCACCTGTAGTCCCAGCTACTTGGGAAACTGAGGTGGGAGGATCACTTAAGCCTGCAAGATTGAGGCTACAGTCAGCCATAATTGCAACACTGCACTTAGCCTGGTGATAGAGCAAAACCCTGTCTCACAAAGAAAGAAGAAAGAAACACCTCAGGGACACTTTTTCACACAGAACCGCCCTGAAAAGATGTTTGCATAAAGGGTAAATGATTGTCTGCCTCTTAGGAACACAACCTCCTGAAGACTGGAGGATGAAATAGCAGGTCTCCACCGTCTCCCTTCATTTTATTTTGTTTTCTTCTCTAAAGTCTCCCTCTGTCACTCAGGCACAATTTCAGCTCACTGCAACCCCTGCCTCCTGGGTTCAAGCGATTATCCTGCCTCAGCCTCCCAAGTACCTGGGACTACAGGTGTATGCCACCGCACCTGGCTAATTGTATTTTTAACTTTCTTTGGTGGACAATTTCAAACCTTGGGATAGGGCCACACTAGAACACAGGAGGTAAAGAAAAGTTTTGCAAAGCCTGGAGCATTTGGATACAAATCTGTCCACTGTGTGACCTGCAGCCCGCAAAATCCATCCCGGACCTCTTTAAGAACACAGCTCCTGCTTCTGTGACATAAACCGACTCAATGGCCAACGGCAAAGAATTTACATTCCATCTCTCCAGCCAGATACCTGAAAGCATAATTCACCTTAACTGTGCTACCTATATTCAGCCATTTCACTTTCTACTCAGGGAAACTCCTCCGCTTATTAAGTGGTCTGGCTCTCTCTTGCTTAATAAGCAATATATACAGCTTTGTTTTTTCCAGCTCCATACTCTTTCTTTTCTTTGAGACAAACTCTTGTTCTGTTTCCCAGGCTGGAGTACAGTGGCGCAATTTCAGCTCACTGCAATCTCCGCCTCCTGGGTTCAAGCGAGTCTCATGCCTCAGCCTCCCTAATAGCTGGGAGTACAGGCGTGTGTCACTATGCCTGGCTAATTTTTGTACTTTTAGTAGAGATGGGGTTTGGTATGTCAGCCAGGTTGGTCTCAAACTCCTGATCTCAAGTGATCTGCCTGCCTTGGCCTCCCAAAGTGCTGGAATTACAGGCATGAGCCACCATGCCCAGCCACCAGCTCTGTCCATTTCATATTTCAACTTTAGGCATGTCTGATTCCATTACTTTTCCACCCTGCTTTTGCCTACATGATTAAGGATGCATATTATTTTGCAAGATGGACTCTTTGAAAAAGAACCTTGGCCTTCTTTTCAGGAAAGTCTGTGCTTGTGATTGGCTGAATAATACATCCCCCATAAATATCTCCACATCCAAATCTCTAGAACCTGTTGAATATGTGACTTGACATAGCAAAATGGATTTTGTAGATGTGATTAAGGATTTGGAGATGGGAGATTATCCAGGGATTATCTGAGTGGACTCAAAGTAATCACAAGGGTCCTTATAAGAGGGAGGCAGGATGGTCAGAGTCAGAGGAGATGATGTGAGGATGGAAGGATCAGAGATTGCAGGATGCTCTGCTGCTGCCTCAAAGACAGAGATGGATGCCGGTCGCGGTGGTTCAAGCCTGTAATCCCAGCACTTTGAGAGGCTGAGGTGGGCAAATCCCGAGGTCAGGAGATTGACACCATCCTGGCCAACATGGTGAAACCCTGTCTCTACTAAAAATACAAGAAATTAGCCGGGCGTGGTAACATGTGCCTGTAATCCCAGCACTTTGAGAGGCTGAGGTGGGCAAATCGCGAGGTCAGGAGATTGACACCATCCTGGCCAACATGGTGAAACCCTGTCTCTACTAAAAATACAAGAAATTAGCCGGGCGTGGTAACATGTGCCTGTAATCCCAGCTCCTTGGGAGGCTGAGGCAGGGGAATCGCTTGAACGTGGGAGGCAGGGGTTGCTGTGAGCCAAGATCACGCCCCCTGCACTCCAGCCTGGTGATAGAGCAAGATTCCATTAAAAAAAAAAAATACAGAGATGAAGCCACGGGCCAAAGAATGCAGCTTGTAGAAGACAGAAAAGGTAGGAACACCGAATTTCCCCCTAGAGCCTCCAGAACTGAATGTGGCTCTGCGAACACCTCGATTTTAGTTCAGCGAGACCCAATTTACACTTCTGACCTCCAGTACCTAAAAGAATGCATTTGTGCTATTTAAGGCAGTGAGTTTGGGGCCTTTTGCTGCGGCACAGGCAGCACACTCGTGGGCGCTCTCACCGTCTCTGATGGTGAAGCTGTGGAGCAGGGCAAGGCCGTCAAACCAATGGTTGTATCGGGACTCCCCCACCGTGTGCATTCCAGGCCCGTTGCGGAGCAGAGTTCCCTGCAGCCATGCTGGAATCGTGCCTGTTAAAAGAAAGAATGTTATCCAAGGGACTATAAATCGTTCTACTGTGAGGACACATGCACACGAATGTTCATTGCAGCACTGTTTACAATAGCAAAGACCTGGAACCAACCCAAATGCCCATCGATGATAGGCTGGACTGGGAAAATGTGGCACATATACACCATGGAATATTATGCAGCAATAAAAAACGATGAGCTCCTGTCCTTTGTAGGGACATGGATGAATACATCATTCTCAGCAAACTGACGCAAGAACGGAAAATGAAATACCGCATATTCTCGCTCATAGGAGGGTGATGAAAAATGAGAACACATGGACACAGGGAAGGGAGCACTACACGCCGGGGTCTACTGGGGGGAATAGGGGAGGGACAGCGGTGGGGGGAGCGGGGGAGGGATAGCCTGGGGAGAAATGCCAAATGTGGGTGAAGGGGAAGAAGGCAGCAAAGACACTGCCATGTGTGTACCTGTGCAACTATCTTGCATGTTCTGCACATGTACCCCAAAACCTAAAATACAATTTAAAAATAATAAATAAAAAGAAACAATGTTTAATTTCCTGTTTCCACCTGCACACCAAAAAGCCGGAAGAAATGGTCACAGAAAGGAACTGGAGGCTTGTAGCCTCAATACCACGCCTTGCATCTGTTCATTTACTCTACAATTGTTTCCAAAAAGTGTGTAATAGGACAGGCTAGCACCGAGGATACCAAGATGAAGATACTGTCTCTGACCTCAAATTGCCCACTGATCATTAAGGAGACAGATGAACAGACAGACACCCAAGATCCACTGTGGTTAAGGCAATGCTGGTTGAGGGCATTGGCTCATACCTGTAATCCCAGCACTTTGGGAAGCTAAGATAGGAGGATCACTTGAAGCGAGGAGATAGAGACTAGCCTGGGCAACAAAGTGAGACCCTGTCTCTACAAAAAATAGAAAACGTAGCTCCAGGCCGGGTCCAGTGGCTCTCGCCTGCACTTCCAGAGGTTGAGGGGGATGGATCAGCTGAGGTCAGAAGTTCAAGACCAGCCTGGTTAACGTGGTGAAACTCCATTTCTACTGAAAATACAAAAACTTAGCCAGGCATGGTAATGCACACCTGTGACCCCAGATACTCAGGAGGCTGAGGCAGGAGAACTGCTTGAACCTGGGAGATGGAGGTTGCAGTGAGCTGAGATCCCACCACTCCACTCCAGCCTGGGCAACAAGAGTGAAAATCCAACTCAAAAAAACAAAACAAAACATAACAACATAAAAACATAACTTGGTGTGGTTGCATATGCCTATAGTACCAGCTGTTTGGGAGACTGAGGTAGGAGGATCACTTGAGTCTAGGAGCTCGAGTCTGCAGAGATTACACCACTCCACTCCAGCCTGGGCAACAGAGCAAGACTTTGTCTCAAAAAAATAAAAAAATAAAAAGACAGGGGCAACGCTATAGCCACAGCAAAGGAACTGTGTGAAACAGAACCCCACCCAGGGTGGGCTGAGAGCAGGAGGGTGTGGATGGCTTCCTGGAGGAGGCAACCTGGCTAAGTCTTGAGGGAGAGTAGGTGTTTGCCTCACAAAGGCAGAAGCAAAGAACATTCTAGAGCTGTACTGTCTGATATGGTAGCAATCAGCACTTGAAATGTGGCTGGTCTGAAATGACATGTGCTGTAAGAATGAAATATACAGCAGATTTCAAAGATTTAGTATGAACAAAAGTGAACCGTGTTATTAGCAATTTTTAAAATACTGATTTCATGCTGAACTGATAATATATTGGATTTCTCATGTTAAGTAAAATATACCATTGAAATTATTTTCACCTGTTTCCTTTTACTTTTTTGAGTGTTTCTACTAGAAAATTTAAAAGTGCACATGTGGCATGGGTTCTCTTTCTAGGGGACAGCCCTGCTCTAGAGACAGGGTGCTGTAGCAAATGCTGTTGGTGCCCCCATCCAAGTCCCCACAGCATTTCTCTCTCCCTGCAGGCTGCTTTGTGCAAATGCCTGTAACTCCCTGCCTGAGGGCTTGGTTGTGACTGCTGGGTAGCGGGCAAGCTTTGCCTACATGCAGGAAGAACTGGAAGCACCTCAGAAAGGTAATGCCCCTGGAAGCCACGCTCATCCCAGTGAGGGATGTGGAGTTGGGGGACAAATCCTGCCATTGCCTTGCCCTCAATTAGGATCACAAGAGGCATGTTTTACGCCAGACCCAGGGGAGTCAGCTCCAATGGCCTCATCAACCAATGGCTCAACAATGTCCTCTTTATTGGTGTCCTTCTTTTCCCCTGAGTTCCTTGTGATGTTTCTTGGGATCACGTGCCAAATAAACCACTTACCCTTGAATTCTTGCCTCTGAAGGAACCCAGACACAGAAGATCAAGAACAGGAGGCTGGGCATGGTGAGGCATATCTGTAATCCCAGCACTTTGGGAGGCGAGGGGGGCAGATTACTTGAGGTCAGGAGTTTGAGACCAGCCTGGCCAACATGATGAAACTCCATCTCTACCAAAAATGCAAAAATTAGCCAGGTGTGATGACAGGTACCTGTAATCCCAGCCGCTCTGGAGGCTGAAGCAGGAGAAATGTTTGAATCTGGGAGGTGGAGGTTGCAGTGAGTTCAGATCATGCCACTGCACTCCAGCCTCAATGACAGAGCAAGACTCTGTCGCAAAAAAAATAAACAAAAAATGACCGAGACCAGGAAATTGGCAAGCTGTTTAGTAAGACTGGACCATCATTTTCAAGCAAGAAAATTGTGATCAGTGAAGCTGCAGAAATAACAGGGGCCAGAGCATGAAGGTTAACAGGACCACACTAAGGTTCTGATCTAACCCTCAGAAGAATGGGGCGCCTTTGATGGTTATAATAGGGAAACACAGGACCAGATTTTTTCTGCAATTAAAAAAAATTGAGATAAAACTCATCATTTTAAAGTGCACAATTCAGGAGTTTCTACTGTATTCACAATGTTGTGCAACCTTCACCTAATTCCAGAACATTCCATTACTCCAAAAAGACACCCCCCGCATGCATTAGCCATCACTCCCTCTTCCCCCCTTACCCCCACAGTAGGCTGTGGCAGGCACTCATCTACTTTCTGTCCCTATGGATATGCCTGTTCTGGATTCCACGTAAATCAGTGGCCCCAGTCTTTCGGGCATCAGGGACTGGTTTTGTGGAAGATAGTTTTTCCATGGATGGTGGGGCTGGGGGGTGGATTGTCATAAGGAGTGGACAATCTAGACCTCTCACACGCACAGTTCACAACAGGGTTCACGCTCACAGTACGGTTTGCATCCCTCTGAGGGTCTAATGCCACCGATCTGAGAGGAGCAGAGCTCAGGCAGTAATGCTGTGTGGCCTGATTCCAAACAGGCCACACTGACCGGTACTGGCCATGGCTCAAGGGTCGGGGACCCCTGATAGAGATGGAATAGGATCTTAGATCTACAAAGGTTGTCTCTGCCCGTGGTGTGGAGTGTGGACTGGGAAAGCCCCTGAGAGAGGCAGGAAGGCCAGAGAGAGGACTCGGGGATTCCAGAGGGCTGGAGAGAAATGGATGAACAAAGATAAATGGAAGACACAGAACTGATGGGCCTCTATTTGACTAAATATGGGGGAATGTGGAGCAGAGCTCTGAGAAATGAAAATGACAGCCAAGGCCAGGTGCAGTGGTTCATGCCTGTAATCCCAGCATTATGGGAGGCTTAGGTGGGTGGATCACTTGAGTCCAGGAGTTCAAGACCAGTTCATGGCCAACATGGTGAAACCCCATCTCTACTAAAAATGCAAATATTAGCCAGGTGTGGTGGCAGGTGCCTGTAATCCCAGCTACTTGGGAAGCTGAGGCAGGAGAATTGCTTGAACCTGGGAGCTGGAGGTTGGAGTGAGCCAAGACTACGTCATTGCATTCCAGCCTGGGCAACAGAGGAAGACTTCATCTCAAAAAAAAAAAAAAGACAGCAAGTCTCTTGCCTTGGGCACCTACATGGATCATGGCGCCAGGCACAGGCACCCAGGGCACAGGAGAGGGAGCAGGCTTGAGACAGAGCAGGGAGAGAGGCATCTGAGAATGTAATTAAAGCCCCAGATAGGACAAGAAAATTTATATGCATCCATATACCAGACGCTGCGTTCTAGGTGGATTAAATCACTTAATCATTGCAGCAACCCTATGTGGAAGGCACCAGGCTAACTTCGTCTAACAGGAAAGAACACTGAGGCAGGAGATGCTTACATAAGTCGCCAAAGAGGTCTCAGAACACACATGGATTGGCACAGCCAGTTACAAAGCCAGAAGCTTTCATGTCCTCCCGGCATGGACGTGCCAACCCAGGCACAGTTTTTAGCTAGCTGTCTGCCCATGGATGTGACCAACTGATCAGGCTCAACCCAGGCCGGGACGGAGGGTCAGGAGGCCTTTCTCTGCAGGCTGTCCTGGCAGTCACTGCCCCTCTCCCTCAGTTTCCCACCTGTCAATAGGGAGGCTTGATGTAGAGGAATGGTTCTCACCCTTGGAGTCACCGAGGGCTTGTGAACACGCAGCTTGTGAGCTCCACCCCGAGTGTCTGATCCCGTGGGTCTGGGTGGGTGTGAAGGGTGTTTATTTCTACGCAGTGCCCAGGTGGTACTTATCATGCTGCAGGTCCAGGATGCCCCTTTGAGAACCACTGCTGTACCTGATCTTTAGGGGTCATTCAGCCTCTCATGCTCTAAAATTTGTGTTTTCTAACATTTCCAAGGATTCCATGCAATCATTAAACATGAGGTGTTAACGGTACAAAATGTTCATAACACTCCAGGGCACAAGAAGGTAGAGGCCTCTTTTTGTTTTGTTTTGTTTTTGAGACAGAGTCTCAAAAGGCTGGAACGCAGTGGCGTGACCTTGGCTTACTGCAATCTCCCCCTCCTGGGTTCAAGCCTCATGCCCAGCCTCCCGAGGAGCTGGGTTTACAGATGTGCACCATCACATCTGGCTAATTTTTGTATTTTTATTGAAAATAAAATTTCAAATAAAACACATTGAAAATAATGGCAAAAGCTGCAATTATTTTTGCACCCATCAACTAGTAGAAACGGGATTTCACCATACCCTGTTGGCCAAGCTGGAGTGCCTGTGTGTGTTTGTGTGTGTGTGTGTGTGTGTGTGTGTGTGTGTGTGTGTATGTGTATGTGTTTTTCTTAAGACAGGGTCTCACTCTGTCGCCCAGGCCAGAATGCAGTGACAAGACCTCAGCTCACTGCAACCTCTGCCTCCTGGGTTCAAGCAATTCTTCTACCTCAGCCTCCTGAGTAGCCGGGACTACAGGTGCATGCCACCAAGTCTGGCTAATTTGTGAATTTTTAGTAGAGATGGAGTTTTGCCATGCTGGCCAGGCTGATCCCAAACTCCTGGCTTCCAGTGATCCACCTGCCTTGGCCTCCCAAAGTGTTGGGATTACAGGCATGAGCCACCATGCCAGGCCCTGTGATGTCCTTTTTAAAAATAAAAAATATACACATGAACAGCCATATTGAGAAAAAAAAATAATAAATAAAAATCTAATCGCATACATTTGCTTTTTGAAAAAAATATTTATAAATACAGTAAATTTATCAATTGATCTACCTGTGTTTTAAAAAGTTAAAGGAAATAGACCCATATATTAATAGTGTTTAAAAGATTGGAAATCCAGCTGATTTTCCATGTTCTCATTTGCACCCCTAATTTATATATAATATATATCCAGCTGCACATGTATATATAGATTGATAGCTATAGATCGTGCCTTACCTTTATAACCAGGAAAAAGTATACATAAAAGCTATTTATTTTCATTCAAAAACTCTCCAGGCAATCGCTCAGTTGAAAAGCTTCAATCTGATGTCCTTACAAAAATCACTCACAATTGTCCTCTCCTCATGAAAACTTCCAGTCCATCTATCAGAAAATGAAAATGCCTGCGGGCCTGAGCTGACTCAACCGTTCTTAAAACTGAGCGGGCACCACCCTGGGCACCAGGGAGTCCAGAAGCAGGAACTGCCTTTTAGAGTCCAAACAAAATGGTCCTAGGAAAGTGGGAACCCAAAAGAGGAAGGAAAAGCAAGAGATAGAAATGACGAAGCAAGACACAGGCCCTCTAAAGGAAGGAAGGTCCAACTCCTACAGGCGCTGCAGGTGCTCACACCTGTGAGTTCCTAAAATCACATCGGACTGCAATCCCCTGCAAGCCTGTGTGGCGGATGTGGATGCGTGGGATCACATGCACACCCCTCTAAGCATTTTGAAACGAATTTCGAATGCATGCATTTGCACAAACACGTGATGCATCTGAGACTGGCAGCAGTTTGCAGATTAACCGCATTGTGTATGTACCCACTGGGGCATTCTGACACTTTCTTCCTGGGAATAGTGCGACTGACTCTCCTCCTTCCGGAAACTGAGTTATAATGTGTAAAACACACCTAGATTTTCACAGAAAATGTATCTGGATTATGAGTCATTTTCTCTCTCTACACTATTTTCCGGATTTCCAAAAGTAATTTACAATTAGTGTTACTTATATAATCAGGAAAACAAAAGTGTCCATCTTAACATAGAGAAAAGGCTGTGTGCAGTGGCTCACCCCTGTAATTACAGCACTTTCGGAGGCCAAGGCGGCAGATCACTTGAGACTAGGAGTTCGAGACTAGCCTGGCCAACATGCTGAAACCCCATCTCTACCAAAAATACACAAATTAGCGAGGTGTGGTGGTGGGTGCCTGTAATCGCAGTTAGTTGGGAGGCTGAGAAAGGAGGATCATTTGAACCTGGGAGGTGGAGGTTGCAGTGAGCCGCGATCGCGCCACTGCACACCTGCCTGGGCAACAGAGTGAGACTCCATCTCAAAAAAATAATAAACAGAAGAAACAGCCCCGTGTTTATAGAGAATGCTCACCTGTCACTTTGGCCCTCACAGGCTCCAGCTGTTCTTTCCTGTTCCTGCCATATATTATTTCCATTGCTCAGGGTGCAGAGGGAGACTGATTTTAACAACGAACAGATGCTTCTCTGTGTTGAAAGCAGCTGCTGCTCCCTCCTCCTGCGTTTCCTTCCTGTTCTCCTGCTCCTTCCCTCCTTCACATATCTTTCTCTCCTGGCGCTGACTGTGTCTGCCTTTGCTTTTTCCTTTTTGACTGGCGATGGCTTCTCCCTCTCCAAGAGCCTGGGATCTCTTTACATTCACAGGGGAAGCTGCACAGGCATTATTTATAAGATGTTTAGTTAAAGGTTAATTCCCAAGCCATGTGTCTTAGCTAATCTTTAATCCTCTTACTGTACCCTTGGCTTTCCCTCTCCAGTTTCACTTTTGGCTAACCCAAAAAAAAGACTGCTTCGGGCTGGGTTCTAAGTAAGCAGAGAAAACTCAGTGCCTCTTGCTGTGTAATTCAAGAGCCGGAGATGTTTATGATCAGAACAAGAAGACAGGCAGTCAGGGCCATCAGAGATGCCGGGAATAGGAGAACCTTGAGCTGAGATCAGCAATCATGTGAACGTCTGCTGTGAAGCAGGGAACCCCTTCAGCAGAGACGGGAAAGGCTTTGTTTTGTTTTGAGTAAAGGCTCCAATGCTCCCCTCTAATAATCATACATAAAGAGCAACTTAATTCATTATTTTCTTTGTGGAAGGAGGAGACACAAAATGGTTCACGTACCCATTTAAAAAATAATTACGGGAACCAAAGGCTTTTCTCAGGAACTAAATAGCAAAACAGACTGGCCAGGAGCAGAGGCTCAGGAATGTAATCCCAGCACTTTGGGAGGCCATGGTGAGCAGATCACTTGAGGTTAGGAGTTCAAGACCAGCCTGGCCAACATGGCGAAATGCCGTCTCTACTAAAAATACAAAAATTAGCTAGGCATGGTGGTGGGTGCCTCTAATCCCAGCTACTCAGGATGCTGAGGCAGGAGAATCACTTGAATCCAGGAGGTGGACATTGCAGTGAGCTGAGATGGCGTCACTGCACTCCAGCCTAGGCAACAGAGCGAGACTCTCAAAAATAAATAAATAAAAAGAATAGTAAAAAAGAAACTTCATTTCAACTTCCTAGCCTATCACGAAGGCAAAACGATGCCTGTATTTGATCTGAGCTTCTGTTATTCCTGTATCTCGCTGTGTTGCCATTGCCTGAAATTCATATTCAACTTGCTATATGCACTGATTGAAGTTAATGAACTCATCTTAACGTATTTTGCTTAAAGAAAGAACCAGTCATTTGATCTGTGGGTAGAATAAGAAAAGGCGGTGGCATTGCCTTTATGCAGCCCAGCTGAGAATAATGATGGTCCAGTCTGGGCTGAGACCATGTGCCAGCATTTTGGGGCATTCCTTTCTGACAGCTGTGTGGTCTGATCGTGCTTTTGGCACATATTGGAATCACCTGGTTCTAAAGTCCTAACCACACCAGTTCTGGGCCTCACTCCAGAGTCACTGATTCTGAATCTCTGAAGGCAGATCTCAGCCATCAGTTTTTTGTTTTTGTTATATTTATTTATTTTT
>CM052654.1:8259786-8400407 GCA_028533165.1 Leontopithecus rosalia
GCGATCTCGGCTCACCGCAACCTCCGCCTCCTGGGTTCAGGCAATTCTCCTGCCTCAGCCTCCTGAGTAGCTGGGATTACAGGCACGCGCCACCATGCCCAGCTAATTTTTTGTATTTTTAGTAGAGACGGGGTTTCACCATGTTGACCAGGATGGTCTCGATCTCTTGACCTCGTGATCCACCCGCCTTGGCCTCCCAAAGTGCTGAGATTACAGGCTTGAGCCACCGCCCCCAGCTGTTTTTGTTATTTTTTAAATGTTGGCCAGGTTGAATGTTTTATAGTGGCTCACATCTATAATCCTAGCACTTTTGGAGGCCAAGGTGGGAGGATCACTTGAGCCCAGGAATTCAAGGCCAGCCTAAGCAACATATTGAGGCTCCATCTCTACTAAAAAAAATAAAATTAGCTGGGCATAGTGGTGCAAGCCTGTAGTCCTAGCTACTTGGGAGGGTGAGGTGGGAGGATCACTTGAGTCTGGGAGGCTGAGGCTGCAGTGAGCTATGATAGCACCACTGCACTCCAGCCTGGGCAATGGAGAGAGCCCTTGCCTCAAAAATAAAAAATAAAAAAATGTGCCTGGTTGTGTGCAGCCGGAGCTGAGAAGACCTGATGCAGAGGAGGTTGCTACATGTCCGAGCTGAAACTAGATTCAAAGTGCAGCTCCTTGCCCAGTGCGGTGGCTCACGCCTGTAATCCCAGCACTTTGGGCTGAGGTGGGTGGATCACCTGAGGTCGGGAGATTGAGACCATCCTGGCCAACGTGGTGAAACCCCATCTCTACTAAAAATACAAAAAACTAGCTGGGCGTGGTGGTTCATGCCGAACCAAGATCATGCCACTGCACTCCAGCCTGGGTGACAGAATGAGACTCCATCTTAAAATAAAATGCAGCTCATCCCTTTTTTTTTTTTTTTGAGACAGAGTCTCGCTCTGCTGACCAGGCGGAAGTGCAATGGCGTAATCTCAGCTCACTGCAACCTCTGCCTCCCGGGTTCAAGCGATTTTCCTGCCTCAGCCTCCGGAGTGGCTGGAATTACAGGTGCATGCCACCATGCCGGGCCAATTTTTGTATTTGTAGTAGAGATGGGGTTTCACCATATTGGTCAGGCTGGTCTCAAACTTGTGACCTCCAGTGCTCCTCCCACCTCGGCCTTCTAAGCTGAGATGACAGGTGTGAGCCGCCACACGCAGCCAGCTCAGCGTTCTTCTGTGTGCCTGGACCGTGTTACCCACTTTGAGCCTCCTTTTCTGCAACTGTAAGTGAGACATAATGATATCAGCACCTCAAGGCAATTGTAAAGGGTCTCACAAAAAACCCTTACCTCGGTTCCTCCCATTCTTTTAGAGGGCATTTCCCTTTGACCCACCTTTCCAGTAAGACCTCCAGTAACTAGCCAGTTTATCCCACCGGCTGGTCTAAACATGTGTATCCATGTCAGAGTTCTTCACTCCTAGTGTGTGAAAGCTGCGTTCCTGTGAGGATTACATGGAAATGTCTGCCGTACACTAGAGGCTCAGGGAAAAAAATCACACCACCATGGTGGAAGAAAGCGGTTGGGGCTTACAGGTCAGAAGTCCTGGGTTTGGACCTCAGCTCTGAGATTCAGCAGCTCTGCGGCTGTTGTCAAGTGACCTCTCTGAACTTCATTTCACTTGACAAAATAGGGACAGTAATATCTATGTCACAGGGCTTGTTGGAAGGGTTATAGTAAAGTCATATGATGAAAACATCCTGGATGCAGTGGCTCATGCCTGTGATTCCAGCACTTTGGGAGGCCAAGGCAGGCAGATCACTTGAGGTCAGGAGTTCAAGACCAGCCTGGCCAATATGGTGAAATCCCCGTCTCCATTAAAAATACAAAAATTAGCCTGGTATGGTGGTGCGTACCTGTAATCCCAGCTACTCTGGAGGCTGAGGCAGGAGAATCGCTTGAACCCAGCAGGTAGAGGTTGCAGTGAGTCGAGATCCCACCACTGCACTCCAACCTGGGCAACAGAGCAAGACTCTGTCTCAAAAAACAAAAACGAAAACAAAAAACTGTATGAGTCAAAACATGACTCTGCTCTTGCTTCTCGTCAATCTTTGCATATTCAGAAAAGCAAGTGAGCAGTTTACCTGCACCTGCTGGCCCTGGCCTTACACAGTGAGATGTGTGATCCTACCACCGTTCCTGAGATCAGAGAGCACAGGGAGGATAACTCGCTTGCCCTAGGTCTCACAGTGACAAGGGGGTCAAATTAGGAAGCACAGCCAAGCAGCCCGACTTCAACGTACTTACACTGATGGTTCTACACAGCTCCAACGCACGATAGATGTTTGCTGGATTTTTACTGAATGAAGTAATGGGTGGATGTGCCCGTGGGTGGATGGGCCCTGAGAGGACCAGTCCTGGGTCTTGGATTGGTGTCATTGCATTTTATATAACAGCAAGGGCAAGCTCTTTCATCCAGGTCCCAGCTGCACCCAAAGGACATTTAGATAGTGAGGGAAAGGTTTTTTAAAATACGAATGGGCACAGTGGCTCATGCCTGTCATCTTAGCACTTTGGGAGGCTAAGGCTGCAGAATCACTTGAGGCCGGAAGTCAGACCAGCCTGAGCAAGATGGCGAGAGCTTGCCTCAAAAAAAAAAGAAAAGAAAAATTAGCAGGTCTTGGTGGTGGTAGCACACACCTGTAGTCCCAGCTACTTGGGAGGCTCAAGTGGGAGGATCACCTGAGCCTGAGGAGTCTGAGGCTACAGCGAGCCATGATTGCACCACTGCACTCCAGCCTGGACAACAGAGACTCTATCTCAAAAACAAACAAACAAACAAAAACCTAATGGTGGTAATAAATTAAGCCTAAGAACAGATACATGTAGAAGTCTGCTAGGGCTGCCATAGCAAACACCACAACCTACCTGCAACAATAGAAATTGTTTTCCTCACAGTCCTAAGGGCAGAAGTCTGAGATCAAGGTATTCGGTTTTGGCTGGGCACAGTGGCTCACACCTGTAATCCCAGCACTTTGGGAGGCCTAGATGAGCAGATTGCCTGAGGTCAGGAGTTCAAGACCAGCCTGGTTGATATGGTGAAACCCTGTCTTTACTAAAAATACAAAATTAGCTGGGCAAGTTGGCACATGCCAGTAATCTCAGCTACTAGGGAGGCTGAGGCAGGAGAACTGCTTGAAGCACGGAGGCAGAGGCTGCAGTGAGCTAAGATCCCGCCACTCCAGCCTGGTGTGTTCGAGACTGCAGTGAGCTGTGACTGCACCACCGCACTCCAGCCTGGACAACAGAGTAAGACTCCATCTCAAAAGAACAAAAACAAACAATAAACAAACAAAAAAACAAGACATCAGGTTGTTTGGAAGATCAAGGTAGCAGGTTTGATTTCTTCTTTTCATTTTTTCTTTTGAGATAGAGTTTCGCTCTTGCTGCCCAGTCTGGAGTGCAATGGTGTGATCTTGGATCACTGCAACCTTCACCTCCTGGGTTCAAGCAATTCTTCTGCCTCAGCCTCCCGAGTAGCTGGGATTACAGGCACGCACCACCACGCCTGGCTAATTTTGTATTTTTAGTAGAGATGGGGTTTCTCCATGTTGGTCAGGGTGGTCTCAAACTCCCGACCTCTGGTGATCCACCCCCCTGGGCTTCCCAAAGTGTTGGGATTACAGGCATGAGCCACTATGCCCAGCCCTTATTTCTTCTTGCTGTGTCTTTACACAATCTTTCTCTCTGTGCATACATCCTAGGTGTCTCTTGGTGTGTCTAAATTTCCTCTTTTTTTATTTTTAAATTTTATTTATTTATTTAAGAGACAGGGTCTCACTCTGTTGCCCAGGCTGGAGTGCAGTGGTACAATCATAGCTCACTGCCGTCTCAAATGCCTGGCTTAAGCAATCTTTCTGCCTCAGCCTCCTGAGTAGCTAAGACTACAGGCAAAAGCCGCTGTGCCCGGTCAAATTTCCTCTTCTTACAAGACACCAGTTATACTGGATCAGGAGCCAATCTAATGGCTTCATTTTATTTTAATCACCTTTTTTAACGACCCTATCTCCAAACAGAGTCACACTCTGCTGTATGGGGGCTTAAGACTTCAATGTATGAATTTTACAGAACAGACTGGGCGTGGCGGCTCATGCCTGTAATCCTAGTACTTTGGGAGGCCGAAGGGGGTCGATCACCTGAGGTCAGGAGTTCGAGACCAGTCTGACCAATATGGTGAAACTCCATCTCTAAAAAAATTAAAAATAAATTTAAAATAAAATAAAATAAAAAGAATTTTACAGAACACAATTCAGCCCATAACAATATAATTAAGTCACAATGAGCTAAAGGAAGACACTTTGGCTGCAGGTAACAGAACATCTGCTGAAACTCCAAAGATGTGCATTTATCACAGACATTAAGCCATCAGGAGGTGGAATACTGGGTGTCTCAGAAGCTGGTTTGGTGAGGGCTTCCCCACTTCCAGACTCAGGTTGGGTTCTCATCCTCAGCTTGTTCAGTTCTGGTTATGAATGATTGGCATTGCCCCAGAAATTACATCCTCACGTAGAGAAGTGCAAAAGCAGGAAGATAAGACAGGGACAGAGGAGGAGTTTTCCTTGTACACCTTTCATTTTAATTATCTTTTTGTTTGTTTTTGAGACAGAGTCTCATTCTGTTGCCAGGCTGGAGTGCAATGGCACTGTTCACTGCAACCTCTGCCTTCCAGGTTCAGGTGACTCTCCTGCCTCCACCTCCTGAGTAGCTGGGATAAGGCGTGCACCACCACACCTGGCTAATTTTTTTGTGTGTGTGTATTTTTACTAGAGATGGGGTTTCATCATGCTGGCCAGGATGGTCTTGATCTCTTGACCTCGTGATCCACCTATCTCAGCCTCCCAAAGTGCTGGGATTACAGGTGTGGGCCACTGCGCCTGGCCTTGTACACCTTTCATTTATGCTGGAGGGAAATCTTTCCCGGCATCCTCTGAACAGATTATTCTCTTGTGCCTCATTGGCTGAATCGAACTGTGTCACATGACCACCCCATCCCAATCCCCAGCAAAGAGGAGCAGGAAAGCTTTAATTTCCTCAGACCAGCCTGGAGTCTCCCCTGGGGTGGCATCATTGCCACCTGGATCTTGTCAGAGCTCCATTTGCAAGGAAAACGGAGGGAATGGCCTGGGATAGGCAACTGACAATGTCCAGTGCAGGCAATGAATTCAACACTTTTCACTGTCACCCAGGCTGGAGTGCAATGGTGCAGTCTCAGCTCACTGCAGCCTCAACCTTTTAGGCAGGTGATCCTCCCACCTCAGCCTCCTGAGTAGCTGGGACCATAGGCCTGTGCCACCACTCTGGGTTCTTTTTTTTTTTTTTTGTAGAGACAATGTTTTGCCATATTGCCCAGGCAATTGGGCAATTGGTTTCAAACTCCCGAGCTCAAGCAATCCACCTGCCTTGGCCTCCCAGAGTGTTGAGATTACAGGCATGAGCCGCCGCGCCCAACCCATTCAACACATATTGACTGAGCACCTACTATGTGCTGGAAATGTAGCAGTGAACCAGACAAATCTGTGCCTTTTTGGAACTGACACCTACTACATGCCAAGCTCTGAGGGAACAGAGGTGAGTAATGAGACCCAGTCTCTGTCTTTTTTGGCTCCCACGATGTTCTTGTTGGGAGGCTGAGTCTGACATGTATTTCCCAAAGGGGAAGGGGTCTCATGGTGTCTTGCAGGGCTGCCTTCATGTTGAAAACCCATAGACATGAAGCAGCAGCTGCCCTTCCCCTCAAAAGCTCGGGCATTGCTCTGAACCCACGGATGCCTGACCCTTGTGTTCTGTTGTCTTCCCCAATATAGGGAGAATGGGATGAGGGTTGGTTCCAGTAGTGGCTGTCTCCCGGCCTGCTCTCCTCCAGCCTCTGATCTGTGCTCTTCACTAGACGCTTGCATGTGCTGGGTACTGTGCTAAGTGTTCTCGAAGCAGTCTTTCTTGTAATCCTTCCACATCCCTACAAGGATGTCAATAGCAATCTTATTTTTACAGCCTCAGAGATGTGAAGTAACTTGATGTAGCTCAACAGCCAATCAGTACATGTGCTTTCCCACAATACTGTAATGCTTCCCATCTTTCAGAGCTACTAGCTAGGGAAGAGCTAGGAGAGCAAAGGTGAGTGCTTCATAGACGGTTTCTATAATGCTTTCACTGCCTTAAAATGGGACTGACAACTGACCAGTGCATGCGAGAATAGGGGCAATGGCAATGTAGAGAGAAAAGGCACATTTTGTCAGAGTTTGGGTTATTTATTTATTTAGAGACAGAGTCTCACTCTGTCACCAGGCTGGAGTATAGTAGCGCGATCTCGGCTCACTGCAACCTCCTCCTCCTGGATTCAAGTGATTCTCCTGCCTCAGCCTCCCAGGTAGCTGGGACTACAGGTGCGCACCACCACACCCAGCTAATTTTTGTATTTTTAGTAGAGATGGTGTTTCACCACGTTGGCCAAGATGGTCTTGATCTCTTGACCTTGTTATCCACCTGCCTTGGCCTCCCAAAGTGCTGGGATTAAAGGTGTGAGCCACCGCACCTGGCAAGTTTTGGTTATTCCTGTGTAACTACAAAATGTAGTGGCTTAAAACAACAATCGTTCATACGATTTCTCAGTTCTACAGGTTGAGTGGGCTCAGTTGGGCGGTTCTTCTGCTTTCATTGCTCAGGGTTCCTTACATGGTTGCTAGAAGTTGACTAGGGTGTTAGGGGGCTGGGCCTTGGCCTCTCTTTCTCTGAGATCTTTCCATCACAGTAGCCAAACTTCTTATAACACATAGCATCAAAGGCCTCCCAAAGGTGAGTGACATAAGAGAGAGGAAGCAGAAGTTGCCAATACCTTTTAAGGCTACACCAGAACTGGCATAGTTTAGTTTCCACTGCCTTCTGTTGGTTACAGCCAATCATAGGGCCAGCAAAAATTCAGTGAAGAGGAACCACTCAAGGCTGTGAATATAGGGTCTGGGCTATATGGTCCCTTTTAGGCCTTATTTCGAAACTAGCTGCCCTGACAGACTTATTTGTATTTGGACTTCAGTTCTTCCACTTATAAGCTAAATGTCTGAACCACATACTTCATCTCAGACCCTCAGTTTTCTGATCTCTAAAATGGAAATTAAAATATCTGCCTCATTGGGTGGCTACAAAGTTTAGACGATGTAAAACTGTGTGTGTCACAGTGTCTTCTTGGGGAAGACAGAAAAACTGGAACCGCCAGCCAGTATAATTTTAAGCAGTTACAGCCGGGCGCGGTGGCTCACGCCTGTAATCCTAGCACTTTGAGAGGCCTAGGTGGGTGGATCACCTGAGGTCAGGAATTCAAGACCAGCCTGGCCATCATGGTGAAACCCTATCTTAAAAAAAAATTAAGCAGTTACTTGCATGCAGTTGAAAAATAGACACCAATGACATAGCACCGTTGGGGTTTAAGTTTTCTTTAGCCTGGCTGTGAAGCCATGCACACACAAAGTAATAACTAGTTGCCTAGAATAATTGCTCTACAAGAGGCACAGATAGGAAGTATCACAGGAGCTCTGAGGAAGGAAAGCTTGGTGAGGCTGGGGAAGATTAGGAAAAAAGGCTTCCTGGAGGAGGGGGTGCACAGCTGAGCCCTTGAGAATGGGAAATATCTGGATGGGGAAGGAGGAGGGGGTGGCTTCTCCAGGCAGAAGAACCATTGACCATTTATTGAGAGCTTTGTATATGCTAGACCCTCTTCTAAGCCTTTTCCCATAAGAATCCATGTCCTCCTCACAATAATCCTGAGTTTAGATTTTTTTTGCCCCATTTTACAGATAAGCAAAGTGAGGCACACAGAAGTGAAGGAACTTGCTCAGTATCCCAGATCTGGGCTTTGAATCGTGGTAGCCTGGCTCTAGAATCTGTACTTGAAGCTATTTTCATTTCTACTACCTGGAGCTGGTAAGTGTTTTAGAGATTGCATTGTGCAGCATTTGTAAGAATTTGGCTGTTATACTGCAGGCAACAGCATCCTAAGAGAAGATGTTTAATGAAGCTATTCATGTGACAGCTTAGCTGTGCTGTTCAACATAGTAGCCGCTAAACACACTCAGCTATGTAACTACACGTTAATTGCAATGAAGTTAAATTTAAAAGTGAGTTCTTCATTCACAGTAGCAGCAATTCAAGGGCTCTGTGTTCCTATGTGGTTGGTAGTTCTCACACTGGACAGTATAGTCGCAGAACGTTTCCATGATGACAGAAAGTTCCACTGAGAGTGCTGAGTTAGCAGAACTGCTAAGATGGCATTTATCGGTGACCAAGGGAGGCTGAGGCAGCTTTATGACTGCATGGAAAGCCAGTTGAGAGGATGCGATGTCAGGGAATCTCATGGCTGATAATGGTAAAAATGTAAATTAGTCCATGGTTCCATTCATTCATCTGTTCCATAGACATGGAACACAGCATCCTTGGCAACAGAGGAAGGCGTGGGAAATCGCAGGAGGCTGAAGGAGCGTGGTGGAGAGGGGACATCACAGAAATACCAATGTTTGCTTCAAGACCTAAAGGATTGCTAGGCACTGGCCAGGTGGTGAAAATGAGAAGCGCCTTCCTACCAGTGGAATCGCTTGTGCATAGACTCAAGACGTTCCGTGGGGTAGCCGCCACATAAACTGCTCCGGATTGGGGGAGGAAGAGGTGTGCATCGTTTATGGCTGCGGCGGGAGAGAAGCAAGAACCGTTAGCAGAAGAGAGAGGGAGGGAGTAAGCAGGTAAACTGCAAACAGACTTGGGGGAGTGGAGGTGAGAGTTGCTGAGAGGAAGAAACCCGGAAGAAAATTAGAGCATAGAGGGACAAGGTCTGTATTGCATGGAGGCCTTGGGAAGAAAAACAGAACAAGGAGGACTGCATTGCTTGGAGGCCTTTACCTACAGGCCTCTCCTGGCATTGGTGTTGGGTTGGAGATCTCCTGGCTTCCTTACAAGGCACATGTTTGCACAAGCCGACAGTGCTGCCTTCAGCAGCAATCCAGAGATGGCAGAATTGGGTTTCCACTGGGAAGGTGAAAGGCTGGGTATAGAATCACACACTGTCAACCCTTGGGAGGTTCTGAGATACTCTCAGAGGAAGTAGAATGCCTTTACCTCCTGCTTTTCGGGAGAGGAAGAACATGTACTTCTGGGCTTGAGACAGAAGAGAGTTCTCATAGAGTGTGCCCTTTCTCTTCACTTTGTACACAGAGAATCTTCCAATCCTTGCACAGGTGCTGTTTGGCAGGAACTATTACCATCCCCACCTTATGGATGAAGCAACTGAGGCTTGGTGAGGTCAGAGATCATGCAATGTGTAGTGGGGGTGGGAGATTTGAGCGTGGGATCCTCTTCCCTCAGTGATTTTGGGAAGGGGCAGGGAAGAGGTGTCTCTTCTTCCCTAAGGCCACTTGTCCCACAGGACAGTCATCAGGTTAAGAAAGAATAGTTGAGTTCAGAAAGTTATCATGCTATTAAAAACACAACAGCCTTATTTTGCAATTCTCTATCTCCAAAGTAATTACCTAAAACTAGTTAATATTTCCCTTTTGGAGATAATGTTATCATATTTAAATTACTTTGCAATTTTCCAATTAAGTTCACTTTTAAATGGTGCCTCTAATTAGCCAGGGTGATAAATTGACCAGATAACACTGAGATCTTGGAAATCCTAGATAGCAGAGTCCCTGATGACAGCCAAAGCCCCCACAAAGGTGGCAGCTGCTGTCCCCGCAAAGGGAGAACAGCATGGGGAGCCAGACAGCCTCCCTCAGGCTCCTAGAGGAAAAACTCTGCTGGGTATGGTGGCTCATGCCTGTAATCCCAGCACTCTGGGAGGCCGAGGTGGGCAGATCACCTGAGGTCAGGAGTTCAAGACCAGCCTGGAAATGGTAAAACCCTGTATCTACTAAAAATACAAAAATCAGCTGGGTGTGGTGGGGGGGAGCTGTAATCCCAGCTACTTGGGAGGCTGAGGTAGGAGAATTGCTTGAACCCAGGAAGCAGAGGTTGCAGTGAGCCAAGATCATGCCATTGCACCCCAGCCTGGGCCACAAGAGCGAAACTCCATCTCAAAAAACAAAAACAAAATCTTCGCTACTGAACAAAAGACCATAAATTATGCCATCAACATTTAAGAAGGTTCATTAATTACATTCTACAGAGATGAGACTAGATTCATGTGGCATATTGGAGACGGAAAACTGGGCCGGGCACAGTGGTGCGTGCCTATAGTCCCAGCTACTCCAGAGGCTGAGGCTGGAGGATCGCTTGAGTCCAGGAGCTCTGGGCTGTAATGTGCTACGCCAGTTGAGTGTCTGTACTAAGTTTGGCATCAGTATGGCGACCTCCTGGGAGTGAGGGACCACCAGGTTCCCTAAGGAGGGGTGAACTTGCCCAGGCTGGAAATGGAGCAGGTCAAAACTCCCATGCTGATAAGTAGTGGGATGGTACCTGTGAATAGCCACCGCACTCCAGCCTGGGCAACATAGTGAGACCCCGTCTCTTTAAAAAAAAAAAGAAAAGAGGCCAGGTGCAGCGACTCACGCCTGTCATCCCAGCACTTTGGGAGGCCGAGGCGGGTGGATCACGAGGTCAAGAGATCGAGACCACAGTGGTCAACATGGGGAAACCCCTTCTCTACTAAAAATACAAAAATTAGCTGGGCATGGTGGTGCGTGCCTGTAGTCCCAGCTACTCAGGAGGCTGAGGCAGGAGAATTGCTTGAACCCAGGAGGTGGAGGTTGCGGTGAGCCAAGATCACACCACTGCACTCCAGCCTGGGTAACAAGAACAAAACTCCGTCTCAAAAAAGAAAGAAAGAAAAAGAGACAGAAAACTGGAGAATCATAACTCCTGACTCAATGAGTTCAAAGTCTAACAAGGGAGATAAGAAGGCAAATAACAATTATAAGTGCTACAATTTATATAACACTAATATGCTACGTGTAGGAGGAAGAATTGATAAGATTGAAACACAGAGGGCATTGCTGATAAATAAAGACATCAAAATAAGTTATCCTGATGCCTGAGCTGGAAAACCAAATTTCTACCATGTATGTAATGAGGGTCCAATCAAGGATGCCTGACAAAAATTTGATTAAAAAAATAACTATCAAGACTGGGTGTAGTGACTCAGACCATTAATCCCAGCACTCTGTAAGGCTGATGTAAGAGGATAGCTTGAGCCCAGGAGTTCAAGACCAGCCTGGGCAATATAGCAAGACTCCCATCTCTACAAAAATTATCTGGGGCTGGGCACAGTGTTTCAGGCCTCTAATCACAGCACTTTGGGAGGCAGAGGCAGGTGGATCACGAGGTCAAGAGATCGAGACCATCCTGACTAACATGGTGAAACCCTGTCTCTACTAAAAATACAAAAAAAAAATCAGCTGGGCGTGGTGGCGTACACCTGTAGTCCCAGCTACTTGGGAGGCTGAGGCAAGAGAATTGCTTGAACCTGGGAGGCAGAGATTGCAGTGAGCCAAGATCATGCCACTGCACTCCAGCCTGGCAACAGAGTGAGACTTCGTCTCAAAAACAAAAACAAAAAAAACCTGAATCCAGGTGTGGTGGCTGACACCTGTAATCCCAGGAGGCCAAGGCGGGTGGATCATGAGGTCAAGAGATCGAGTCCATCCTGGCCAACATGGTGAAACCCCATCTCTACTAAAAAATACAAAAACAATTAGCTGGGCATGGTGGTGTGCACCTGTAATCCCAGCTACTTAGAAGGTTGAGTCAGAGAACTGCTTGAACCTGGCAGGCAGAGGTTGCAGTGAGCAAAGATTGTGCCACTGCACTCCAGCCTGGGTGACAGAGTGAGACTGTCTCAAAATAAAAAAAAATTAGCTGGGCATAGTGACACATGCCTGTAGTCCCTTCGACTTGGGAGGTGGAGGTGAGAGGATTGCTTGAGCCCAGGAGTTTGAGGCTACAGTGAGCTGTGATTGTACCACTGAACTCCATGTTTGCTCTTGGCAACAGAGCAAAACCCTATCTCAAAACGAAACAGAACAGAAAACAAAACTATCAGGTTATAGTGTGACCTATAGTTTTGATATTTCTACCATGTAAATAATCTTTCAGATGGGTCCACTCTCCTCCAGTCCCCAGCCACTATCATTATTTTATTTTATTTTTTGAGATGGAGTCTTCCTCTGTCACCCAGGCTGGACTGCAGTGGCGTGATCTCAGCTTACTGCAAACTTTGCTTCCTGGATTCAAGTGATTCTCTTGCCTCAGCCTCCCAAGAAGCTGGGACTACAGGTGCCTGCCATCACTGGGACCGGCTAATTTTTGTGTTTTTAGTAGAGATGGGGTTTCACCATATTGGCCAGGTTGGTCTCGAACTCCTGACCTCATGATCCACCTGTCTTGGCCTCCTAAAGTGCTGAGATTACAGGCATGGGCCACCGAGTCTGGCCTACTTTTTTTTTTTTTCAGATAGAGTTGCATACTGTCACCCAGGCTGGAGTACAGTGGCATGATCTCGGCTCACTGAAGCTTCTGCCATCCAGATTCAAGTGATTCTCCTTCCTCAGTCTCCTGAGTAGCTGGAATTACAGGCACCTGCCACTATGTCCAGCTAATTTTTATATTTTTAGTAGAGAAGGGGTTTCACCATCTTGGTCAGGCTGGTCTTGAACTCCTGACCTCATTCATGATCCACCTGCCTTGGCCTTCCAAAGTGCTGGGATTATAGGCATAAGCCATTGCACTGGGCCCCCCTTTTTTAAAATTAAATTTAAATTTTTATTATTTTGCTTTATTTCTTTTTTCTTTTTTATCTATCCATCTGTTTATATATCTGTCTATGTATCTATCTGTCTGTGTCTATTGATCTGTGTCCTATTGATTCTATTTCTCTGGAGAAGCCTAAGACAGATTTGAAGCTAGGAAATAACAGCAGAGGAATTGGGACGTAAGCTAAGGGAGGAGAGAAGACGTTAGCAATACATTCTCAAGCCTGTTGCCAGCATAAGCAACTGAAACTCTGGCTGGGGATCTCTGGGAGCTGGTGGGAACACACCGCAGAGCTATCTTCATGAGTCATGGTATTGATTTACCAATTCTGCTCAATCAAGGTTGAGAGTTTCTCCTGAGAGATGCTAACTTCTAGGCACTTCCATCCTGTCCCACATATGCAGAGGAAGGCAGAGCCACAGGTGCCTGCCTGCATGGCAGGTGTGAGGGTTTGGGTGAGCGCTGACAGTGTCTGCTACAATCCTCAAAAGATTACTCAGCCCAGGCTAAAGCATGCATCCAAGAAGATGCTGATAATTGTGTTGACTAGAATAGCAAAGTGAAACAAATCAGAAACAGATGACTAAACCCCACACTACGTGTCTAGCAGGATGGGAATAGTTTAGCAAATGTCCATTCAATGAAAGGAGGCTCTGCCACCATCATATCAATTTCAAAGCCCATGAGCAACATGGAAAAGCCTTCCTGTCTAATGCTTATGAACCAATCACAGACACTGCAATTGTGCCCGGGTTAACACCTGTCTTCAAGGGAACAAGGTGTATAAAGGAGCCCCAAGGAAATGAAAATGTGTTAGGTAATGGAACCATGAGAATTCTTTTGCTATGTCCTCTTTATGATCTATCTAAAGGAGGACCAAAATTAAATATGATTGCTAAAGACACCAGTTCCCAGAGAGAAACACACTCCCCCTTCCCCTGCCAGGGCTTCCGGGATTCACTCCCAAATAGACTCCTTGAGGCTGGGCATGATGGCTGACGCCTGTAATCCCAGGACTTTGGGAGACCAAGGTGAGCACATCACTTGAGGCCAGGAGTTCGAGACCAGCCTGGCTAACATGGTGAAACTCCATCTCTATTAAAAATACAAAAATTAGCCACATGTGGGGGCATGCACCTACAATCCCAGCTACTCAGGAGGCTGAGGCAGGAAAATTGTTTGTGCCTGGGAGGCAGAGGCTGTAACGAGCCAAGACGTCTACACTGCAATCCAGCCTGGCCACAGAGTGATACTCTCTCAAAAAACAAAAACCGAATAGACTCCTTGCTCTTAATCTTGCTCTCAGTTGGCTTCTGGGGGCCCCAAAGTAAGATGGGAATATTCCCCAGACTGGACTGTCTGGGCCACAGTGTGTAATGATATTTATGGTTCTCTTTATGGGCTCAACGCCTTATTGAAACCAAACTTGCTGTCTTTCTGCTTTCATGTTGCTGATCCCACTTGGAGGTTCAGACAGCTAGCTGGATCAGACCCTTGGAAATATTCTCACAGTGTCCAGCCATGTCCTGACTACTTTGTTTTCTTTTCTTTTTTTTTTTGAGACACAGTCTTGCTCTGTCACCAGGCTGGAGTGCAGTGGCGTGATCTTGGCTCACTGCAACCTCCCCCTCCCAGGTTCAAGTGATTCCTCTGCCTCAGCCTCCTGAGTAGCTGAGACTATAGGTGCGCACCACCAACGCCCAGCTAATTTTTGTATTTTTAGTAGATATGCCCAGCTAATTTTTGTATTTTTAGGGTTTCGCGATGTTGGCCAAGATGGTCTTGATCTCGTGACCTTGTGATCTGCCTGCCTCTGTCTCCCAAAGTGCTGAGATTACACGTGTGAGCCACCGCAGCCGGCCATCCTGACTACTTTCAGTGGAGCTTCATGCACACAGAGGTTAAGGGACACTGGAAGCTGACATCACCAAGAAGAACTCTGTGCCCAGAAGTCTGCAGTTTATCAGAATGTAAAGAATGTGAACATGGAGTTTAGCCTGCAGATTTGCATTTGTTATCAAATGTCCTCAAGCAAGTTCCATTAAGGACATAAATTAAGCCTTTACCCTTTACATTATCACTGCTGTGACTTTCCACATAGTTTTCTAAGGAAAGTTATTAGAAGGTTGACCTCTAGAGATAACAGGCCTGTTCTGCCCAGCCTGTATTCCAGCCTGAGTCAGCAGCGACCCTGCATCCCATCCTGGGCTCTAGCCCTTCCCCATTCTCTGGCAAGGTCACTCCAGAAGAACTGCAATCGTTTCTAGGAAAAAGAGGCAATAGGGTAATCTCCAGGGACCTGGGAGAGGGGGCCAGGCTGCCAAATGCTCCTTGAGTCTTATTATGAGCCAGACATAGGATAGACAGAGATTAAGGGATGCCCCTTCCCTAAGAAATTCACAGAGTAAAACAACCCAAATGTCTATCAACTGATGATAAACTGTGGTTTATTCATAGGATGGGATACAATTCAGCCATAAAAAGGAATGAAGTACACGCTACAGTGTGGATGAACCTTGAAAACATTATGCTAAGTTAAAGCAGCCCAACACAAACGGCGACGTATTGTACCACTCCATTTAGGTGAAACCTTCAAAATAGGCAAATCCGTAGAGAAAGAAAATAGATTAGGGATACAAAAATTAGCTGGGCATGGCGGCATGCGCCTGTAATCCCAGCTACTCAGGAGGCTGAGGCTTGAGATTCACTTGAACTGAGGAGGTGGAGGTCGCAGTCAGCCTAGATCAAGCCACTGCACTCCAGCCTGGGTGACAGAGCAAGACTCGGTCTCAAAAAAAAAAAAAAAAAAAGATTAAAAGATGCCAGAGGATAGAGGAGGAGGAGCAGTGGGGAGAAAGAAAGAGTGACTTATGTCAGAGCAAGTTAACAACGTAAATACTGGATGACTGCATTCTCTAACATCTCCGGCTGGAGAATTACATACCCGACTCCTTTCCTGAGCACTCCAGGATCTCACCATATTGCAAGGCTCCCTCTGTAATCTCAGATTACTAATTTCTTTCTTTTCATTTTTGAGATGTAGTCTCCCTCTGTCGCCCAGGCTGGAGTGCAGTGGCTCCATCTTGACTCACTGCAACTTCCCCTCCCAGGTTCAAGCGACTCTCGTGCCTCAGTCACCTGAGAAGCTGGGATTACAGGCACCTGCCACCACGCCCAGGGAATTTTTTTGTTTTCAGTAGAGACAGGGTTTCACCAAATTAGCCAGGTGGTCTCGATTTCCTGATCTCGTGATCCACCTGCCTCGGCCTCCCAAAATGCTGGAATTACAGGTGTGAGCCATTGCGCCTGACACTGATTACTAATTTCTTATACAGACCACATCATCCAGCTCTAGGCTCTGATTTTTTTTTGTTTTTCTTCTGAGACAGAGTCTTGTTCTCTTGCCCAGGCTGGAGTGCAGTGGCGTGATCTCGGCTCACTGCAACCTTTGCCTCCTGGGTTCAAGTGATTCTCCTGCCTCAGCCTCCTGAGTAACTGGGATCACAAGCACATGCCATCACATCCAGCTAATTTTTTGTATTTTTAGTAGAGATGGGGTTTCACCATGCTGGCTAGGCTGGTCTTGAACTTCTGACACCAAGTGATCCACCTGCCTTGGCCTCCCAAAGTTCTGGGATTACAGGCATGAGCCACCTTACCTGGCCTGGGCTTTGATTGAATAAAAGCCCTGATTTTATAAATCAGACCCTGGGGTTTCCTTAGTCCTAACCCAGATGACCTGTATTTTCCTAAAGAAGGAGCTCTCGTCTCAAGAGGAACTCTGATGCTAGCATTTAAAGTAATTTTTCCCATCGTTAAAGTAACAGAGTAATTTGGTCAAATTTAATTTTTAAAGTTACCATGAACAATACACATTATTCAGTCAAGCAAAGAGCTAAGGTGAGACTATATTAGTTTAACAAAATCCTTTATTCAACATTTACTCAATAAACTTTTACTGAGTGCCTCCGAAAAAAAAAATAGGCTGGGCGTGGGGGCTCATACCTGTAATCTCAACACTTTGGGAAGCCGAGGTGGGCAGATCCTTTGAGGACAGAGGTTCAAGCCCAGCCTGGTCAACAAGGTGAAATGCCATCTCTACTAAAAATAAAAAAATTAGCCAGGTGTGATGGCAGATGCCTGTAAGCCCAGCTACTTGGGAGGCTGAGGCAGGAGAATTGCTTGAACCTGGCGGGCAGAGGCTGCAGTGAGCCAAGATCTCACCCCTGCACTCCAGCCTGGGCAACGGAGTGAGACTCGGTCTCAAAAAAAAAAAACAAAAACAAAAGGAAAAAAGATCAGCCTAGGCAACACAGTGAGATGTTGTCTCTAAAATATATATATATATTTTTGACTTTAGTTTTGAATAGTCAATGCATTCACATGGTACAAAATAGAAAAGCTGGCCAGGTGTGGTGGGTCATGCTTGTTATCGAAGGACTTTGGGAGGTTGAGGTGGGTAGATTGCTAGAGCCCAGGAGTTCGAGATTAGCCTGGGCAACATGAAACCCCCATCTCTACTAAAATACAAAAAATTAGCTGGGCATGGTAGTTTACACCTGTAGTTTCAGCTACCAGGGAGGCTGAGTCAGGAGAATTGCTTGAACCCAGGAGGCGGAGGTGGCCATGAGCTGAGACTGCACCATTCTACTCCAGCCTGGGCAACAAACAGAGCAAGACTCTCTGTCTCAAAATAAACAAACAAGCAAAACCCAAAAATCTTAGAGATCCTTCCAAATTTGTAGAGGAAGCATTAGTTCATTTCGAAAGTGGTTATAGATGATATCCCACGTTTTGTTTACCCGTTTCCTATCAATGGATATTTAAGTTGTTTCCAATTTTTCCTTCTTATCAAATTCTGCCAGAAATAATCTTATTATATTACATTTCGCACACATATGGATTTACCTGTTGGTATAATTCTGAGAAGTGCAATTATTACATCATAGAGTTTGTGCTTTTAAAATTTTGATCGATATTATCACATTGCCCACAGTAGAGGTTGTACCAATTTACCATCAGCAAGCGGGGAGAGAGCCTGTTTACCCACATTTGGGGGGATGTGTTTGGAAATACTTTTGGAGGCCAAACTATACAAAGCCTTGTGTACAAAGCTAGGAAATTTGAACTTGACCCATGGACCATGGAAACCCATGTAAGTGGTGGATAAGGAAGATTGTTTCTGAGCTTTGAGTGAAAGCTTATTTTCATGATGACATCCAATAAATTGTTTAGGGGATTTTCATCCTCCAGCAGGCATGAGTAATGAATAACGTGATGAATCAGAGAGGGGACCAAACATCCATTAGGATTTCAGCCATGCTGGGGAGAGGATGGGTATCATTTGTGCACAGCTGACAGTTGAAACAATGGGCTGGGATGTGAGAGCCACTTGGTTTCTTTACTGTCTTCCTGCCACACTCTAACCTTCCTGCCGTTTTTCTTTTATCACACCCTTCCCACATGCTGATGGCTTTGCAGGAAACATACAGCCCTCAGGGTAATCGCATAAAACCAACAGCAAGGACTTTTTATCCACCGCTAACAGTTGACTGAAAGATAAGCAGACAGGTATTATAGCAACTGTATCTTTCCCTGGAAGACCATTTGACAAATTAATAAATAGACTTTGGAGGAGGCATTGAACGAAGAGCTGAGTGACACAAAAATGCAGACACTGTCAAGCTGAGTCTTTGTTTCTTCAACAAAAGGTAGTTGCCATTATTTGATGGAAAGACGGAAGGGAAGATGGATGATGATGGGTGGACGTGAGGGCACCCACATATGAAAGTCCCAAGAGCGAGCTGCAGCCAGAAGCCCCAGCAGTGGTTCAAGCATGAGTGCGGTGAGCTTGGTACTCCTGGTGCTTGCTCTGAGGTTTAGGGCTGCCACTGCCGAGCCAGAGGAGGGCAACTTTTGCTCTAAGAGCCAGGTGGCCTTCAGAGATGCTTGCTACGAATTTGTGCCACTCAGACGCACCTTCCATGATGCCCAGAGCTGGTGTGAGGGGCAAGGAGGCCATTTGGTCTTCATTCACGATGAAGGCACCCAGCAGTTTCTGCAGAAGCACATCTCCCAGGACAGGGAATGGTGGATCGGACTCACGTGGAACTTGGCACAGAATGGAACCACGGAAGGTAGGCGCTGTGATCACTGTGTTTTACGAGACACATGTGCTTGCAATTCTTGCCATCACTTCTCACCCAAAGTAACATGGAACAAATGAATATGTCTTAATTGTCACGGTATGGATACCCTTCCCTTTGGTTGTTTGTGGATTAAATAAAACAGTTCTTGTCTAATGCCTAGCTCAGAATCTGGCACATGACTGACACTCTGGAAATGTTCACTTCTTTGTATGTTGCTAATAAAGATACTCCGACTGCTCCGGTTCTTGCTGGAATAATGCCAGGCACTATCCTGAGTGCTTCACAGTCCTTCTCATGTTGGATTCTTACAATGACAATGAGAAAAATTACTATGTCCCCATTTTACAGTCTCAGAAAATAGTGACTAAGGTTTGCTTTTTTTTTTTTTGAGACAGAGTCTTACTCTGTCACCAGGCTGGAGTGCAGTGGCATGATCTTGGCTCACTGCAACCTCCACCTCTCGTGTTCAAGCAAGTCTCCTGCCTCAGCCTCCTGAATAGCTGGGACTACAGGCACATTCCACCACACCCAGCTAAGTTTTTTTTGTAATTTTTTTTAGTAGAGACGGGGTTTCACTATGTTGGCCAGGCTGGAACTAAGCTGTTTTTTAAAGTGTCCTACCTGTGTTTCCCCACTTGCTGTGAGATTAAAGCAGGCCAAGTGCTTAGCATAGCTCCATTGCCGGTCTAATTTTAATGGTCCTGAAGGTCTTAGTTCTCCTTTATTCTCTGAGGGCTCTTTCCCCCCGCCCAGTGCAGTCAGATGAGCCCTTCTCTATGAGCCGTTCTCACTTCCAAGGCAGTGCTTTCAGTGTGGCTTAAATGGCTTATTTGTCTCCCTCTTAGACTACAACCCCTTCAAGGAAAGAACTGTACTCTGGCCATTTTTATTTCCCAGTGCCTAGACACAATTGAGAATGGACAAGACTAGGCGTGGTGGTTCACGCCTGTAATCCCAGCAATTTAGGAGGCCAAGTCGGGTAGATCACTTGAGGTCAGGAGTTCGAGACCAGACTGACCAACATGGTGAAACCTCATCTGTACTAAACACACAAAAAGTAGCTGGGTGTGGTGGCACACACCTTTAATCCCAGCGACTCAGGAGGCTGAGACAGGAGAATCGCTAGAACCCAGGAGACAGAGGTTGCGGTGAGCCAAGATCATGCCATTGCATTCCAGCCTGGGCAACAGAGAGAGACACTGTCTCAAAAAAAAAAGAGAGAGAGAGAGAGAATGGACAAGAAAACATTGGCATTTAAGCCCGCATGGAGCCCACTAGGTAAGCCTGGCTACTCTCCTTTCACAGAGGAGGAAAATGAAGTCTAGAGAGAAACAACGTACTCAACATGACAGTGATGCCCAGCAGGGACTCCACCAGTCAGAGCGAGAGTAAGCCTGACTTTCCTGCTGGGCACCTTGGTACCCAGAGGTTCTCTTTGCCCCTGCAGAAGCTACTGGGTTTGAGAAATAAGTCACGGCCTGAGCCGAACAGCCACAGAAATACACCAGAGTGGATGGAAATGTTTTCATAAGTGAGCCACTGGAAAGCTTATTTAAGAAAACCCACAGCCAAGGGGATTTGAATTCTTAAGATGCCACTGCAGGCAATGTCTCCTCAATGGTTTCTGGAGATGTAGATGCAACAGCAGCTGATTTCGGTATATCCATCATCTGCTCACATGCAGCTAGAGGAGCCGTGCCTGTGAAAAGCTCTCAAGGGCTACTGAGCGGCTGTTGCAGAAAATGAGGTGGTTCTAACTAGCTAATAGGTAACAACCTCCAATGTTTAATGTCGTTTAAGAAGGGCCAGACACCGTGTGCAATGAGACGGCATTTGTGTAAATAGATTTCAGGCAATCATAAATGGTGATGTGTAAATACAATTCAGCCTGTAACCATTTATGAGAAACGTAACTCTGATGGAGAAGCCCATAGGTTGGGAGAGGGAAGATACTTTCATTTTACATTCTTTGTACCATTTGGAATTTTAAAAACCATTTTATTTGCATGAATTTCTTTCAAAAAATTTATAATTATATTTTTGAGTATCCATAATAGATTTTGGTTTTTGAAGCAGAGTCGCACTGTGTCTCCCAGGCTGGAGTGCAATGGCACCATCTTGGCTCCTTGCAACCTCTGCCTCCCGAGTTCCAGCAATTCCCTGCCTCAGCCTCCCTAGTAGCTGGAATTAAAGGCATGCACCACCAAACCCACCCAATTTTTGTACTTTTAGTAGAGACGGGGTTTCCCCATGTTGGCCAGGCTGGTGTTGAACTCCTGACCTCAAGTGATCCATCCACCCTGGCCTCCCAAAGTGCTGGGATTACAGGCCTGTGCTACCGCACCCCACCCATAGTGAATTTTTAAATTTAGTGTTTTCTAGCTCTCTGGTGTCCTCAACATGGTTCTGTTTTAAATACACACACACACACACACCCCTCTTTGAAGTTACATCAGTGTTTTCAAGGGTCTGAAGGGACCCAAAGTAGCAACGACTGCTTACATTTTACCTCAGCACTGTGCAGACGTACTTGGCAAGGGACACAGCTTATGAAGCCAACGGCACCTTAAAACATCCCATGGCCCACTTCTGGACTCTTTATTATTATTATTATTTTGAGACACCGTCTTTCTCTGTCTCCTAGGCTGGAGTGTAGGGGTATAATCATGACTCACTGCAGCCTTGACCTCCTTGGCTTAAGCAATCCTCCCAACTCAGCCTCCCGAGTATCGGGGACCACAGAAACCATGCCTGATCGATTTTTTTTCTTTTTTTGTAGAGACAAGGTCTGTCTAGCTTGCCCAGGCTGGTCTTAAACCCAGGTGATCCTCCTGCCTCCGGGATGTTGAGATTACAGGCTTGAGCCGCCGTGGCTGGCCCCTGGGCTCTTCCTTAGATTGTGGTTAGGGCTAGGTGTACTGGCTCATGTAATCTCAGAACTTTGGGAGGCCAAGGCATGTGGAGTTCAAGCTCAGGAGTTGGAGGCCAGCCTAGGCAACATGGCAAAATCCCTATCTCTGCCAGAAATACAAACAAAACCAGCCAGGCATAGTGGCTTGCACTTGTGGTCTCGCCTACTCAGGAGACTGAGGTGGGAGGATCGCTTAAGCCTGAGAGGCAGAGGTTGCCGTGAGCTGAAATGACACCACTGCACTCCAACCTGGGTGACAGGGCAAGACCCTATGTCAAAATAAATAAATGACTGACTGTGATTAGACAGAGCTGGCAGCCTCACTTATTTAATCAAAGCACCTTTTGCGAGCTCTCCAATTTGGTGTTTTGGTTCTTACACTGAGTGTTTGAAGATGACAGTGAGGAAGAGACCTTTACTGGTCTCGGGGAGCGAGGTCTCCAGCCCATCAACATTAATAGCTGACCTGCTGCACACCAGCGGCAGAGCAGGGGTGAGCCCTGCATTTGTATAAATGGAGTCAGAAGACAGTTGCTGAGTCCTGGCGGTCCTGTTGCCCTCCCAGGGCTGAGAACCTGGCTGGACACCTCTAATGTGACCTACAGCAACTGGCGCAGAGGGCAGGCCACCGCAGCCCCTGACACCTGTGGCCACATCGGGAGAGGCCCTTCCTCTGAGTGGGTGGCCTCGGACTGCACCCAGACCTTCGCCTTTGTGTGCGAGTTCGGTGAGTGAACCCTGCACCGGGGTCCCCTCCTCCCGCGCTGCCTCCCTGCCTACGTGAGGCCCCCTCTCCAGGCTCGCCTCTCCCTCCTGTTTCCGCCTCCATCTCTCTGACCTTCTCTGTCTTGCCCCCGCCTCTGTTTCAGTTTTCTCTTCGTCTTTCTTCCCCTTCTCTTTTTCTCAAACTCTGTCTCTCTCCCTCAGTCTCTGACTCTCTCCCTGTCTCTGTGGTCTCTCTGTCTCCCTCTCACTCTGCAGGGCCTGCCTGTGTCTGTCTCTGTCTCCCTGTTGAAGAGCTGTCCTGTGTGTGTTTTTCTGAGCTTGCCTGTTTGTGGCTTCTCTCGCTGTCTCTGTGCCGCTCTCTCTGCCCGAGTGATGCTCCATCACTCATCCATGCCCTCTCCCCCTCCACCTGTCTGCCTTTCTGACTGCCCACCTGTCTCGTCTTTGTCTCTGTCTTTCCCTCTCTCTCTCTCTCTCTCTCTCTCTTTTTTGACATGGAGTCTTGCTCTGTTGTCCAGGCTGGAGTGCAGTGGCACAATCTCGGCTCACTGCAATCTCCGCCTTCCAGGTTCAAGCAATTCTCCTGCCTCAACCTCCTGAGTAGGTGATATTACAGGTGCGAGCCACGATGCCTGGCTAATTTTTATATTTTTTTAGTAGAGACAGAGTTTCACCATGTTGGCCAGGCCTGTCTCAAACTCCTGACCTCAAGTGATCTGCCCATCTCGGCCTCCCAAAGTGCTGAGATTATAGGGTAGAGGCACCATGCCTGGCCTCCAGGAGGTTTAATATTACAGTGGGGGCACAGAGAAGCTAACTAATTTGTTGAAGGTCACACAGCAGCGTGTGGCTGGGCTGGATCTGATCCCTGGGACCCTGGCTCAGTGTGATGCTGCTGATGACCACACTTTATTTCTCACCCCTGCCAAGCAACTCCTATCAGGTTCTTCCCTCTCAGCCCAACCCCCCAGGACCCTCCTCTTCCTGTGAACCCGCACTCACCCATCTGTAACCTTAACCCCCCCTTAACGTCTTGCCTTGCCTTTGCCACAGGGGTTGGCCAGAGCCTGGCCTGCGAGGGCCTTAATGCCACCATGCACTGCGGTTCGGGGCAGGTCATCCAGGTCCAGGATGCCATCTACGGGCGCCAGAACCCCCATTTCTGCACCCAGGATGCCGGGCATCCCTCAGATCTGGGGCAGGGATGCAGCTGGGCCAACGTCAAGGATGAGGTGGCAGGTATGGCCCAAGGGCTCTGCAGCTCTGGCTGCCAGCGGAGGGCGGTTGCTGGTATTCTGTGCTCAGCAAGGGTTCCGCAAAAGCCTCTGACAATCTTCATCTCTGACACTGGGCTCCAACACCAGGGAAAACTGGCCAGTCCCCACCCATGGCACCCCACGAGCAGGGAAGCAGGTGCCTGTGGCCCACCCACCCTGACATCAAACCCAGCCACGGATCTGGCAGGCATGGTGTGCCCTGACCCCTACTGGGTGCAGGAAACATCACTTTTTAAACTTAATTTTTTTAAATTTTGAAATACTCCAAACCTATAGATAAGAATAGAAAATACTGTAATGAACTCCCACAAATCCGCTGCCCACCTTCATCAGATCTCAACACCATGCACACTTGCTTAAGAATCCCTCGTTAGAAAAATGAATACAGCCGGGCACGGAGGCTCACACCTGTAGTCTCAGCACATTGAGAGGCCAAGGCGGGTGGATCACCTGAGGTCAGGAGTTCAAGACCAGCATGGCCAACATGGTGAAACGCTGTCTGTCCGAAAAATACAAAAATTAGCTGGGTGTGCTGGCAGCCTTCTGTAGTCCTAGGTACTCGGGAGGCTGAAGCAGGAGAATCACTTGAGTCCCAGAGGTGGAAGTTGCAGTGGACCAAGATCACGCCACTGCACTGCAGCCTGGGGGACAGAGTGAGACTGTCTCAAAAAAAAAAAAAAAGAAAGAAAAATAAAAATGGATACGACACTAGGATAAACTCCTATGTATCCCTCTGTAGTCCTGTTTCTGTCACGAATTCAATGTTTCTTAATCACATGCATGCTTCATGCTTCTCTATTTTCTTTCTTTCTTTCTTTGACAGTCTCTCTGTGTTGCCCAGGCTGGAGTGCAGTGGCCTGATCTCTGCTCACTGTAAGCTCCACCTCCTGGATTCAAGAAATTCTCATGCCTCAGCCTCCTGAGTAGCTGGGATTATAGGTGCTCACCACCATGCCTGGCTCATTCTTGTATTCTTAGTATAGAGGGGGTTTCACCATGTTGGCCAGGCTGGTCTCGAATTCCTGAGTTTAGATAATCTACCGGTCTCCGCCTCCCTAAATGCTGGGATTATGGATGTAAACAACCACGCCTGCTTTATTTTCACCTGCTATGCATGCATTCCTAAACACTACGGAGTGTTTCTTTGCAGGGTTTTGTTTTGTTTTTGAGACACAGTCTAGCTCTGTCACCCAGGCTGGAATGCAGTGGTACAACTTTCATCCACCGCAACCTCTGCCTCCTAGGTTCAAGCCATCCTTGTGCCTCAGCCTCCCGAGTACAGCTGGGACTGCAGGCATGCGCCACCACACCTGGCTAACTTTTTATATTTTTAGCAGAGATGGGGTTTCACCATGTTTGCCAGGCTGGTCTCAACCTCCTGACCTCAGATGATCTGCCTGCCTCAACCTCCCAAAGTGTTGGGATTACAGGCTTGAGCCACCGTGCCCTGCCACTTTGCAGTTTTAATGTTTATATAATGGTGTCTTACCGTGTCATTCCACAGAGTGCGTTTTCCTTTTCGTTTTGGTTCTTGTGTTTCGCTCAACGTTATGGTTTTGAGATGTATTACCCATCTTGATACATGCTGCGCTAGTTTATTTCATCTGTTGTGTAACTGTGCTGTCACTTGTCTCTTCTGTCGGGAGAGGTGTGGGTTGGCTCTTAATCTTTGTGACTGTGGATGACGCTGAAGCTAAGCTCCTGATGGATGCTATCTCTTGTTCACATGGGAAAGTAACTTCAGGCCTTCGTTTTTCAAATCAGATTAACTCTATTTCTGAGCTGCACTTGCTTAGTGACCAGGATTCAGTTTCTGGGATGATGGGGGTTTCTGGCATCTGCTGGGAGGTGAAAGCTCCTCAGAGACTTCCCTGGTCCAGGACATTGGGGAGCCCTCTCCTTTCTGCTGCTGTGACCACTGGCCAGCCTGCAGGGTCGAGGAAGGCAGGTGGTCGGCTGCTTCTTGGCTAAGTGAGGACACAGCCCCCTGTGGCCAGGCTGCAAGTCCCAGTCCCGGGAACCAGCCTCCCCAGTTATGCCTCTTGCAACTCTCCTCTCAACCTCTGCCTCTGCCCAAAGACCCTTTGAAGATTCAGGAAGGGATGCTCGATACCCCCAGAACCTCCTCCTGCCTTGGGAAGCTGAGAATGGCTTCTCTGTCCTCACGCCTCCTGGAAGCAACATGGGGAAAGGAAATGCTAAAAGCAGTGGCCTGGTTTTCACCGACTCTTCTTAATCCAGCGTTCCTGAGGCTGTGGCCCCTGCCAGGAGGAAGGGCCCCGGATGGGAGAATGGATGTACCGCCCTCACCGGGGCGCTGTTGGGCTGGGTGGGCTGTTTACTCAAAGGCTCAGCTGCAAGTTGCTGAAAGGTGGCACCCACAGCTCAGACAGCCTGTTAGAGGGGAGCCCTGAACCCTGCTGTGGGGGTTGGAGGAGGAGCACAGGGAGGACCCCAGGGGGTCTGTAGCTAAGTGCCCTCATCACTCATTCAGGCAGCCAATAAACACTGGGTTTTTTTGTTTTTGGTTTTGAGAGGAAGTCTTGCTCTGTTGCCCAGGTTGGAGAGTAGTGGTGCAATCGAGGCTCACTGCAACCTCCGCCTCCCAGGCTCAAGCCAGTCTCCTGCCTCAGCCTCCCAAGTAGCTGGAATTACAGGAGAGCACCACCACACCTGGCTAATTTATTTTTTGTAGAGACAGGATTTCAACATGTTGGCCAGCCTGGTCTTGAACTCCTGACCTCAAGTGATCCACCCACCTTGGCCTCCCAAACTGCTGAGATTACAGGCATGAGCCCCGGCACCCTGCCCAAACTCTGTTTTTCAAAGAGCTCACAGCCTAGTGGGGAGATAGTGATACACAGGCAATGAACTCATGCTGTGATAAATGCCACAACCCAGAAGAGCAAACACTATCTATTTATTCGTGCAAAACTCATTTTGTACCTACTACGTGCCAGGTACTGTTCTATGTGCTGGAGATGTAGCAATGAACCAAAACATTTTAAAAACCTCCCGCTTGATTTACAACTTGATCCCAAGTGATGCCACTTGGGATCCCAGGTGTCTGGACTGCATTCTGAGCCACAAGGCATCTTGGGACCTGAAGGGGTTTTAACGTTTGTCTGCAAGGCGTGTTTAAATCCTGGAATTAGATTGGATTTAGTTTACTTTCTTTTTTTTTTTAAGTGGATTACATGTGGCTACAAAGAGTCATAGAAAAACACAGGTTCTGGAATTAGACCTCTCTTGGAGACTGTTTAATCTGAGAACAGAGACGAGGTGGTGGCTGGCGTTCCTGTTTCATCAGGGGGCCTCCCTGATCATGGGGTGGAGGCGGGGCTCAGGAAAGCTTTATGGGGGGCGGCACCAGGAGGCTGGCTGTGAAGGAAGAGCAGGATCCAGCTGGGAGAAAGGCTGGGGGACAAGGTGGTGAGGACATGAGGTGGCAGGCTCAGGTGTGGACTGTAGTATGAACCATGATGGTGGAGAGAGAGCCCCGGATGGTCTCGCTGGGTAACCGCAGTGTTAGGAAAAAACCTCAGTGGGGGACGTAGCCTCCATACCTTGAGGCACTTTATGTATTCCAAGGGGATGTTAAATATTTTGCGTGGTTTAATTTGTGAGCTGGAAGGTGAGCCCGGCTGCTACCCCCAGCGCAGACTGCTTAGAACAAGTCCAAGGGTAGGGCAGCATCCCTGGGATGTGGGCAGCAGACAAGAGGGTGGCAGGTCGGGGTTCATTCCCAGCTCAGGCCCTGCTGCCTGGGTGACCCAGGGAAGTAGCAAATCTTTCTAAGTTTCGTGGGGCTCCTGTGAGGGTCAGAAGAACCTGGGGAAGAGTGTGGCACTTTGTAGACACTCTGCAAACGGAGCTGACAGTCCTGCATGCTCCGTTCCAGCTGGCTCTGAGACAGCAGTATCAGAGTGAGCATCCCCTGGGAGCTTGTTGGAAATGCACACGCTCTACCTGCACCCTATACCTGCTGAATCAGAATCCTGGGGGCGGGGTCTGGTCCCAGTTAATTGCTGACAGCTGACAACAGCCCCTTACCTGGGGCTCCCCTTGGGGGAACTGCTGGAGCAGCAGGGAAGAGACTTAAAAAAACAAGAGTCGGGAGGCCGAGGCGGGTGGATCACGAGGTCAAGAGATCGAGACCATCCTGGTCAACATGGTGAAACCCGTTAAGTAGAAACCGTCTCTACTAAAAATACAAAAAATTAGCTGGGCATGGTGGCACGTGCCTGTAATCCCAGCTACTTGGGAGGCTGAGGCAGGAGAATTGCCTGAACCTAGGAGGAGGAGGTTGTGGTGAGCTGAGATCGTGACATTGCACTCCAGCCTGGGTAACAAGAGTGAAACTGTCTCAAAAAAAAAAAAAAACAAGAGTCAGGGCATGGGGTTCATATCTGTAATCCCAGCACTTTGGGAGGCCAAGATGGGCAGATAACTTGAGGTAAGGAGTTCTAGACCAGCCTGGCCAGCATGGGGAAATCCCATCTCTATCAAAAATACAAAAATTAGCCAGGTTTGGTGGCATGTGCCAGTAATTCCAGCTACTCAGGAGGCTGAGGCAGAAGAATCGCTTGAACTCAAAAGGTGGAGGTTGCAGCGGGCTGAGATCATGCCACTGCACTCCAGCCTGGGCAACAGAGTGAGACCCTGTCTTAAATTAAAATAAAATAAACTCTCCACCTCTTTTGGAGATTACAGTTAAGTGCTGTGGTGGATACACATAATGGGAGTAACTCAGATTGAGTAGTGTATCCAACCAGGTCTTTCAATAGAAGGAATTTAATGTAGGGAATTGGTTTCCCAAGTCATAAAAGTGCTGAGAAGCCAAGTGAGGGGATGCCGCTGCAGCCCCGTGATTGGCAGCCAGGGAAAGCTACTACCACCCCTAAAGGCTGGAAGAATAACCGGAAGGGATGTTTTTACCAAAACCAGAAGCCAGGTTCATCCAGCAGGTACTATAGCCATGGCAGAGCTTGCCAGGTGCGAGATAGGACTGTGTATGGAGGGCCTGTCCAGAGGGAGCTGGAGCTACAGGGGAGCTGCTGTGAGAGGCAAGATGAGACGTACCCTGGCTTCTGTCCTCTTGCTGCCTGGCATAGGCAGAGTTACAGCCCGGATTCTCATCAGAATCCATGGAGCTGTGGGTATGATGAGACACCATGCCTGTGGCTATGGTCCATGCCAAAAGGTACTTTGCAGATGTAATTAAGGTTGCTAATCAGTTGGTTTTAGGATAGAAAGATTATGCTGGAATATGCCATTGGGCACAGTCTAAACATGTGAGCCCTTAAAAGCACAGAACTTTCTCTTGTTAGAAGCAGAAGACAGATGTGGGAAAAGGAGAAGTCAGAGAGATTCCAAGTGCGAGACAGATTTGATGCACTGATGGCTGTGAGATGCACGGGTCACACAGAAGGACTGAAGAGGGGGCTTTAGGAGCTGAGGGCAGAATTCTGCCAAAAGACTGAGATTGGAAGTAGATCCTTCCCTAGAGCCTCCAGAAAGAAACACAGCTGGCCGGGCACAGTGCCTCACACCTGTAATCCCAGTACTTTGGGAGGCCAAGGCAGGAGGATCACCTGAGGTCAGGAGTTGGAGACCAGCCTGGCCAACATGGTAAAACCCTCTCTCTACTAAAAATACAAAACTAACTGGACATGGTGGCACATGCCTCTAATCCCAGCTACTCGGGAGGCTGATACAGGAGAATTGCTTGAACCTGGAAGGCGGAGGTTGTGGTGAGCCAAGATCGCACCACTGCACTCCAGCCAGGGCAATAAGAGTGAAACTGTCAAAAGAAAAGAAAAGAAAAGAAAAGAAACACAGCTCTGCCGACACCTTAGTGTCAGCCCTGTGATACCCCTGGGCAGAGGCCAGCTGAGCCTACCCAGACTTCTGACCTCCATACAGAATTGTGAGATTTTAAAAATCTGTGCTGTTTTATTAATTTTTCATTTATTTTATTTTTGAAATGGAGTCTCGCTCTGTTGCCCAGGCTGGAGTGCAATGCTGTGATCTCAGCTCACTGCAACCTCTACCTCCCAGGTTCAAGCAATTCTTCTGCCTCAGCCTCCTGAGTAGCTGGGACTACAGGCACCTGCCACCACACCTGGCTAATTTTTGTTTTTTTAGTAGAGAAGGAGTTTCACTGTGTTGGCCAGGCTGGTCTCGAACTCCTGACCGCAAACGATCCACCTGGCTCAGTCTCCCAAAGTGCTGGGATTACAGGCATAAGCCACAACACCTGGCAAAAAATCAATGTTTTTGTTTTGTTTTGAGATGGAGTCTCATTCTGTAGCCTAGGATGGAGTGCAATGGCACAATCTCTACTCACTGCAACCTCTGCCTCCCAGGCTCAAGCTATTCTCCTGCCTCAGCCTCCCAAGTAGCTGGGATTACAGACACGTGCCACCATGTCCAGCTAATTTTTGTGTTTTTAGTAGAGACGGGGTTTCACTGTATTGGTCATGATGGTCTTGATCTCTTGACCTCGTGAGCCACCCGCCTTGGCCTCCCAAAGTGCTGGAATTACAGGTGTGAGCCGTGGTGCCTGGCCAAATCTATGTTGTTGTAAGTCATTAAGCTAGTGGTAATTTGTTACAACAGTAATCGGAAATGAATATACCACCATCCAGTCCTCCACCAGTGCCGGCCATGGGCCAAGCCTACCTGGAAGCCAGTGGCCAAGGGAGTTTGGAAAATGTAGTTCCCTGCGATACAGAGCAGGGCAGGCTGAGGGTGGCTCTGTGGGCCCAGGGCCAACTGCCCAGAAGAGGTGGGATCTATCAGGTAACCAGGAAAACACAGGTGGGTGTTCTGGGCCTGTTTCTTTCTCCCAGGCTTCTTTGCAGGCATCCCTTGGACAGGGGGAGAGGTGCTGGATGACCCTGAAGTTTCTGGAATGGGCTGTCCCTATTCCTCCCTTCTGTGGGCACGAGGCATCCTGACAGATATAGGATTTTAATCTTGCCCCCTGTGCTGGTTCTCTGGGTATAGATTTCTATTTTGGGCCATCTGACTAGATGCTGCTTAACCGGTGGTTCTCAAAGTGGCGTCCCTGGTCCAGCAGTATCAGGATCAGCATCCTGTAGGAGCTGGTTAGAAAGGCAAATTCTCCAGCTGCATGCTGTACCTACTGAATCAGAATCGCTGGGGGTGGGGTCAGAAATGAGGTATCTTCGTAAGCCCCAGAGGGGGATCTGGTGCAAGCTGAACTACTTGAGAGCAGAAACTCTCCTTCTCCATCCCCTGAGTACCTAGCCCAGTGCCTGGTCTTCAGGAAATATCAAAAGGCAATTGTTGGGCGGATATTGGGTAAATGAATGGGTGGATGAGATGTCACTCATCTCTGTGCAGCTCTGTTGAATGTATCCTCTTTTGTCTTGTACACCATCCCTGCTTCCCCTTGGATGTGGGTGTTTCCCAGGCCAGTGCCAGGGGCTGCAGGCATGCCAGGTGGCAGCAGATGAGACCTACTTTGGAGACCTGTGTCCGACTCAGGGCAGCTACCTGTGGGTGCAGTACCAGTGTCGGGAAGGTGAGTCCCCAACTTGCCTGAGCATAAAAATTTCCCTCTTAGGCCACGCACGGTGGCTCACATCTGTCATCCCAGCACTTTGGGAGGCCAAGGCAGGAGGATAGCTTGAGCCCAGGAGTTTGAGACCAGCCTGGGAAACATGGAGAAACCCTGTCTCTACAAAAGTATAAAAATTAGGCTGGGTGCATGGCTCATGCCTGTAATCCCAGCACTTTGGTAGGATGAGGAGGGGTGGATCACTTGAGGTCAAAAGTTTTAGACTAGCCAGCCAACATGGTGAAACCCTGTCTCTACCCAAAAAAACATAAAAATTAGCCAGGCGTAGTGGCATGCACCTGTAGTCCCAGGTACTTGGGTGGCTGAGGTGGGAGAATCACTTGAACCCAGGAGGCAGAGGTTGCAGTGAGCAAAGATCACACTACTGCCCTCCAGCCTAGGTGACAGAGTGAAATCCTGTCTCAAAAAATAAAAATAAAAATTTGCTGTGTGTGGTAGTACACACCTATAATCCCAGCTACTCAGTCTCTACTGAGGTGGGAAGATCACCTGAGCCTGGGGAGATAAAGGCTGCAGTGAGCCACGATTGTGCCACCGTAATCCAGCCTGGGTGAAAGAACAAGACCCTGTCTTAAAAAAAAGAAAAGATCCACATAAAAATACTGGACAGGTAGCCAGAAGAGTAGGTTATAAACAGAAATGTGCAATTTTGTCTCACAAGGGCATGCAGTATTTTGTGTTTCGGTCCACAGGCCTGCAGCTGATGGTGTCCGGTGAGAGTTTCATCTTTGACAATGTCACCATCTCTCTGACATGGCTTCTCTCACCCTACATAGGAAACCTGTCCTGTATAATTAGTACAGGAGATGGCCACGCTTTTGATCCCTACTACCCCCCCAGGTAAGAGGAATCTCTGAGCCTTGAGTCAGGTCTTATCATCAGTTCTTTTTGCCGTAAAACAAACCAACCCAAAAGTTGGTGGCTTAAAACAAGTTACCATTTCTTATGGTTCTTTGGAGACCTGGTAGCTTTTCGTGTCTGTGTGGAGTTGGCTGGGGTGGGCTGTCTAGGAAGATCTTCCTCACATCTAGTGGTCAGCTGGATGTCAGTTAGAGGCACGTGCTGTTCATCACCCAACAGGTTAGCCTAGGCTCATTCACACGGTGGCAAAATGTCCCTAGCTGCAGATGACAGCAGAGCCTGATGAGCAAACATTTTTTCAAATCTCTGTTCCTGTTACATTTCTAAGACACCATTGGCCAAAGCAAGTTCCATGGCTAAGACCAGATTCAAGAGGTGGAGAAGTAGATCCCACCTACTGACAGATGGAGCATGGAGCCACACTGCAAGGTGCTTCCATTCAGGAATGGGAGGAACTGTTGCTGCTGTTTTTTTGAGATGGAATCTCGCTCTGTCACCCAGGCTGGAGTGCGGTGGTATGATCTTGGCTCACAGCAACCTCTGCCTCCTGGGTTCAAACAATTCCCTGCCTCAGCCTCCCGAGTAGCTGGGATTACAGGTGCATGCTACCATGCCTGGCTAATTTTTTTGTATTTTTAGTAGAGACAGGGTTTCAGTATCTCGGCCAGGCTTGTCTTGAACTCCTGACCTCATGATCCACCCACCTCAGCCTCTCAAAGTGTTGGGATTACAGGCGTGAGCCACTATGCCCGGCCTGCTGCTACTTTTGCAAACACACTACCTCATAGATTTTTTGTTCTCTTTCTTTTCTTTTTTTTGAGACAGGGTCTCACTCTGTTGCCCAGGCTGGAGTGCAGTGGTGAGATCTCAGCTCACTGCAACCTCCTCCTCCCAGGTTCAAGTGATTCTTCTGCCTCGGCATCCTGAGTAGCTGGGACTATAGGTGTGCTCCACCATGCCCAGCTAATTTTTGTATTTTTAGTAGAGATGGGGTTTCGCCGTGTTTGGCCAGGCTGGTCTTGAACTTCTGACCTCAGGTGATCCGCCCACCTTGGCCTCTCAAAGTGCTGAGCTTAAAGGTGTGAGCCACTGTGCCTAGTCACCACCTACCTTTTTAAAATCATTTTTATAAACAGTGGGAAATGCCTTTCTGATGACTTCTTATCATACCAGCAGCCATAGTACTCAATTTACAATATGAAAAATCGCACGAATTTTGATTTGTGAGTATACAGAAGCCACATATTTTGTGTAACTATCACTGTGCTTTTCTTTTATGTGGTGGCACAGCCTCCTACTTTTTCTTAACTCTTCGTTAGTCTAAGAGGTGAAATTTTAAAATCAAACCCTTCGTGTCCATTGTAGTTAAATAATACGAGCTGACGGGGGAAATTACATTGCATGGAAGTCAGAAGACGTCTCTTTTAGAAGCTCCTTTTCACCTTGCCTCATGTTCATTTGCATGGAGGGCCTTTTTGTTTCTCTGTCATGGAAAATTTTCTGCATTTCTGAAATTGTTTTATTGGCCTTACAGAACAATTTGCATGTGCTGAAATCTGTGAGAATCCAGTGTTGGTTAGCTAAGTGCCACCTACTGGCAGATCTAGGAATTGACATTGTTCTTCCGTTATTAATCAGAGCAGCTTCTGCAAACACTGAGGCTGGGAGTGCAGAGATTTGTCTGGAAACCAATAATCCACAAAACAATACAAGCCTTGGTCAAGTGTGACCCAGAGCTAAAGCCCTGTCTGAGGGAACCTGAATTATAAGGTAGGAGCAATGGATCTAGAGAAAAGAGAGCAGCATGACCCTGAAAGGATATGGCATATTGAAATGACTGCAAGCACCTCCCCATGCCTGGAGTTCAGGCTTCTGTGAAAAATGACAGATGCTGGGAAATTCAGCAGGAGGCTGTTCCTGAAAAGCCTTTGATGCCAGCCAGTCTAACATAGGTGGGGTCTGTCAACTAAAGCAAAATCAAGCTTTTTACATAATTATGCTTAGTTTTATTTAGAAGTCTTACTGCAAACTGTGGACTGATGACCACAGCCCAGGAGGAGACTTTCTTTCTTTCTTTCTTTCTTATTTTTTTTTGATAGGAATCTTTCAAAGAGGTTCTGCCAGACTGCTCCAAACAGCGTTTCAGCTCATAGCTTATATATGGGTTGTGGAGGTTCAGTCCACATAAAATCACATCAAAGTTGGGTGCAAGAGTACATCTGGCTCGAGACAACTCAAGTTTATCTTGTTGGCTGGCTTCAGTAGCTCATGCCTGTAATCCCAGCACTTTGGGAGGCCAAGGTGGATGGATCACTTGGGGTCAGGAGTTCAAGACCAGCCTGGCCCACATGGTGAAACCCCATCTCTACTAAAACAAACAAACACACAAACAAAAACAGACAAAAATTATCTGGACGTGGTGGTACATGGGAGGCTAGGAGGAGAATCGCTTGAACCTGAGAGGCAGAGGTGGCAGTGAGTCGAGATCGTGCCACTGCTCTCCAGCCTGGAAAACAGAGAGATATTCTGTCTCAAAAAAAATCTTGTTACAGATTGAAGAAGCATAATCACTAGCCATATCAGACATTATCTTATACGTAAGGAAAGGACCGGAGTCATACATCTTTTTAGGAATGTAGTGACTCAGGCTAGAGACGTGGAAGCCGAGTGCTCTATTCTGTTTTGTCTTCAAAGTGCTCTTCTGGAGGGCTGCCTGTCACTGCAGAGTTGGGGGCTTCTTGAGATATGCTGGCAAACAGAAATGAGCGCACCTGTCTCCTTGAGTTTGCTGCTTTGTCTCACAGGGACCAGGAAATAGACCCTGATGTGGAGCACGGGGAGGGAGTACTAAGATGAGACAAGAGGAGAGTTGAACTGGAAGGCAGGGGCCACCGAGGCCTTGCCGATCCCGCAGAAACCTCTGAGCGGGGATGGCCTTCAGAACTGTTTCCCATTGAGGCCAGAGAGCCAGACCATTATACCCTGGCACTGAGCACTCAGTGGTGCAGGATGCCCACGGGAGGGGAGGTAGGCTTAAGCAAGGCAGCTCACTTTGGCTAACAGGGACTCCTGGACATGGATTCAGCTGTGAGCCTGCAGCCACAGCTCATGGGTGTACTGAGGGAATGCACGCCTCAGGCTTGAAGGGTGGAATCTGGGGGATGCCCTACAGCACCCACTACGGAGGAAAACAGCAGGGGTTTTAGGCCAGGAACTACACAGTCTAAGCTGTTAACATTATTGCTAATGTTACTAGTACTCACTTGATAACTTTTTGTGTGTGACAAGGTCTTAGTCTGTCACCCAGGCTGGAGTGTAGTGGTGCAATCTCAGCTCACTGCAACCTCTGCCTTCTGGGTTCAAGCGATCCTCCTGCCTCAGCCTCCTGAGTACCTGGGTTACAGGTGTGCACCACCATGCCCAGCTAATTTTTGTATTTTTAGTAGAGACGATGTTTCACCATGTTGGCCAGGCTGGTCTCAAACTCCTGACCTCAAGTGATCCACCCACCTCGGCCTCCCAAAGTGCTGGGATTACAGGCATGAGCCACCACACCCGGCCAGCCAAGGAGTTTTACACAACCAGATCTTGTGAGAACCCACTCACTGTCAAGAGAACATTCATGAGAAACTACCCCCAAGAGCCAATCCCCTTCCACCAGGCTCCACCTCCAACACTGGGGATGTTAGATAGAGTGAACTCCAAGTTTCTCTCCAAAGAATCAGGATGTCAGCATGTTCAGTTCTGTCTCCATTTTAACTTCCTTGTAGTTTCAGTAAACAGCCTTTTCCTCCAGTTTAATCAGTAGTTCACATCTGTTCTCCCAGTCCCCTGCTCTGTCCTGACTCATCCTGCTCCAGTCACCTGCTTTGACCTAGGTCATCCCTGGCTACCTGCTCTGACCCATCCCCTAACCATCCTTCCTGACAAACTACCCACCCTACCACTCCGGCTCATACCCCTGTTTCCCTTAAAAGAGCCAATCAGAATTAGACTAGACTGTGTGGTCCAACCCTAGCCAATAGGGGAACAACACAGCAGTAGGGGCTACCTGTGTAAGGAATAGAAACCCCTTCCCCTCCCTTGTCCAGGTGTGTGCTCACCATTGTTCATCTGTGAGCTGCGCCCTTCTATAGAAGTAAATTGCCTTGCTGAGGAAGTTTATATTTGAGTGCTGCTGCTTTTGTGGCACCATTTACATATAACATGTTGATTACGATTCAACATGAGATTTGGGCAGGAGCACAGATCCAAACCCTGTCAGTGCGTGTGTAAATGTGTGTCTTTGTGTTTTCCCAACACTGGTAATGTCCCTGACTGTGGCCAGCAGTGTGTCCAGCAATGTGACCCACCAGTTCACATCTCCTGGGGAATTCACCGTGTTTGCCGAGTGCACAACCAGCGAGTGGCATGTGACAGCTCAGAAGCAAGTGACCGTGCGGGACAAAATGGAGAGGCTCATTGTGACCGCGTGCCCTGGCCTGTCCAAGTCAGGAGCCAGCCCCCTCTGCCAGGCTGTCTTTGGGGATCCTCTGTGGATTCAGGTGGAGCTTGATGGAGGTGAGTCTGCAGAATTGAGCACATCAAGGCAAGCTATAAAATCACTGATTTCCTCCAAACCTATCCAACTCCCAGGCCTTAATAAATAGTGGGCTGGACACTGGCTCATGCCTGTAATTCTGTCAATTTGGGAGGCTGAGGCAGGTGCATCACTTGAGCCCAGAAGTTCAAGACCAGCCTTGAGGCAACATGGCGAGACCCTATTTCTACAGAAAGTACTAAAATTAGTCAGGTATGCTTACACATACCTATAGTGCCAGCTACTTCGGTGGCTGAGGTGGGAGGATGGCTTGAACCCGAGAGGTTGAGGCTGCAGTGAGCTGAGATTGTGCCACTGCATTCCAGCCAGGACAACACAGTGAGACCCTGTTTCAAAAAAAAAAAACGTTAAATAGTAACAAGGATCACTTTCTGAGTTTGTTTTTGTTTTTATTTTTGACCAAGTACAGTGTAATGGTACAATCTCGGCTCACTGCAACCTCCACCTCCTGAGTTCAAGCGCCTCAGCCTCTCAAGTAGCTGGGATTACAGGCATAAGCCACCATGCCTGGTTAATTTTTTGCATTTAGTAGAGATGGGTTTTCACCATGTTTGTCAGGCTGGTCTCAAACTCTTGACCTCAGGTGATCCACCGCCTCAGCCTCCCAAAGTGCTGGGATTATAGGCATGAGCACTACCCCCAGATGAATTCATTTTTAAACTATCACTTATTCATTTTTTTAGCACCAAGTGTGTGCCAGGCACTGTTCTAAGTGCTTTGCATAAACTTTCCTACTCAGCACATACTAGTATTATCTTCGTTTCACAGATAAGGAAATGAAGACACAGAAAGGTTAAAACATTTGCCCAGAGTCAGAAGGCTGGAAAGCTAGTGAGTGCTCCCAGCCTTCCAAAGGCCCTTCTTTGCCTCCCTGTAGAACTGAACTTCCAAGTCACTTCCTGTTGGGAATTCCAGTAGGATGAGGTGGCACTGAGACTGCTACCAACTGGGCCTGAGCCCATCTCGCTGCAGCCAGCATTGACTAGCTTGGCACAATCACATGGCCCCTCACCAGGGCCAGTATTCAGCTGCACCCACTGGTATACATGCCAGCTGTTCTGGCTGGGGTCCACTCTGATTGGTCACAGTGGATACTGCTCTGATTGGTTGTCATGTCCATCCTGAATTCTGATTGGTTACAGTGTCTATTCTTGTTTTTTTTTTAGAGACACAGTCTTGCTCTGTTGCCCAGGTTGGAGTGCAGTGGTGCGATCTCAGCTCACTGCAGCCTCCACCACCAGGGTTCAAATGATTCTCGTGACTCAGCCTCCCGAGTAGCTGGAACTACAGGCACGTGCCGCCACGCCTAGTTAATTTTTTCTGTATTTTTAGTAGGGATGGTGTTTTGCTAGGTTGGCAAGGCTGATCTTGAGCTCTTGACCTCAGGTGATCTGCCTGTCTCCGCCTCCCAAAGTGCTGGGACTACAGGCATGAGCCACTGCACCTGGCCATAGTATGTTTTCTGATTGGTCACAGAGACTACTCCGATGGGTTGTCATGTCAATTTTGATTGGTTACAGTGTCCATTCTGATTGGTCACAGTGTCTATTCTGATTCATCAGAGCATCCATTCTAATTGGTTGGTGCCCGTGCAATGTTGGTTGTTAAATATTTCAATTATCATCTCTTCTCTAAATAGAGACCCTTCTAGCTAAGATCCATCCTTGCCCAGGGCAGCATCTTTCCTGAAGCCCAGGCCCAGTTCAAGATCAGAATAGAGGCCCGTTGATGTAAATAGGGCAGCACAGAGCTAGAGCAATGAGCATGTGGCTCGGTTTGTCCTCACATCCCACCTGGAGCCCTCTCATTGCAATAACTATGGAAGCCATATGGGACTTTAACACAGCGCTTAGGAAACCCCCTGTGTTCTTGTGTGCTCGTTGGATGAACAGGGCTCATATGTGCACCTGAGGAAACAAAATAATCCTTCATTTATTGGCTCATCCTACTAATGTAATTGAGTGTCAGGTGTGGGGAAGCAGCAGTAAATATGAAAGTCAGGGTTTCCATTCTTATGGGGCTTATGTCACAGTCATCAAAATCATCATCATCATCATCATTATTCAAACAAGAACTATACTAGCTTGGTTTTTATTAGAACGAATCCTGCCAGGGGCGGTGGCTCATACCTGTAATCCCAACACTTTGGGAGGCCGAGGCACGTGGATCACAAGGCCAGGAGTTCGAGACCAGTCTGGCCAATATGGTGAAACTCTGTCTCTACTAAAAATACACAAATTAGCTGGGCATAGTGGTGGGCACCTGTAGTCCCAGCTACTCAGGAGCCTGAGGCAGAAGAATCGCTTGAACCCGGGAGGCAGAGGTTGCAGTGAGCCAAGGTCATGCCACTGCACTCTAGTCTGGGCAACAAAGCGATACTCTATCTGAAAAAAAAATCCTAATTTGTTGATTTAAGTCAGATCTTAAGAGTCAATATTTAGCATCCAGTAAGAACAACCATCAGCAAACTGCAAGGGAGCCCCATCTTACCACGAATGGGCTGAGTTCTCATGTTGGTTTGCAGGGTTCCGGCAGTCAGCAGCGCAGGTTGAAGGAATGGCTTCATTTGGTCCTGCTTAAAACAAGACCTGAAGATCATTCTCATGCATAAAAATTGGCCCACACCCTTAGGAGAGGCTCCCTTTTAGTCCTCCTCTTCCCCCGACCACGATGACCCTGGCAACTAAATGAAGTAATTTTTAAATTACAAATACTTCGGTTCTCAGGTAACACACGCATAGTATGAATAAGTCAGGATATGTACACAAACAGAGAGGACCCGCAAAAGACAAAATCACTCATTAACCTAATACTCAGGGATAATCACCATGAATATTTGAAGAAGAGGGCACATCCTTATATACTTCTATCTGTATCCCTGTCTATATCCAGAATCAGGCTTCAGAGACTGAGTCTAAACTGGCATAGTGTTACCAACCACATGGTTGATACCAACATTCTTCAATTTTTCTTACCCACCTAGGAGCAGGAGTCACTTACACTGTGCTTTCGGGTGACATAACCCTGGCCGAGTCCACCACCCAAAGGGGCTCACTACCGTACAATCTGACCCTGGACAGAGACACCCAAAAACTGATGGGCCCTGGGAAGCACCACCTGGAGATCCAAGCCACCAGCAACACCGCCACCTCTGCACTCTCCAGGAATGTCACAGTCTACTTGGTGGAGCTGCTTTCAGGGTTGCAGGCCTCCTGGGCTTCTGACCACGTGGAGCTTGGACACGACCTATTGATCAATGTCTCAGTGGCTCAGGGCACTCCAGAGGAGACAACCTTTGAGCTGGCAGGACTCAATGCAACCTTCTCCCACAAGCAAGTGAGCTCTGGGGAGCCATTTGGGATTTACCACCTGGCTGTTCCCGTTGAAGGTACATGGGGTTGGTGGCTCCCCTTCTGATGCCCCTCCTCCTCCCTTTCTGACTTGGTGCCCAGGGTCCTGCCAGCCGGTTTTCCAGGGTGTCCTGGGCATAGATGTGGTTTACAGATGCAGGTGATACTGTGCAGGTGTGTGGTTACCGTGCCCTCTGCCTGGGTCACAGAGAAGGAACAGCCAGATGTCATCTGCCATCATGGAGTTTCCAGTTGCAGAGGTTCTCAGCATTGCCACTTCTGTCATTTGGGGCTGGATCATTCCTTGTTACAGTTGGGGCCTGGTACTGAAGGAGTTTTAGCAGCTTCCCTGGCTGTTATTCACTAGACGCTAGGAGCACCCCAAGACATGATGATAAAAATGTCAGGTATTGCCAAATCACCCCCATTAGGGCCCCTGTAAGAGAACAGGCATATTCAGATTGCTTCAAACATCCCGAGAGAAGAGTGTGGCTTGGGAAACGGCAGGTGATGCCCTAGAGGCAAAGATAGGTAAAAACCAAGGATGGCAGAGACGGCCATGGAGCGAGGAAGCCTTGCCGGCCTCGGGGTCTTAGGCTCTCGCATTCTCACACTTTCCTGGACGACGCTTTTACTAGAGGCTTATGTTCAGACATCAAGGAGGCAGCACTGGAGTGGAAGTTCAGGGGCTGACTCTCTGAAGAGAGTTCCAAGGGCGATTTTTTGTTGTTTGTTTTTGAGATTGAGTCTTGCTCTGTCGCCCAGGCTGAAGTGCAGTGGCATGATCTCAGCTCGCTGCAACCTCTGCCTCCTGGGTTCAAGCAATTCTTGTGCCTCAGCCTCCCAAGCAGCTGGGATTACAGACATGCGCCACCAAGCTCAACTTTTTTTTTTTTTTTTTTAGCAGAGATGGGGTTTTACCATTTTGGCCCGGCTGGTCTTGAACTCCTGACCTCAGGTGATCCACCCACCTTGGCCTTCCAAAATGCTGGGATTACAGGCATGAGACATTGTGCCTGGCCTGCCTTCTTATTTTACTTTTTTGAGACAGTCTTACTCTGTTGCCCAGGCTGGAGTGTAGCAGTGTGATCTCGGTTCACTGCAACCTCCACCTCCGGGGTTCAAGTGATTCTCCTGCCTCAGCCTCCTAAGTAGCTGAGACTACAGGCATGCACCACCACGCCCGACTAATTTTTGTGTTTTTAGCGGAGACGGGGTTTCACTATGTTGGTCAGGCTGGACTTGAACACCTGACCTCATGTGATCTATCTGCCTAGACCTCCCAAAGTGCTGGGATTATGCCAGGCATGAGCCACCGTGCCTGGCATTCTTAGAGGAGGTAGGGTAGGAAAAGGGTGATGTTTAAGAGTGTGGGGGTAGGGAATTTTCAGCATCTGTGCAGTCTGGTCACATGCTTCTTGATGTGTGGTATGTCTTATTAGCATGTTAAATCTCCACCCCGGGTATGATTTTTAGTATTACAACGCGGCAAAGGGTAAAGATTGGTGATTTTTCTGGTCTTCTGTGCATGCAGGCCAGAGGGTTAACTCCCTTGAGTAAGATTTAAGGTGGGAGCTGTTTGTTTCAGTTTCTTCAAGGTCTGCAATCAGTGGGTATGGTATCTTGAGCAAGATTTATGGTGCAAGGTCTGGATGATCTGACTGGGGTCTGTGCCTGCCATGGGCCACCCTCCCCCCGCCAGCTTGTAGCAGAGTCCTCGATGAGGCAGGGCAGGGGTCCAAGTCCCATCTCTAGTCTATCTCCGAAGTATTTGCCATGATGCTTACTGGAAGACAGACTGGCAGGCACCAGCTGGGGGGGGGGTGAGGGGGTGGAGGCAGCCACAGTGCCCATTTGCATTTAATCTGGAACGAATAGCGAGTCCTTGAGGGCCCTGCGATGAGATCAGCGGCAGAAATGTGATGAGAATGGCAGAGTCTCCAGTACATCCAGGACCTGCCTGTAGCTCCCCCTGGATCTCAGAGGTTAGATAGAAAACGGGTGACACTGTGCAGGTGTGGGGTTGCCATGCCCTCTGCGAGCAACTCCACAAACTAGATAGCAGAAGGCATGATAGGACCAAGAAGAAAACCACCAGGTCTTTGCCAGATACCAAGGTCCAGCTTGGAAGTGGGAAAGTCTAGAGGCTGCTGCAGCTGGAAAATCACACCAGATGCAGATTTTGCTTTGTCACCTATAAAAATTACTCCTCCCATAAAAGTCACCGCTATAAAGGTCACTCCTCGGGGGAAGCTGATTCCTCTCTGATAAAATCTCCGCATGCCTTGTGACCTTCCTGCTCTCTATTAGATGAACAACAGACTTGGATGACTCCAGAGGCAGTGAGGGGTGGAAGGATGAAAAGAGAACGGGACAGGACAGGAACATTTGCACTTGGTGGTGCTGGCCCAGTCCTGGCTGGCTGGGTTCTTAGGACCTAGCAAATTTTTGAAGCTGCTTCTTTCTTTCTCTTTTTCTCCCTCCCTCCCTCCTTCCCTCCCTTCCATCTTCCTTCCCTCTTCCTTCCCTCCCTTCCTTCCTTCTCTCTCCCTCTCTCTCTTTCTTGCTGGAGTTTTGCTCTTGTTGCCGAGGCTGGAGTGCATTGGATCGGTGCGATCTCAGATCACCACAACCTCCGCCTCCTGGGTTCAAGAGATTCTCCTGCCTCAGCCTCCAGAGTAGCTGGGACTACAGGCATTTGCCACCATGCCCGGCTAATTTTGTATTTTTAGTAGAGACGGGATTTCTCCATGTTGGTCAGGCTGGTTTCGAACTCCTGACCTTAGGTGATCTGCCTGCCTCAGCCTCCCAAAGTGCTGGGATGACAGGCATGAGCCACCGCACCTGGCCAAGGCTGCCTCTTCCTTGTAGGAGCTTTTCTGGGTTGTTGGGAACCCCAGCTGGGCCTTGTAGACCTTTGCTCCGGGGATGGTGGGGGATGCCTCCCTTTTAGCTAGCCACGCACCGTGGCTGCTTCTCCCTGGCCACCTCCCTTCTCTCTCTTGGACTCTCCTCATTCTCTCTGCCCTCATCAGCACCCCTTTCCCCAAGACACACATCTGGTCCACAGAAAACTCTGACCCATTTCTTGGCTGACTCCCAGCCAAATGCAGTTATTTCCCAGATGCAGAAATGCAGCCCCTTCCTCCCGCCCCCTCCCCACCTGCACATCTTCCCATCACAGACTGTTCCTTCAAGGGCATGAGTATGGAGCCTGTCCACGCAGACCCCAAACAAACACAAACCAGGCTTTCCAAGGAAGGCTCCACTCTGAAGCACTTCTCTCTGGGCTTGAGAAGACAGAACGTAGCCCCTCCCCATCACCCCTTCCTCCTTAGGGAGAAGGGATGACACGCATGCGTCTAAATAAACCTTCTTATAGAGCCTTCTTCAAGCCTGGCCAACATGGTGAAACCCCATCTCTACTAAAAATACCAAAATTAGCTGGGCGTGGTGGCATGTGCCTGTAATTCCGTCTACTCGGGAAACTGAGGCAGGAGAATCGCTTAAGCCTGGGAGGTGGAGGCTGTGGTGAGCTGAGACTGTGCCACTGCATTCTAGTCCAGATGATAGAGTGAGACCCTGTTGAAAAAAAAAATTCGTTCTCCACTCTCTGCATCCTTCTCACAATCCTGCCATGTCTCTCGCTCCTGGAAATCCCCAGTCGTATCTATCGAGCACCTACTTCGCCACTGGAATTTAGCTCCAGCCCTAGCTCCATCCTGTGAACCATTTCTTTCTCTCCTGAGGTTGAAGTGGCCCCACCCGATGCCCACAATGCCCCTAGGCCAATTCCTCCCACGGTTTGGCATTCACTGTTCTATGTGTCTACTACATGATAAGGCCCTTGAGGACAAGAAGCAAATTCCTTCATCTCTGTGTCCCCAGAGCCTGCACCGTGCCTGGCACACGGCAGGGATTCCTTAAATGCTCAGAGGTGAAGCATTTCGTTGGAGGCGTCAGTGGACTAGAGAAGCAAGCTGGGTTCAAGCGGCCAAATCAATAACAACAGCTGTGACTCTGAGTCCTTTGTATTGCAGGCACCTTTCTGGTCACCATCCTGGTGAGGAATGCCTACTCCAACCTGAGTCTGGACATCGGGAACATCACTGTCACAGGCAAGGTGTTTCTGCAAGGGGGCATAAAACCCCTTACCAGGAGTCCAGGTCATTGCACCTGCTTGCCCTCTCGTGAGGGGCCTTTCCAGTCAGGGGTCTGAATATGTATCTTGCTCTACAGATGGTTAGAATCCTCCAGTTATTCTAAGGAGGCAATGATGTTTACAGTAAAACATTTAACCACTGATACAGAATCCTAAAACAAGAGTTTGCATTCACTATGATGCTTTAAGCTGCAAGTAACAGAAAGTCCAACCCAAGTGGCTTTAGATTCAGGGCGTTCTTGTCTCACATAAGAAGTTAGAAGGTAAGCAGTTCCACGGTTGGCTAGGTAGCTCAGTGATGCCAACAAGAAACCAGCCTCAGTCCAGCTTTCTCCTTTGCCATCCTTAGTGCTGTGGGGCTGCCTTAGGGTTGCTGCTCAAGGAGTCAAAGTGGCTGCTGCAGTTCCAGACATTGCATGTCAACCCAGGGTTATCCAGCAGTGGAAGAAGGGGGGTTTCCTCCTGTGCAACTCTGTCTTTCCCACTCACTCCAAGCAATCATCATCTGAGGTATCGTGACCAAAGTAGGGTCCTGTCTCCAGCTATAAAGTGCACTGGAAAAGCAGATATCCAGCATTTTCAGGTTCTGTGGGAGAAGCTGGATTCTAGCTGCCAGGAGGAAAGCTGGGGTGATGGCCGGTGGGGAGTTAGGTGACAGTAGCCATCACCGAGTTAGAGTTCCCTGGAATATGTTTGCCAGGACAATTCAAGTAGCAAGGGACAGAAAAGAAGCTCAAACTAGCTTGGGTCAAAAGGAAATTTTATCAGCTCAGAAAATGAAAAGCCAGCTGGGCACCGTGGCTCATGCCTGCAATCCCAGCACTTTGGGAGGCTGAGGCAGTGGATCACTTGAGGTCAGGAGCTCAAGACCAACCTGGCCAACATGGCAAAACTCCATCTCTACTAAAAATACAAAAATCAGCTGGGTATGGTGGTGCACACCTATAATCCCAGTCACTCAGCATTGAAGAATCGCTTGAACCTGGGAAGTGCAGGTTTCAGCGAGCTGAGATCATGCCACTGCACTACAGCCTGGATGACAAAGCTAGACTCCATCTCAAAAAAAAACAAACATATATATATATATATTTCAGAAACATCACTTGAGTGTACCTTTTTTCATTATTTAAAGTTGACACACTAACATTCTTCCTAGATGTAGTTTACAAAGCGATTCTATAAACAGCACTGCATTCAGTCTTCCTGGAGCGCTGAGAAAGAGGGATGGCCTCCAGGCATTTTTACAGATGAGGAAACCAAGACTCAGAGAGGATAAGTCACCTGCCCAGTTCATGTAGCCAGTAGGAAGCCAATAAGAGAATCTGAAAACACAGCACAGTGTGAGGTGCCAACTCCACCCTCTTGCCAGAGGGGAGTGTGCTCATTTCTCCTCACTCTATATTTGTTTATGGCTTGGTGTGAATATTGATACCATGGAAATTGACAAACGCTACAAATCAGGGCTCCTCACTCCCATCTCCTTTACTGGTAGTTAAACATTAGCAGTGCAAGCTAGGCACGGTGGCTCACGCCTCTAATACCAGCACTTTGGGAGGCCGAGACAGGTGGATCCGCTGAGGTCACGAATTCAAGAGTAGTCTGGCCAACATAGTGAAACCCCATCGCTGCTAAAAATATAAAGAATTAGCTGGGTGTGGTGGTGGGTGCCTATAATCCCCGCTACCCGGGAGGCGGAGGCAGGAGAATCGCTTGAACCTTGGAGGCGGAAGCTGCAGAGAGCTGAGATTGTGCCACTAGGTGGAAAGAAAATGGCGGTGCATAGCTGCATTCGCCTGAATCTAAATCTTGTGTTTCATCTGCATTGGCAGCTGCCTCTTTCTCAACTACCAAAGAGAGGTCTTTAGTCCAGAGGTGGACTTGATGGCTCACTTTTAATCCATTTCCCTATGACCTGAGTGTTTGCTACGCTCCCCGAAACCATTTTCAAAGACAGGCTGATGCCCCTGGGGGCATTTCCCTATGATTCTCTGACTCTACTTTTTGACCTTTTATAAGTTTTCCAACCAATGCTTGATACCTATTCCCGCTGTATTCACAGCCCCTTCCAGTCTCCAAGAACCATCTGGGACGAAAGCTGAAGGAAAGACTGTGAGTATTTTTTTAAAAAAAACATTTAACCTCACAAGGAAAAGATGTTCAAGCTCTCAGTTTTAGTTTTGAGTTTTGGTTTGTCAGTACCAATAGCCAGAGCGCTAGAAATCCCTGAGGCTTCTTCCATTTGAAAAGAGTCCCAAAATGACTGAATTCAAACAAAGCATGTTGTCTAATCACAGCAGAGTTAAATGCTGTAAACTGATAATACGCTGTGTAGGATAGGCAGATATCTGTTAGATATCTTGGCAATCAAAAATAACACTTCTAAAAAAATCAATAGGTCAAGAAGAAATCACAAGGGAAATTAGAGAATATTTCTAACTGGATGATAATGACAGTACAACCTATGCAAATTTGTGGAATGCAGCTAAAGCAGTGATCAGAGGGAAATGTATTGCTTTTAACGCTTATGTTAGAAAGCAGGGGCCCGGCGTGGTGGCTCACATCTGTAATCTCAGAGGTTTGGGAGGCCGAGGCAGGGGGATCATGAGGTCAGGAGTTCAAGACCAGCTTGGCCAATACGGTGAAACTCCGTCTCTACTAAAAGTACAAAACTTAGCCCAGTGTTGTGGCACGGACTTGTAGTCCCAGCTACTCAGGAGGCTGAGGCAGAAGAATCTCTTGGACTCAGGAGGCAGACGTTGCAGTGAGCTGAGATTATGCCACTGTACTCCAGCCTGGGTGACAGGGTGAGACTTCATCTCAAAAAAAAGAAAAAGAGAAAAAGTAGGAAACAAAAGAAAACAGGCCCACGCTCTTTAGTTTTTATAACATCACTAAGTTCGTTTCCTTGCTGTTGACGTTGGTTATGCATGCATTTATTCTATAACAAAGACTTATTATGCATCTACAATGTTCAAGGCTTAGTATTAGGGGCTGGGAATGCCATAGTGAATAAGCACATATGGTCCCTGCCTTCATGAAGCTTGCTGAGTGATATTAATGAACATATTGGCCAGGTACAGTGGCCCACGGCTGTAATCCCAGCACTTTGGGAAGCCAAGTGGGAAGATTACTTCAACCCAGGAGTTTGAGACCAACCTGAGCCACAAAGTAAGACCTCCATCTCTACCAAAAAAATATAAAAAATAAAAATAAAAATTAGCCAGGCATCAAGGTGCATGGCTGTGGTCCCAGCTACTTGGGAGGCTGAGGTGGGAGGATAGCTTGAGCCTGAGAGACTGAGGCTGTAGTGAGCCATGGCTGCGCCACTGCACTCCAGCCTGGGTAACAGAGTAAGACCCTGTCTCAAAAACAAAAAGAACACCAAAAACTCTGACAAATTATCATAGAATTAGGAATTGTGATAAGTGTCTAATAAGAGCCAGTAGGTGCAGTGAACAGGGTGGTCTGGCTGATGTGATCAGACATGGCCTCTCCAGAGGTGATGTGCAAGCGGACGCATGAAGATAAGCCAGCCAGCCACGCTGGAAAGCAGAACAAGAGCTTTCTGGGCGGGCAGAGATCAGAGGCAGGCAATGGCCTGACGCCAGTCTAGCCGGAGCCTGGTGGAGGAGAGGGATGGAGGAGATTACAGAGACATGGACAGAGGCCAGATCACGCGGGGTCTTAGGGGCCAAGGCAAGAAGTTTAGATTTTATTCTCAGACCCCGGGAGGCCCCTGAGGGTTCAGTTCCACCATAACCCATGTTATTTCAGGTCAGGACTTTGGGGCTTGAGCAAGAGGCTCCAGAGCCTGAGCTGGTTAACAAGTCCCAGCAGAACTTACTCCAGGAACACCCGTGTGCCCCCAGCCCACACTCAGAATAACGTGACTTACCCAGGGATCCTGAGCCACCGACTCCACGCCCCATGAGGGGAAGAAAGCCAGGGGGATTGGCTACGGTCTGTCTCCACTCCATACCTTACACTGTGGCTACTCTTGGTGCAGACTACTCTGGGGTGAAAGGGGGGGTGCCAACAGCACCACACAGTGAGGCTGAGCTATCTGTAGCTGGAGTCTCACCAGCCGGCTGCTTTTTCCGCAGAAAGACGGAGGCTATATGAAGACGTATATCCAACCTGGTCCATACGTGGATCCTTTTACAGCAGTGACCCTGGACTGGCCGGACAATGACAAGGATTTACGCTTCCAATGGTCATGTGGTGGGTGACGATAGAGTTCTTGAATTGTCCTGTTTCACCAAGAAGTGGTGAGCAGCAGTCAGATTTTGTTGCTCTTTTTCTTAATCTTCACACCAGCTTTCCCTATGCCTGACATTTTGTGTAACTTACACTTCCCAAAGTTTGCAAATTCCATGGAAATAGGAGGTGAGACTGGGCGTGGTGGCTCATGCCTGTAATCCCAGCAATTTGGGAGGCCAAGGCAGGTGGATCGCTGGAGGTCAGGAGATTGAGACCAGCCTGGTCAACGTGGCGAAATCCTGTCTCTACTAAAAATACAAAAATTAGTCAGGCATGGTGGTGCACACTGTAATTCCAGCTGCTCAGGCGGCTGAGGAAGGAGAATTGTTTGAATCTGGAAGGTGGAGATTGCAGTGAGTCAAGATCGCATTACTACACTCCAGCCTGTGAGACAGAGCAAGACTCCATCTCGAAATAAATAAATAAAAAAGAAATAAAAGAAATAGGAGTTGGGAGAAAGCAGTGACAGAACAAGGGTGGCACTGAATGCAGGCAGTGAGGGGATCTAAAGAATTTTAAAACAATAATAAAACCTGAAAAGCTGGTCCACAAGCTGGCATTTCCAAACAACAGGGATAAAATGCTCCTCCCCTCTCATGTGAACTCCTCCCCTTACCCCAGCCCCTTGGTATATCCCTAGGGAGAGAATCCAGAAGGAGGAAGTGAGTCAGGAATTTTCCAGCAAACCAAAATGGCAACACTAGCACTCACATTGCAGCAATGCTATCCTCCTTTTTTATAGGCATGTATCGCTACATCACATTCTTTTACCTTTGAGAAATAAAATAAATGGCTCATGCCTGTAATCCCACCACTTTGGGAGGCTGAGGTGGAGGGATCACTTTAGGTAAGGAGTTTGGGACCAGCCCGGCCAATGTGATAAAACCCCGTCTCTACTAAAAAATAAAAAAATTAGCCAGACATGGTGACACATGCCTGTAATTCCAGCCTGGCCTCTTTTTTTCTCTCTCTCTCTTTTTGAGATGGAGTCTTACTCTGTCACCCAGGCTGGAGTGCAATTCGCAATGTCGGCTCACTGCAACCCCTCCCTCCTAGGTTCAAGCAATTCACCTGCCTCAGCTTCCAAGTAGCTGGGATTACAGGCATGCACCACCACCCCCAACTAATTTTTGTATTTTTAGTAGAGATGAGGTTTCACCATGTTGTCCAGGCTGGTTTCAAATTCCTGACCTCAGGTGATCTGCCCGCCTTGGGATTAGTGCTGGGATTAGGTGTGAGCCTGTGCATCTGGCGGTTGTGTGATCATTTCTTTACCCTCTTTTTGGACATTTAGATTGTTTTAAATTGTTTTTTCATATACAGTTCAATGTCTATTTATAACTGTGGTTACTTTCATAAATAAATTTCTAGAAATGGAATAATTGGGTCAAAAGTCATGCAACATTGTAAGGTTTTTGATATTAATTGTTACGTGGCCTTGACATCCTTCTGAACATTCGTTCTCATTATCTGAACACAGAGGATGCAAGTTTAGAGTTTAGGTGATTGAGCTGATGAACCTGAACTCTGAACATAGTTTGGAAATATGCTCAGGGAATATACCTTGGGAATACTCTCCCGGGACTGTAGATCTTGGGAATCTTGGAATTCTTGGAATATTCCCAGGAATCTTGGGAATATTCTCCCAGGGCTATAGATCCTCCTGGCCTCTCTCCTGCTGTATGTGCCACCATATCGGAGATGGTGGGAAGTGAAGTACTGATGAGTAAACATCAGTCAATAGAGTTGAAGGGCAGAGGATACAGAAACTTAGGGAGCTGCTGACATAAAGCAGGAGGTGACACAGCAGCCTCCCAGACAGAGGTGCAGCCTCCAAGATGGCAGTACCCCACAGTAGCCCACAGGAACATGGATCTATGGACAGCCTCATCCACAGGGAATGACAATTGCACCAGGATAAGCAGCTGCCCTGGACCTTCTCCTGGGGCCATAGATCCTCCTGGCTCCTCTCCTGCTACCTGCCTGCCTGAGCAGCAGTGCAACTCACTAGTACAAAGCAAGCCAACCACATCCTGCAGGTCTGCTCGGAGTTTGGGTGAAGCATGATTCATGTTCCCAAAAGCATCCCTCCACAGCACCATTTCTGCAACCTGCATTAAAAGTGACATTTTGGCTGGGCGCAGTGGCTCAGGCCTGTAATTCCACCACTTTGGGAGGCCAAGGCGGGTGGATCACCTGAGGTCGGGAGTTCGAGACCAGCCTGGTCAACATGGTGAAACCCCATCTCCACTAAAAATACAAAAATTAGCTGGGCATAGTGGTGCATGCCTGTAATCCTAGCTACTCTGGAGGCTGAGGCAGGAGAATCATTTGAACCCTGGAGGCAGAGGTTTCAGTGAGCCGAGATCATGTCATTGCACTCCAGCTTCAGCAACAAAAGTGAAACTCCATCTCTATCAATCAATCAATCAATAATAAAAGTGACATTACAAAAAAATTTAAAATCTCCATTTGGAGCTGATGTTATTATTAATGATCCCCTTCTTCTAAAAACCCCAAACCAGAAGGTAGCAGTGTGTGCCAAGTTCAGGGTTCCTGGAGGATAACAATGTCTGTCCATTTCTCTCAGGGCGTTGCTGGGTTCAGTGGAGCCACTGTGTAGAGAGGCAGCTGCTTCGCACAGACCAGAGGGAGCTGGTCGTTCCAGCATCTTGCCTGCCGCCACCTGATTCTGCTGTCACCCTGCGCCTGGCTGTTCTGAGAGGCCAGGAGCTAGAGAACAGGGCAGAGCAGTGCCTCTACGTGTCTGCAGCCCAGGATCTCAGGCCTCGAGTCAGGTGGGGCACGTGGGCGGTTCCTCCAGGGTCCTGATTCATTCAATCAGCCAACACTTACTGAGGACCCACTCAGGTTGGGGCTGCCTTTGGGTAGGGCTTGGTGGTCTCTGTTGGCATAGGGGTTAGTTACCACCTGGTGATCAGCACTGCTGGGCATGAATGAAGGAAGGGAGAGAGGGCACCTCTAGGAAAACTGCCCTGACTGGGGGTCAGAGAGGCTTCTCTAAGAAACTGCAGCTCAGCCGAGATTTGCAGGAGGAGGAATTCACAGAGGAGGGAAGGGACAGCTGGAGCAGGAACAGAGCAGGCAAAGGGAGGGAGCAGAGAATCATCAGGGAGCGAAAGAGGCTAGTGTCCTGAGGATGGAGAAGACAGAGGCCGAAGGAGCTGGTAGTGTAGGCAGGGCCTGGCTCAGGTGGGGCCTTGCAGGTCATGTCAAGATTTTAGCCTTTTTCCTAAGAGGGATACAGAGAAACCACCTGAGAGTTTTTTTTTTAAGATAGAGTCTCACTCTGTCTCCCAGGCTGGAGTGCAATGGCAGCGTCTCAGCTCATTGCAGCCTCTGCCATCCAGGTTAAAGCAATTCTCATGCCTCAGACGGCTGAGTAGCTGGGATTACACCATGCCCAGATAATTTTTGTATTTTTTGTAGAGGTGGGGATTCACCATGTTGGATAGGTTGGTCTCAAACTGCTGACCTCAGGTGATCCACCTGCCTCGGCCTCCCAAATTGCTGGGATAACAGGCATGAGCCACCACATCCAGCCAAGCATCCAACAGTTCTAAGCATGTTGCTTCAAAATGCTCTGGTGGCTCCTTGGAGAATGACTTGGAAGAGGGCAAGGGAAGACGCAGGGAGATTGCTCAGGCTCTTGCAGGAGTAAAGGTAAGGAGTTCAAGGTAGCTTGACCTATCAGCCAGTCCCTGCAGAAAGCAGAGGCCTCAACCAAACCAGGAATGAATGGAATAGAGCTGAGTGAAGGGACTGTTTACAGGTAAGGGCAGGAATAAGGAAACAAATTAGGGGCAAGAAGGCAGGACTACAACCAAGGGAAGCCATTGTCAGCCCCAGGACTGCAGGGGTAAGACAGCGGGATGGCATTACTAAAATGCCCTGGAAGCTGTTGCTATGGGAAAGGGACCTCCCAGAGGGAGCTGTGGCCTTGGTTGGAGGAGCACAGCCTCTCCCACCTGCAGCCCATCAGGGAAAGCAGGGACTAAACACCCCAGTGTCTCTCTCACCCTCCAGTCCTCCATCAGTGCTTCCCATTGGTTAGACCCAATCAGAAGCTGGAGGGTATGGCAGCTCGGGTGACGCAGTCTATAGAGCTCAGTCTCCCAGGTCAGAGCCGCAAGTTGGTGGAGAATGGAATGGAGAGGCAGATAATGTCCAGCACACGTGGACTAGGACAGACATGAGGAGAGAGAAGCATGAAGTTTCAAGAGCTATTGTCAAGTTCAGATCAAACGGGCACCCTGGGGATCGTCCCATGGAGGACAGGTCTACGCAAACCTACCCCAAAGTCCGAGGAAGCAGAGAGGCCAAAGAAAGAAGCTGCCAAATTTAGTTTCCAAGAAGGAAACATTTCAAAGAGACCTGTGAACAGAAACCACAATATCCAGGGTCGCTGCAAGACAAAATGCTGAATGCCAGCCCCCTTACCCCAGAACCAGGGCTTAGATACCATGGGGAAGGACTGTGTAGGAGAATCGTATGGAAAGGTAAGAACACTATGTGAATCTCTTTAAGGGCAGGATGCACAGTAAGTACTTGCTCTTACCCAGAGAACTGTAGAGAGCATAGAAATCTTAAGAGGCATTCCTGAAATCGGGGTTAATCAATAGTCAACATGGCAGATTAGCATCCAAGATGGAGTCACTTTGGCTTTCATAGAGACATCATGAGACATTATAGAGAAGGCCGAGAGTTTGGATCCAGACATACTGGTTCACGTTCTAGCTGCCCACTTAGAAGTTCCATCACTTAGGACAAATCACATAAGCTCTCAGGGCCTGGTTTGCTCATCTGTGATGTGGAGATTCTAATGTGTCACTCTAATACTGTGCGCACTGGACGGGCATTGTGATATGAGGGAAGTAATGTGTGTATGGCAGGCACACTGGTAAACACAACGTTAGTTTACTACTTCTGAACTAAAAAGAATCACAGAAATTATCTAGGCTATCCCCTCATTTTGCAGGTGGGGAAATGGGAAACTGAGGCTTAGAGAGTTTAAGTGATGTGGCCGGGCACAATGGTTCATGCCTCTAAATCCAGCACTTTGGGAGGTCAAAGTGAGTGGATCACATGGTCAGGAGTTTGAGACCAGCCTGACCAACATGGTGAAACCACATCTCTACTAAAAATACAAAATTAGCCAGTTATGGTGGCAGGTGCCTGTAATCACAGCTACTTGGGAGGATGAGGCAGGAGATTTGCTTGAAACCAGAAGGCAGAGGTGCATTGCACTCCAGCCTGGGAGACAGAGTGAGATTCCATCTCAAAAAAAAAAAGAAAAAGAAAAGAAAAAGGGTCATTTCTTACCCTCTCAAAGGACCTGAGAAGAACTGGGCAAAACACCAGCCAGTGGTCACAGTGCCTGTCTGAGTCCATTTTGCATCGTTACAAAGGAATATATGAGGCTAGGTAATTTTTAAAGAAAAAATGTTGACCGGGCGCAGTGGCTCATGCCTGTAAACCCCAGCACTGTGGGAGGCTGAGGGGTAGATCACTTAAGGCCAAAAGTTTGAGACTAGCCAGGCCAACATAGCAAAACACCGTCTCTACTAAAAATACAAACAAATTAACTGGGCATGGTGGTACATGCCTGTAATCCCAGCTACTTGGGAGGATAAGGCAGGATAATTGCTTGAATCTAGAAGGCAGAGGTTGCACTGAGCTAAGATCACGCCACTGTACTCCAGCCTGGTCGACAGAACCAGACTCTGTCTCCAAAAAAAAAAAAAAAAAAAGAAGAAGAAGAAGAAGAAGAAAGATTATTTGGTTCATGATTCTTTTGGTTGGAAAATCCAAGACTGCAACCTACCTCCCAGGTTCAAGCAATTCTTCTGCCTCCATCCCCTGAGTAGCTGGGATTATAGGCACCCTCCACCATGCCTGGCTAATTTTTTTATTTTTAGTAGAGATGGGGTTTCACCATGTTGGCCACGCTGGTCTCAAACTCCTGACCTCAGATGATCCACCCTCCTTGGCCTCCCAAAGTGCTGGAATTACAGACATGAGCCACTGTGACTGGCCATTTTTTTAACAACCAGCTCTGGGGGTCACTAGTAGAGCAGGAACTCAATCCTGAGGGAGGGCATTCATCATTCCTGAGGAATCCGCCTCCATGACCCAAACACCTCCCATTAAGCCCCGCCGCCAACATTGGGACTCATATTTCAAGATGAGGTTTTGGGGGACAAACGTCCAGACAATAGCAATGCCTGTTGGAGCTTCCTCACTCTGTCCTCTGTCTGCCTTTCAGCTGTGAGAGGAACTGCAGGCCAGTTAATGCCAGTGAAGACATTCTGCTCGGGGTCACCATGGGAGAGGACTCCCCAGTGGCTGTGTTCAGCTGGTATTTAGACAACACCCCAGCAGAGAAGGTGAGAACTGCAACAACCACTCAGGAATGGAGGCCGGGCACGGTGCCTCACACCTATAATCCCAGCACTTTGGGAAGCCGAGGCGGGTGGATCACGAGGTCAGGAGTTCAAGACCAGCCTGGCCAAGATGGTGAAACCTCATCTCTACTAAAATACAAAACTAGTTGGGCATGGTGGCAAGCGCCTATAATTCCAGGTAGGAGGCTGAGGCAGAGAATTGCTTGAACCTGGGAGGTGGAGGTTGAGGTGAGCCGAGAGCACGCCATTGCACTCCAGCCTGGGTGAAAAAGCGAGATTCTGTCTCAAAAAAAAAAAAAAGAATGGAAATCCCTTGCACTTTCAGCACACCCATGTTGCATGCCCAGTACAGGGTGAGGATTAGATCCACTCCGTGCAGAGCTTGTGGTGTGGGAATCAGGGTATTGGGCTGGGGAGAAAATTGGGGAATTGACAACAGGGGGAATGGGCACAAGGGAGCAAGAGCTCTGGAGAAACTTTGCAGCAGGTGCTGTTGGCATCCCAGCCAAGTCCCGCTTCCCAGACAGACAGTCCCAACTCCAGCTTTCATGGACTGGCCATTGGCCAACAACTGACAGGTGGATGGTCTAACAGCCCAGCCTCCGTGTCCCCAAGTAGGGTGATTTCAGTGAGGCAACTTACACTGCAGAGCTCCTGTGCAACCAGGCTGAGGCTGGGTGCCTCCCGTAACTGTTTTTTGCCTCATTTTATTCTCTGCTGTTTCTCTCTCTCCACTGCTTTTCCCTGTGAGCCCTCCTTCAATACATATCCCACCTACAAGACTAGGTACAGTGGCTCACGCCTGGAACCCCGGCACTTTGGGAGGCCGAGGCAAGCAGATCACCTGAGGTCAGAGGTTTGAGAACAGCCTGGCCAACGTGGTGAAACCCTGTCTCTATTAAAAATACAAAAACACTGGGGGGCATGGTGGTGGTTACCTGTAATCCTAGCTACTCAGGAGGTTGAGGCATGAGAATTGCTTGAAACCGGGAGACAGAGGTTGCAATGAGCCAAGATCATGCCACTGCACTCTAGCATGGGCAGCAGAGTGAGACTCTCTCAAAAAGATTTTCTTTTTTTTCGAAACAGAGCCTCGCTCTGTTGCCAGGCTGGAATCCAGTGGTGCGATCTCAGCTCACTGTAATCACTGCCTCCTGGGTTCAAATGACTCTCCTCCCTCAGCCTCCCCAGTCACTGGGATTACAGGCATGTACCACCATACCTGGCTTATTTTTTGTATTTTTAGTAGAGACGGAGTTTCACAATGTTGGCCAGGCTGGTCTCGAATTCCTGACCTCAGGTGATCTGCCCACCTTGGCCTCCCAAAGTGTTGGGATTTCAAGTGTGAGCCACTGTGCCCAGCTCAAATATAAATAATAAGCTACACACAAATCCTCATCTCAGGCTCTGCTTCTGGGGAACCCAACCTAAGACAAACACCCCAATGAGGCTGGAAAGTGTATCTTCCAGGTGACTCCTCGGGGAGCTGGGGCTGCCTGTCCTCCGTTCGTCAGCAATAAATCTGAAAGGCTGCCTAGCACTCAGAAGCTGCTGTCCTACTGCAGTCCAGTGGCCTGGCTGTGGTGTCAGGAGCCCTGTGCGATGCTCTTTCAGGCTGAGACCCTCCCGGATGTCTGCAGACTCAGAGGATTTTGGCCAAGTTCCTTAACCCTCCTCCAGAGTAACACCTCCACACTGCGGCTGAACAGCTCCTTTCTGCAGACCCAGGGAGAGGTCATCCGAATCAGAGTCACAGGTGCGAGGTCTCCCTTTCATCTCCTCTCAGGGAACCCAGATACACCCAGAAACATTCACATATTGGGCATCAGTTTATTTTTTTTTCTTTTAAATATTCAAATAGAGAGATGGAGCCTCACTATATTGCCCAGGCTGGTCTTGAACTCCTGGACCAAAGCCATCCTCCTGCCTCAGCTTCCTAAAGTGCTGGGATTGCAGATGTGTGTCACCATGCCCAGCGAGGGCATCAGCTTAGTGCAAAGGCCACCACGCAGGCTCTGGTGTGAATTGCAACCCTGCCACTTTCTACCAGGGAGACTTTAGGCAGAGGATTTTGCCTCTCTGTGCCTCAGTTTTCTCACATGTAAACTGGGATAATCAAAATGCCTGCCTCAGAATGGTTATTTTGCAGGATGAATGAGATCACCCCAGTGTCACACGCAGGTCATTCTGGGGCCGTGCAACCCGCATGCTCTGCCAGGATTCTTCAGGGCTTCTCAATTAAAAGAAGCCCAGTGTGGGAAACACAGCTTCTCAAAAAAACAAACAACGGAGGTGATGATTCTTTTTAGGAAGGATGACTTTGCTTCCATGTTTCCCGAAGTGGCCCACAGTCCATGCGAATCAGGATAAACTAGAGTGTTAATTAAAAATGCACACTCTCGAGTCCACCCCAAACTTTCGGATTAGGTCTAGGCCAAAGAATGAGTTTTTATGGGTTAAAATTCTCTTCCTGCCCAGTTCTTCCAGGCATGCGCTCTCTGAAAACCCAGGGGACTACTCCAGGTGATGTGGGATGTGACTGCAGGTCCACTGGTGGCTCTTTACAGTGTCCTGGGGGCCTGGGAAGACTGTGCTTCAGAGTAGGCTCAGCCTGATTCCAGATCCAGGCTCTGGTCCGTCCTGGCTCCATGATTTTGAGCATGTAAACTCCCACCTCACGAGATCTCTGTAGGGAAGCTATTATCGTCAGCCCCATTCCACAGATGAGGAGCTGACTCCTGAAAAGGTCAAGTTCTCAGCCCAGGTGCAGTGGCTCATACCTGTAATCCCAGCACTTCGGGAGGCTGAGGTGGGAGGATCCCTTGAGGCCAGAAGTTTAAGACCAGCCCTGGAAACAGAGCAAGACCCTGTCTCTACAAAAATTAGAAAACTAAAGGCGGGGCGCAGTGGCTCACGCCTATAATCCCAGTACTTTGGGAGGCCAAGGCAAGCAGATCAAAAGCTCAGGAGTTCGAGGCCAGCCTGACCAACATAGTGAAACCCCATCTCTACTAAAAATACAAAAATTAGCTGGGCATGGTGACACCCACCTGTAGTCCCAGCTACTCAGGAGGCTGAGGCAGAATGGCTTGAACCTGGGAGGCGGAGGTTGCAGAGCCAAGATCACACCACTGCACTCCAGCCTGGGTGACAGAGCGAGACTCCCTCTCAAAGAAGAAAATTAGCCAGCCATGATGGTGCACTCCTGTGTTCCCACTTATTCAAGAGGCCAAGGCAGTAGAATCACTTAAGCCTACGAGTTCAAGCCCACAGTAAGCTATGTTGGCAGAACTGGACTCCAGCCTTGGCAACAGAGCAAGACCCTATCTCTAAAAAGAAAAAAGATAAGAAAAAAAACTGGAAAAGAAAAGGTCAAGTCCAAGGTCACTTGGTTAGCAAATGTCAGAACTAAAATCCAAGCTCAGGTCTGTCTGATTCTCTCCCCCTATCTTGCCCAGTTTCTCAAAGTGAGGCCCTGGGATCCCTTGCATCAGGGAGAGTTGTTTGGGGTTTAGTTGTTTAGTTGTTAGATATGTAAATTTCCGGGCTCTCCCCGGAATCTCCAGAGATATTTGAGGCTTTTTCTTTGAAGTAGGGCCCAGGAATCTTTGTGTTTAATAAGCTCCTGGGGTGATTTAACATCAGGATGGAGTTTATGGGCCCCTATTGCCCCCTGAGCATGATCTGTCTTCACTCCCAGCATTGAGCAGCCATGCCTATGGGGAGGATACCTATGTGATCAGCACTCTGCCTCCCCCCGAGGTGCCTGCCTGCACCATTGCCCCGGATGAGGGTACCGTTCTGAAGAGCTTTGCCATCTTCTGCAACACCTCCACGGCCCTGGGACCCTTGGAGTTCTGCTTCTGTTTGGAATCAGGTACTGGCTGAGGACTCTACTCTTCCCTCAGCTCCTGGGCTCATCGTCTTGCAGAACAGGGGCCTGTTCTCTCTGGGAGCTGCAAAGAATGTGTTCTGTGTGTGAGAGATGTTGGCAGGATCAGGGCTCCCCCAAACCTCAACCCCTATCACCAAGACACTGACCCAGCCATCGATCCACAGAGACATGAGAAGCTGGACTCATCAGTAGCTCTTCCACAACAGAAAGCCAAAATCCATTGTCCTAGCACAGGACATTGATGGAGTGAAATGAATAAGGATACCCAAAAGTATGACCATGTGGGGCTGTCACCAAGACACCATCCTCCCTCTCACCCCCTCCCCTACACACTCGGAGTAGTTGGGACTTCCGGAAGCCTAGAGCTATTCAGGAAGACAGAGATGGGTCTGGTTAACAGAATCTTCAACAATTTCATTGACGATGCTTTGCAGGCGGCCCCAGGGAATGGGTGATATTGCAGGATGAACTCAGCTGAAAGAACATTTTTGCAGAGGTATACGGGTGACAAAATGGAAGGCCCCATCCACAATGTGGAAAACCCTGCACGGTCTCCTGCTGTCACCCTAACCACCCACACCCTGGGACAGCCAAAGGCATTAATTAGCAGGAGAGATGGGGGAGCCACTCACATTGCATTTATTCTTCCATTTGGGGAGTGATTGGTCCTTGGAGGGTCATCTGAGTTCTTATCTCCTCCCAGTGGGCTTTTATTTTGAGACAGTCTCACTCTTGGTGCTCAGGCTGGAGTACAGTGGTGTGATCACTGCAACCTCTGCCTCCCAGGTTCAAGTGATTCTCCTGCCTCAGCCACCTCAGTAGCTGGGATTACAGACACCCACCACCTCGCCAGGCTAATTTTTGTATTTTTAGTGGTGATGAGGTTTCACCATGTTTGCCAGGCTAGTCTCGAACTCCTGACCTCAGGTGATCCACCTACTTTGGCCTCCCAAAGTGCTGGGATTCCAGGCATGAGCCGCTGCACCCAGCAGGGCTTTGGCATTTTGTGGTCTGAAAATGTTCTAGTCAGACTGTAGTTTTCCTCCAAAGTCAGGCACCAAGAGTGTTGCCAGGATGCTCCCCCAAACCCAGTATAAAACATCACAGTGACATAAACACTGCACCTTGAATGGGGAAAAGTGCACATCAGCTGTTATAAGACCCAAGGGAGTGTAGTTTTCACAGGCGCCCTAATAGATGTGGAAACACCCAGCTCTTAAGAGGATTGTGAATGGGGCTGAGCCTGGAAGGAGAAAGATCAAGCAAGGTAAGTGGATTTTATTTCAAACTTGCATGCCCCCAAAGGGAAAGGCCAGAACAGCTGCTCTAACTCCAATAAGCTATTTTGCTTTAATACCTCTCCCGCCTCATCCAAGTGAGCAGGGAGGCAGGAAAGTGTGGCTCTAGAAAAAGGAGTTCCAGGCTGGGTGCAGTGGCTCATGCCTATAATCCAAGCACTTTGGGAGGCCAAGGTGGGTGAATCACCTGAGGTCAGGAGTTTGAGACCCAATGTTTACATGTTTTGTAGAAACAAGGTCTTCCTAAGTTACCCAGGCTGGTCTTCAACTCCCGGCCCCTGAGCTAATTTTTAAGGTGGTGTTGTTGCTCCTCCTCCCCCCCTTGTTCTTTTTCTTCCTCGGGCAGATCACGAGGTCAAGAGATTGAGACCATCCTGGTCAACATGGTGAAACCCTGTCTCTTAAAAAAACAAAAAACAAAAAACAAAAACAGGCCGGGCACAGTGGTTCATGCCTGTAGTCCCAGCACTTTGGGAGGTCAAAGTGAACAGATCACGAGGTCAAGAAATCGAGACCATCCTGGCCAACATGGTAAAACCCCATCTCTACTGAAAATACAATAATTAGCCAAGTGTGGTGGCACGCACCTGTAGTCCCAGCTACCCGGGAGGCTAAAGCAGGAGAATTGCTTGAACCCAGGAGGTGGAGGTTGCACTGAGCCAAGATGGTGCCACTGCATGCCAGCCTGGCAACACAGCAAGACTCTGTCTTTTTTTTTTTTTTTTTTTGAGATGGAGTTTCGCTCTTGTTACCCAGGCTGGAGTGCAATGGCGTGATCTCGGCTCACTGCAACCTCCACCTCCTGGGTTCAGGCAATTCTCCTGCCTCAGCCTCCCGAGTAGCTGGGATTACAGGCACGCACCACCATGCCCAGCTAATTTTTCTTATATATTTAGTAGAGACGGGGTTTCACCATGTTGACCTGGATGGTCTCGATCTCTTGACCTTGTGAGGCCACCCACCTCGGCCTCCCAAAGTGCTGGGATTACAGGCTTGAGCCACTGCGCCCGGCCCGACTCTGTCTTAATAAATAAATAAAATAAAAAATTTTAAAAAACCTGTAAATGGGTTATTTTTCCTGCAATTTTTAATGGATTTTAATAAAATTATTCCAAAGTTACAGCAACCTGCAGATGCCTAAAGAAAACAGTGAATCAGCATACATGGCTGTCTACTCCATAAAAGTGTGGAATCCCAAGAGCCTGCCAGGCCTTCGAGAGCTGTGGCTTTTGTGTCCCTGTGACTGGGCTCTACCTGAGTGGGCTGCAGGTAGAGATGCCCCCTTATCCATCAATTTCTGGTTTTGCCAGGTTCCTGCTTACATTGTGGCCCTGAACCTGCCCTGCCATCAGTGTATCTGCCACTTGGAAAGGAGAACAATGACTCTGAGCTGACAGTAGTTATTTCTGCCACCAATCGTGCAGGGGACTCAAAACAGACCCAGGCCGTGGTTAAGGTGGGTGGTGACAGTGGCCTCTGTTTCTTTACTGAGAAAAATTATCCACTCACATGAACCTCACCAAAAGGGTGGCTGGATGGAAGCCAGTCAGGGGTATTGCCACATCAGTCAATGATTCATCCATTCATTCCACAAAGATTTACATGGCATTTACCATGTACCACATCCTAGGGGTATAGTAAGGGACACAACAGACACAGTCTCTACCTTTGTAGATCTTATGACTTCGTGGCCAGAATAGGGGGAGGGTCTTGGGAGCTGGTAGGCAGAGGGGGGTTGAAGAATGACTCTGGCATGAGTTAGGCCAGCACCTGTAGACAGCTCAGAGAAAGTAGGACCAAGATGGGCCAACAAAGACAACGAAAGGCCTGGATAAGATCCCAAGAAGAGGCTGGGCACAGTGGCTCATGCCTGTAATCCCAGTACTTTGGGAGGCTGAGGCAGGCAGATCACCTGAGGCCGGGAGTTTGAGACCAGCCTGACCAACATGGAGAAACCCCGTCTCTACTAAAAAGACAAAATTAGCTGGGCGTGGTGGCGTATGCCTGTAATCCAGGCTACTTGGGAGGCTGAGGCAGGAGAATCACTTGAACCCAGAGACAAGAGTCGCAGTGAGCTTACATTGCCATGTTGCCCTCCAGCCTGGGCAACAAAAGTGAAACTCTGTCTCAAAAAAAAAAAAAAAATCCCAGAATTATAAGAGTCAGAAGCCAGATTGAGGTGGAAGAGGTTGAGAACAATAGGATGAGGGCAGCCGGTGGCAGAGCAGTGACTTGTCCAAGACTGGAGCCAACCAAGGCTTGGTGTGGGTGGCTGTCAGCTGCCTGGAGTGAGCAGGTCTGGCTGCCCTTCAGCCTCAGAAAGTGCCCGAGAGCCCCCAGGTCAGGCCGAAGTCATCCAGTCCTGCTCTGACCCTACATGAAGAACCCTGACTTCAGATGCCAGGTCGATCCTAGCAGGTTCTGAGCACCTTTCTGATTTCCCAACAGGTGACACTCGGAGACACATGTGTTGAGGATGTAGCATTCCAGGCTGCCGTGTCAGAGAAGATCCCCACAGCTCTGCAAGGCGAGGGTGGCCCTGAGCAGCTCTTCCAGCTGGCCAAGGCCTTGTCCTCTGTGCTGAACCAAGAGCACGAAAGCCAGGGCTCAGGACAGTCGCTGAGCACGGATGCCAGACGGAAGGTGCCTGCAGTGGGGGCTCCTTTCATTCCCTTCCTCTGGGGCCCCAGGGTCTGCATGTGGCCATCCAGGCTGTGGATCAGGGTTCATGGATCAGGGGAGAAGCATGTGGTGTCTCCCAAGTGGCTGACACCACCTGCCTCTCCAGTCTTTCTGGTGTGACTTAAAATGAAGAAAATGCCTTCTTCCTTGGTAACCTGCTTTCTTGGCTGGCCCTCATGGAGGCGCAGGTCTCTGGGACAGGGGACAGTTTAGAGCCCATCACTCCCTCCCCCTCACGTTGCAGATGACAAAGCAGAGGTACAGAGGAGAAAGGAGACTGCCCTCGGTCACATGGGTAGTGGTTTGGAGTTGGACCACAGATGGTGTTCCAGCTTTTGTCTCTTACCACCATTTACACTGTCACAGGTCAGGGACCAAACCTCTCTCAGCCTCAGTTTCCCCACATGGAAAAGAGGAACAGGAATACTGTTTTCCTCATACTATTGTGGTAAGAGTTAAATAAGAATTACAATCACTGCAACTAAAAAACTAGATAAGGCTGCCAACATTCAACCAGTATTAATCTACAAAAATGGCCATTCAATGTGTTACAACCTCATATTATAAACATTTGCAAAACGTATGATTGCGTCCACTCCCAGTGTCTGCCACATGAGTTGTGTGTGTGCGTTTCTGAATTTCATGCCATTCTGGTCGCAGGTGCTACCCTGAGACACGACTTATTTTCAAAAACTGCCAAATTCTACAGATTCAACTTGAAGATTTGGAGAAAGCTCGAGACATCCTATAAACATTTGCTAGGACTGCTGTTACAAACGGCCACAAAGACAGTGGCTTAACATAGCACACGTTTATTCACTTTATAGTTCTGGAGGCTGGAAGTTTAAAATGGGGTTCAGTGGGAAAAACCAAGGTGTCAGCAGAGGAGCAAACCTGGAGGCTCCAGGGCAGAAGCTACTCCTTGCCTTTCCCAGGTTCTCGCGGCACCTGCACTCCTTGACTCTTTTCCTCAAAGCCATCCACACAGCACCTCCAAAGCCCTCTCCTCTCCCTCTCTCTCCACCCTTCCCTCATCTTCTTTCCCTTTTTTCTCTTCCCCTCCCCACCTGCCTCCATCACCCATCTCCTTTCCTGACTAATGGCCCTGCCTCTGCTGTATAAGGATCATGTGATGACATTGGTCCCACCTGTTCACCTGGGATCATCTCTCAGTCTCAGAATCCTTAACTTGATTGCATCTCCAAAATGACTTAGCCAAAGTGCCTTTTGCCACATGTGGTAACATATTCACAGGTTTCAGGGATGTGACTGTGGGCAACTTCAGGGGGCTGTTATCTGCCTATCACATAACCTATGAGGCAAACAGAGGTCTGCAGGGCTTTAGAAACCCCCAATGAGTCCAGGTGCAGTGGCTCATGCCTGTAATCCCAGCACTCTGGGAGGCTGAGGCAGGTACATCACTTGAGGTCAGAAGTTTAAGACCAGCCTGGTCAAGATGGTGAAACTCTGTCTCTACTAAAAATACAAAAAATAGCCAGGTGTGGTGGTGCACACCTGTAATCCCAGCTACTCAGGAGGCTGAAGCCTGAAAATCACCTGAACCCAGGAGGCAGAGGTTGCAGTGAGCTGAGATCATGCCACTGCACCCCAACCTGGGTGACAGAGTGAGAATCCATCTCAGGAAAAAAACAAGAAAAAAGAACCCCTCAATGAGCCTATTCATTCCTGACCCTGCACCTGCATCTTCCTGACACTACTTCATGGAGCCCTGAAATTTCATTTCTTCTTCTGCCTTCTCTCCCCTCCCAAGGTCAGAGAGCATGTGCTGGGGTCGCTGTCTGCGGTCACAGCCAGCCTGGAAGACTTGCAGCGGGTGCAGGAGCTGGCCGAGGTGCTGAAAGAGATGACCCACCAGAGTGAGGAACTCACACCCTCGGCTCAGGTGAGTAGCTCCCATCCACTGAGGCTGCCATGGGATACGCTCCTTCATGGCAGGGTGGGTGACAACCCAGATCAGCATAGGTTGAAGGGGTCCCTTGGTCACAGGGCTCCCGTGGGGCTGCCAAGACCCCTGCCATCTTCTTTCTAGGGATACTGCATGGGGGATTCATGGGAAGGTGCCCCTCCTGCAGCCTCTGTACCTCACACTGGGTAAGAGGGCCTGTTTTCCCAGACTCTCACTCACCCATCTGCTGGTGAGCAACTTGATGGAGTAACTGAACCTTATTAATATTTGGGTGGCCAAGTGTGTCTTCTCTGACCCCCAGAGCCTACTCTACCTGCCCCTTTGGCTGGGAATTCATACAGTGAACTCAGTGACTAATGTGGCTGGTGTATAAATACCCTAGCTCCCTCAACCCTCTTGATGGATAATCCCAAGCAGGATTGAATCCCAGATAATGGGCTTGATCACTCTCCTATACTGGCTTCCACCCTTCCCTATCACACCCCCCCCACATTCCCCACAACTGTTTCTTAAGATCATCTCCAAATAAATGACTTGCTCCCAAATCCTTGCCCCACGATCTGCTTCTTGGAGAACTCAAAACACCATGTTCCCAGGGTTCTGACAGCCAAGGGTTAAAAAAGAAACCATAAGCCAGGCAAGGTGGCTGATGCCTGTAATCCCAGCACTTTGGGAGGCAGAGGCAGGAGGACCGCTTGAGGCCAGGAGTTTGAGACCAGCCTGGGCAACACAGTGAGACCTCATCCCTTCAAAAACAAAGGTGGGACACAGTGGCTCACCCCTATAATCCCAGCACTTTGCGAGAGTGAGGCAGGGTGGATTGTCTCAGGTAAGGAGTTTGAGGCCAGCCTGGCCAACATGGTGAACCCCTGTTTCTACTAAAAATACAAAGATTAGCTGGGCGTCTACCTGTAGTCCCAGCTACTTGGGAGGCTGAGGTGGAGATTGCAGCAAGCCGAGATCATGCCACTGCACTCCACCATGGGTGATAGAGCAAGACTCCATCTTAAGAACAAACAAAAACAGCAAAACAAAATTGGTTGGACATCATGGTGAATACCTGTAATCCTAGCTACTTGGGAGGCTGAGGTGGGAGGATCACTTGAGCCCAGAAAGTCAAGGCTGCAGTGAGCTGTGGTTGTGCCAATGCACTCCAGCATGGGTGACAGAGCAAGAGCCTATGAAAAAATAACAATAAAGAGAAGCCCTAAAAACAGGAAAAGGGGACCAGCACAGTGGCTCATGCCTATAATCCCAGCACTTTGGGAGCCTGAAGCAGTAGGATAGCTTGATCCCTAGAGTTCAAGTCCAGTCTGTGCAACACAGAGAAACCACATTTACAAAAAAAAAAAAAAAAAAAACCCAAAAAACAAAACCTGCACACACAAACAACAACAGCAGCAAAAAAAAACAAACAAACAAACAAACAAACAACAACAAAGAAAACCAAGTCTAATATAGTGGCTCATACCTGTAGTCACAGCTACTTAGGAGGCTGAGGCATAATGATCACTTGAGCCCAGGAGTTCGAGGTTACAGCGAGCCATGCCTGCACTATTGCACTCTAGCCTGGGCAACAGATCAAGACTGTCTCAAAAACAAAGGAAAAAAAAACAAACAGAAGAGGAGAGAACCGTCCTGGCTTTGTCCCACCCACTCTGGTAGGAGGTTGTGCCCCTAAAATCTTCCAGCCTGAAGCCAGCAAGGCTGGTCTGTATTCTGGGGCTCATTATTGATGTAACACTTCCCATTTACACACCCATTTGCTAATCCATCTATTTATATGCATATACACTGTATATATGTGTACCTGTACACATCCTCCCCTCTATCCTTCTATGCATTCATGCACGCATTAATTTCATCATCCATTTAACAAATGCTTCCTGAATGTCGAGTATGTGCCAGGTAGTGTGCAATTCATTGAGAATTCAGCAGCAAATTATATAGACATGGCATCTGCCATTATGGTCCTTTCAGACTACTGAGACAGCCAGACATTAGACAAATAATTTCACAAATACATATAAAACTACCAAATTTGAACATGTATTATGTCCATCCACCCACCCACACAACCATCCACCTATTCATTCACCTACCATCCACCCATCTATCATCTATCATTCATCCATCCGCCATCAATTTATCTTCCACCCATTCATCCATTCACCTATCATCCATCCATCTATCTACTTATCCATCCATCTATCTACTTATCCATCCCTCATTCTCCATCCACCCACCCACCATTCATCCACCCACACATCCATCCATCCATCATCCACTCATCTTCCATCCATCCATTCATTCTCCACTCATTTTTCCACCCATCCACCTACATCCATATATCCATTTAACCAACCACCTATTCATCCTTCATCCATCCATCCATCCATCCATCCATCCCCTCGTTATTGAATGTTCCTGAAGACCTACTATGTGCTGGGCACTCTGGGAAGCATTCAGAGGCAGACTAGGGTACTCTCCTGAAGGATCTCAGAGGACTGTAAGGTGGGAGGACCTGGTCTCAAGTCAGAGATACAGGGAGCTTGCGTGCCAGGTCTGGCACAGCTCTTTCCTGGCTTGTTCCCCTCTCCTTGCTTCCCTTGTCCTTCACATGATGCAGGGACTGGTCTAGCTTAAGCAGGGGCTCACACTGCTTTTTCTTATTTTGGTGAACCCAGTGGGGAGCCAGCTGGGCTCTACAGCGTGCCAGTGAGGCCCTGTTGACAGCAAGTGCCAAGGCCCACCCTGAGGACCACAGGCGCCAGGCAGCCACCAGGGACCTGTTTCAGGCTGTGGGCAGTGTACTGGAAGCTTCCCTGACCAACAGACCAGAAGAGACTGCAGAGGCCAGTGGCAGCCAGGTGGGTGTCCAGGCCAGATGTAGACCTCACACACACTGAATGCTCAGCTCACACCAGCTTTTCTAGGTGGAGCTTTTCCCCTGATCTTGCAGATGAGGAAACTGAGGCACAAGGTTAAGGTGCTGCTCTGGGAGTTAGAAGAAAATTTCCATAGAACAGGGCTTCTGGGAGGCAGCGTGGTGTGGTGGGCAGACCACAGGCTCTGGAAGGAGGCAGCTGAGTTTGAATTCTGCCTCTGTTGCTTAGGAGGCTTGTGACTTGGGCAAGTTACAGAGCTTCTCGAAGCCTCATTTCCTGATGGGTAAATCAAGGCAGTCTGCCTCATCCCATGTAAGCCGCCAACTGGAGAGATCATATGGGCCCCACAGCAGGTCTGGGTAAACTCGTGGCTCATTTTACCCAGAACACAGAAGAGAGGCAGCTACCCAGAGTAAAAACAGGTGTAGCAGTGTCTCATACGGCCCCAGCATCCTGGTAGGGACGTGACCTCTTGGATGGCATCATGACAGAGCCACAAAACCCATTCCTTCCTGTTACACAGTTCCTTATCACATGGGGCCATCACCTCTATTCAGGAAGAAATGAAAGACACGCAACACACAAGGATGCTTGGATGCACACACGCACATGCTCAGACACACTCCAACACTTATGCACTCAATCTCCACAAACACACTCACACTCAAAAACACATGGTCATGCTCACACATACTGAGAGACCTTCAAACCCTCACACGGCCTCAAGCACACACTTTTGCACACAGACGCACATTTACACATCCACAGCGTCACACAGGGCCACGCACTCACACGTATTCATGCACATACTCGCAGACTCTCATATATGGTTGCACACTCTATAATCATGCAATCATCTGTGCACCCTCACCCACACTTAAATGCTTGTATGCACACACACTGAGGACCACACTCACATTCACTCATACATACACCCGCTCAAACACTGACATTCACATGCAGTGACATCACCCTCACACATGTGTGTTCATGTGCGTGTACACACACACACACACAATCTGTGCCCCAATAGGAATTCCGTGCAAACACCCAGCCCTTCCTGGATCCCTGCGCCAGCCATGGCATCAGGACGAATCTCATCTGGGGGTTGGGATGGGTGGGGAGCAGAGTCAAAGCCCAGGTGACCTGGGAAATGGCCTCGCTCTCAGCTGTTCATTTCCCCTGGAACAGGCTGTAGACTCCTCGCGGATTTCAGGAGCTCAGAGAGCCACATTCCCTGACGGTTCAGCACACAGCCTCTGGAGCCACTTGCTTTGCCCTGAGTCCTGGCTCTTCCCCTTATCAGCCTGTGACCTCCTACAGTCTCCTACCCTCTCTCTGCCTTCACTGCCATCTGTCCAATGGGGCCAGTAAAGCTACTGTCACACCAAGTTACCGTGAGGATGGAATGGGCTCACAGACACCAGTCTGGAAGCTTTATGAGTGCTGCTCTTAGGGCCACCTCCGAGGCAGTCTTCTCCCTCCTCTCTGTCCTCTCCTGAACCTGCTGAAGGTCCCACACTGGCCTGGGGACAGTGACCAAAGGTGGTTTATGGCAGCAAAGGTGTTGTATGGCAGCGGGTCCAGAGCCACATTCTCCTAACATTATCCTGCCTCCTTTTCTAGACTGCCACAGTGCAGCGGCTGCTTGGCGTCATGGAACATGTGCAGACCTCCCTCCTGCTGGGAAAACTGCCGGGGGGCCTTCCAGCTGTGCTGGCCACCCGCTCCATCTCTGTGTACACAAATAGGTACAAACCAGCTGCACCATCAGTCTGCAAGAAAGCTCATCTCCTAACCTGGCTCATTCCACACCTGCACTCCAAGACTTTGTCCTAGGGAGAGCTCAAGAGACCAGCCTTGGGGATGGAGAAGGACAGGACCTAGAGCTGGGAAGGGCTTTCCACCAAGAGAAGGTCCCCTTCCACCGTGTTGAGTGTTTGCACAGCACAGTAAGGGAGGTATGGAGTGCCAGGCCCAGTGTTGGAGCCACCTGAGAGTCCCGAGAGATGGTCACATGGCAGCCATGCAGGCAAGGGGGCTGAATGAATAGGACCAGCCTGCTGTCAACCATGCCCTGCATGTTTCTGGCAAGCCACTGCTCCTTGGGCTTGCAGAGACTCAAGATCCACTAACCTTGGGAGCACATGTGCACTTGTGCGCACATACACACACACATGCACAGAGGGCTCATCTGTCAGTGGGCACTGACCCCATACCTGGGATGCTCCGTACCTTCCATTCCTCCACCTGACAAGCAGGATCTGGATAGTGCTGCTGGCAACACTGGGACCTCCCTGCCCCAGGCCTCAGTTCCTCCTGCCAGGGTTGCCCTCTTAGACCCCAGAGGCAGTTTCCCAAAGCAGTATCCCGATTAGAGGAATGATCTGAAATGGGGTCCCCAACACCATCAGATGGGACAAAGTCAAAGACCCAAAAAGATGGGGCTGAGTCAATGGCATCAAAGGTCAAGGCAGGAAGGGGAAACCACCCTGGAGAAAAACATGCATCTCAGCTCATTTATTCATTCCATGAAAATATTTATGGACCAGCTGTTATATGCCAGGCACTGTTGTAGACATTGGGGGTACAGTGGTAAACAAGGCTGGTAAAGCCCGACCCTCACAGAGCCTCCAGTCTAGCTGCCTCTTGTGCTGCTTCTGCTCAAACAAACATGCTGAACCACTTACAGGGATTAAAACACACCCTCCCCCGCTGCCCACGCTGTCAGAGAAGCTGGGCTCCCAGTAGTGCAGGAGGCTCCCGAAATCATCTTCCTCAAACACTGACTGTCTCCTCCCTCCCCTACCACCTCTGCTCTCACCTTGTGGCCAGAATACAACCCTGGAGCTGGCAAGGCTTCTCCCTGCACACCGCTGCCGCAGACTCTGCAAGCTTCACTCTTCCTGCTGCCTCCCTGCTCGGCTCTCTGGAGGACGGCCAGGAACCTGTGGATATAAAGGTAACAATAGCAGTAGCGTCCTTCGGGACAGCCTTTACCATCCGCAGAGCACTTTCACATGCATTTGCTGATGTGTATTTAGTATGATAATACCCACTATACAGGTGAGGTTCAGAGACTTTCCCAAAGCCACAAGTAAAGTGGCTCTGCTGGGCTTCAGACCCAGACCTCGGGGCTCCCAGATATTCACCCTCTTTCCACTGTGTTGCAGAATTTCTCCAACAGCCTTGATTCAGGAAGTCACCTGAAATAAAGCTCTTCAGCTTAGTGTCCTAAACTCGGAAACAGCCAACCCAGGCTCTTTTCCATCCCCAAACTAAAACACATCAACTGTGTGCTCCCTGAGTCCTAATGAAAGCAGACTAATATCTTTCTCTTAAAAACGTACTGGCCTTTGGGGAAGAAAGACGTGGATGGGGAGTCCAAAACGGGCAGATCACCTGAGGGTAGGAGTTCGAGACCAGCCTGGCCAACATGGTGAAACCCCGTCTCTACTAAAAAAACACGAAATTAGCTGGGCGTGGTGATGTTCACTGTAATCCCAGCTATTCGGGAGACTGAGGCAGGAGAATCACTTGAACCCAGAAAGTAGAGGTTGTAGTGAGCCAAGATGGTGCCATTACATTAGAGCCTGGGTGACATAGCAAAACTCCATGTCAAAAAAAAAAAGACTTGGATGGTTTTACATTCCAGTCACTGCTCAGCCAAAGCAAGTCTGATTTGGGTCCTCTAGGGCCAGCTCTCTGCGGCCACAGCCCTAAGGCTGGGAACATGCCAGGGGAACCAGCAGCAGTGGAAGGCAGGCCCCACCAGGCCCCACCCCACGGGTAAGGGCTGCTGCTTCTTGGGTCTTAGGGCCTTGTCTTTCATCCTCCAGCCCCTCAGGGAACTTGCCCAACACTCCTTGCTCTTTGTTTCAGATGATGAGTTTCCCAAAGAGCCCCTTCCCAGCCCGAAGCCACTTTGATGTCAGCGGGACTGTTGGTGGCCTCCGTGTGACCAGCCCTAGTGGGCAGCTGATACCTGTGAAGAATCTGTCAGAGAATATCGAGGTAGAAGTTTGGGGTGTTGTCAAAAGTCAGGTGGGGCCAGGTGTGGTGGCTCAGGCCTGCAATCCCAGCACTTTGGGAAACTGAGGTGGGCGGATCACTTGAGGGCAGGAGTTTGAGTCCAGCCTGGCCAACATGGTGAAACCCCATCTCTACTAAAAATACAAAAATTAGCCAGGCGTGGTGGCTCAGGCCTGTAATCCCACCTACTCGAAAGGCTGAGGCAGGAGAATCGCTTGAACTGGGAGGTGGAGATTGCAGTGAGCTAAGATTGTACCACTGCACTCCAGCCTGGGTGACAGAGAGAGAGAAAAAAAAAAAAGTCAGGTGGTATTTCTTTTCTTTTTTTTTTTTCTATTTTCTTACCACTATACTACAAGGATTCTTTTTTTTTTTTTTTTTTTAGACAGGGTCTCACTCTGTCGCCCAGGCCGGAGTACAGTGGTATGATCTTGGCTCACTGCAACCTCTGCCTCCAGGGCTCAAGTGATCCTCACACCTCAACCTTGCGAGTAGCTGGGACAACAAGAGGCTCAATCCACCATACCCAGCTATTATTTTTTTTAAGTTTTGGTACCAACAAGGTCTCACTATATAGAGCTGGTCTCAAACTCTTGGGCTCAAGTGTTTCTCACACCTCAGCCTCCCTAAGTGCCAAGATTACAGGTGTGAGCCACTGTGCCTGGCCTCATTTCTTTTTTTTTAGACAGAGTTTTGCTTTTGTTGCCTAAGTTGAGGTGCAATGGTACAATCTTGGCTCACTGCAACCTCTACCTCCTGCTTTCAAGCAATTCTCCCGCCTCATCCCCTCAAGTAGCCAGGATTACAGGTTAATCTTTTGTATTTTTAGTAGAGACTGGGTTTCACCATGTTGGTCAGGCTGGTCTTGAACTCCTGACATCAGGTGATCCACCTGCCTCAGCCTCCCAAAGTGCTGGGATTACAGCGTGAGCCACTGTGCCTAGACTCTGCCTTTTTCAACTTGGTTGAAATTGAAAGTTGGCCAATTTTTTTTTTTTCTGAGATGGAGTTTCCCTCTTGTTACCCAGGCTGGAGTGCAATGGCGTGATCTCGGCTCACTGCAACCTCCACCCCTTGAGTTCAGGCAATTCTCCTGCCTCAGCCTCCTGAGTAGCTGTGATTACAGGCAAGCGCCACCATGCCCAGCTAATTTTTTGTATTTTTAGTAGAGACGGGGTTTCACCATGTTGACCAGGATGGTCTCGATCTCTTGACCTCGTGATCCACCCGCCTCGGCCTCCCAAAGTGCTGGGATTACAGGCGTGAGCCACCACGCCTGGCTGTTGGCCAATTATTTTTTTTAAAAATGGTTAAAGAAGAGAATTATTTAAAATGATCCTTACCCACTAGGCCTGGTAGTTCATACCTGTAATTCCAGCACTTTGAGAGGTCATGGTGGGAGGATCACTAGAGTCCAGGAGTTTAAGACCAGTCTGGGCAACAATGTGAGACCACATCTGTACAAAAAATACAAAAATTAGTGAGGCGTGGTGGCATGCACCTGTGGTCCCAGGTAGTCAGGAGGCTGAGGCAGAAGGATCACTTAAGCCCAGGAGGTCAAGGCTGCAGGGAGCAAGACTGGTTTAAAAAATAACAACAGCAACAAAAGATCCTTACCCTAATCATCGTACTGTACTTAAAATATAAACGCATGTTCATTCAGCAATCCTTAGATATATAACCAGAGTTTTTCTGGTTATATAAATCTGTTGTATGGAATTTTAGTTATCCTCATTACATAAACCATTCCCATTGCACAGCCTCTGTGATGTCCAGTTAGGCCAGGGGTAAGGGCTAACACCTGCAATCCCAGCACCTTGGGAAGCCTAGGCGGGTGGATCACCTGAGTTTGGGAGTTTGAGACCAGCCTGGCCAACAGTAAAACAGTTTGCAGAGCACTTTCACATGCATTTCCTCATTTGTGTTTAGTAAAACTTTGTCTATTAAAAAGAAAAAAATTAGCTGGTCATGGTGGCATGCACCTGTAGTCCCAGCTACTCAGGAGGCTGAGGCAGGAGAATCGCTTGAACCCAGGAGGCAGAGGTTGCAGTGAGCCGAGATTGTGCCACTGCACTCCAGCCTGGGCAATAAAGCCAGACTCCATCTCAAAAAAATAATAAAATAAAATGTCCACTTAGATTTTCTTTAAACAAAAACACATTGTGGTGCAATATAAGTTCATTTTTTCACAGTTTTAGTGATTTTATTCTAGTCTTCTATAATTTTCTCATGCCTAATTCAATAGCAATTTTTAATGATGTCTATATTCTCATCCCTGGAGCCTGTGAATATATCACCTTAAATGCAAAATGGAGGTCAGGTGTGGTAGCTCACACTTGTAATCCCAGCCCTTTGGGAGGCTAAAGTGGGAGGATCACTTGAGCCCAGGAGTTCAAGGATATGGCAAGCTGTGGTCATCACCACTGCACTCCAGCCTGGGCAACAGAGCCAGGCTCTGTCTAAAAACAAAGACAAAACAAAACTACTAAAGGGATTTTGCAGATGTGCTTAAGAATCCTGAGATGGGGAGATTATCTTGGATTATCTGGAGGGCTCAGTATCATCCCATGGGTCCTTATAAAGAAAGGGAGGTGACTCCAGAAGACAAAAAGGTGACTTGATGACAGAAGCTAGAGGCTGGAGTGATGTGAGGAAGGGGCCATGAGCCAAGGAATGCAGGTGGCCACCAGAAACCAAAAAAGGCAGGGAAGCAGGTTCTCCCCTAGCCCTGGGAAACAGATTTTGCACTTCCAGCCTTTAGAACTGTAAGATAAAAGGCTGGGATCACATCTGTAATCCCAGCACTTTGGGGGGCTGAAGTGGATGGTCAGGAGTTCAAGATTAGCCTGGCCGATATGGTGATACCCTGTCTCTACTAAATATACGAAACTTAGCCAGGCATGGTGGTGCACATGTGTAGTCCCAGCTACTTGGGAGGCTGAGGGAGAAGAATCACTTGAACCCAGGAGGGAGAGGTTGCATTGAGCCGAGATCACGCTACTGCACTCCAGCCTGGGTGAGAGACTGTCTCTCCTGTGTGTGCGCTCTCTCTCTCTCTCTCTCTCTCACACACACACACACACACACGCAGAACTATAATATAACAGTTATGTACTGTCTTAAGCTTTCCACAGTGGTCATTTCTGATAGAAGCCACAGGAAACTATTACAATGAGTGAAGCCCAGTGTGGATTGCAGTTCCCAGGTACTCAGGCCACCCAGCTCTGTCCAGCAGCCCTGATGCCCACTGGCTGACATTTCCTTCCTGGCACACCTTCAATAGGATTGTTTCTGATCACAGATCCTGCTGCCCCGACATCCACAAGGACACAGTAAGCCGACAGTGTTGAACCTGACCAGTCCTGAAGCATTGTGGGTGAATGTGACTTCAGGGGAGGCAGCCTTGGGAATCCAGCTGCACTGGAGACCAGACATCACACTCACACTCAGCCTGGGCTATGGCTACCACCCCAACAAGAGCAGCTACGATGCCCAAACTCACCTGATACCAGGTAGGCCTGCGGCCATTTCTGAGCCACTGCCTAAGGTGTGATCAGCTTCACCCGAGAAGCTATGGGAAGAAGCCGCAGGAAGAAAAGCAAAGAAAAAAACCCCCACACATTCAGTGGCTTATTTTTGTTGGTGTTTTTAGTTGCCGACATTAGGTGAACACTTACTATATGCCCTAAAAGAGCTTACAAGCGTTAGTGGACTGACCTTATTGCAATCCTCTTGACAACCCTTGGCAGGGCTATTGAAATCTCCACTTTCAGCCAGGTGTGGTGGCTCATGCCTGTAATCCTAGCACTTTGGGTGGCCAAGCCAGACGGATCACTTCAGGTTAGGAGTTCAACACCAGCCTGGCCAACATGGCAAAACCCTGTGTCTACTAAAAATACAAAAACGAGCCGAGCATGGTGGAGCACACTTGCAATCCCAGGTACTCTGGAGGCTGAGGCACAAGAATAGCTTGAATCCGGGAGACAGGTTGCAGTGAGCTGAGATTGCACCACTGAACTCCAGTCTAGATGACAAAGTGAGATTCTGTCTTAAAAAAAAAAAAGTCTACATTTCAGATAAGAGCAAAGAGGTTAAGGGAAAGGAACTGCTCTGAGATTACACAGCCAGTAAGGAGCAGAATTGTGTTTAAGCCTTTGTCTGACTCAGCTGAGCCCGCTGACTGGGGAGTGCCTCTTCCATGTTCCTGGTCTCAGGAGCAGGGAGTGCTCCTAGGACGTCAGGGGTGGGGGAAAACCAGCAGGGTCTGCTTCCCTGACAAGTGGCCTCAGTCACCCTCTCCCATGATCTTAACGCCCATTTGAAGGAGGCTTCAGGCTGACCTGGACTCCTCTTTCCTACAGATGAACTGCCCAGGTGGATCCTGAACCCACAGGACCTGCATTTCAGAGAAGGGGTCTACTATTTGACTGTGTTCCCAGAGTCTGACCTGGAGGCAGCCCCCGGCAGGAACCTCACCGTTGGCATCACCACCTTCCTGTCTCACTGTGTGTTCTGGGATGAGGTCCAGGAGACTTGGGACAACTCAGGGTGCCACGTAAGGAGAGAGAAGTGAAAGAGATGAGGCGGCTTGGTGGGCTGCGCCCAGCTCATGTCGGGTCCCCTTTTGGTGCCTCTGCTGCAGCGTCTCTCCATGGGGCCTTTGCTGTTTCTGGTGCCTGGAATACCTGCCTCATTCTTACTCCAGTCTAAGCATTGTTTCCTCAGGAAAGCTGTTCTTAACTCCCTAAGTCAGGTACCCTATTAGAAACTAGTGAGACAAGCTCAACCACAGAGACCCCCACCTAGGCAGCTTTGAATGCATTGAGAAGCAGACACCCAGATAGAACAGCAAAGTGGGACTATGGAGGGGCCAACAGCCTTCCAAGCTGAGAGCCTCAGGGGCTGACAGCATTCTAAGCTGGGGACCTCAAGCAGATGCTGACCCATGTATTCTCTCTGAACAGGTGATTCTTATTAAGAAACAGGTGTTCCATGTTTTCTCATAGTACCAAGATAAACTAGGTTAGGCAGCTGGTGCCTGTTTACCACTGATCACAGACAAACAGAAAAGTATTCTCCACGAGGGAGCCCGGGGCAGAGTCACTTATCCCATTCTTAAAGAACTGTTTAAACTTGTGTCTAATATGTATATACTCTTGCTACTTTAGAATGCCCCAAGTAGTTTTCCACTTGCGGCAGTGGGGGACAGGGGGCAGCTAGGTTTTCCTTGCCGCTGTTCTTAGCAAACTATATATTTTATTACACACTCAGCATTTCTCAGCAGTAAACCCCAGAGCACACAGCACCGACCCCAGTGCTCCTCTGCCATAGCACTAAGCAGGAAGGTCGTTTCACCTCTACGCATGAGATCATTTAAATGAGGTCTACCTCCCTCCCTGCACGGGGAGTCCCAGTGAGACAGGAACAACTTGCTTTGTTCACCACTGAGAACAAATGGTCCTAACCCAGGCGACAAATGACTCAGGAATCCCTGCTGCCTCTGGGTTGTGAAGAAAGGCCAGGGTGTTATTTCGAGGGAATGAACTCATAGCTTAGCCCTTAGTTCTGTGCCAGCTGAAGGGCTCCAGGCTTTGCTCACATCAGCTCATCAAATCTGCACCATCTTCTCCAAGATGACCATGACTCGCGTTTTACAGGAGACAAAACAAAGGCTCAGGAAACTCAACTGACTTGCCCCAAATCTTTCATCTAAGGCCAGGCACAGTGGCTTATGCCTGTATTCCCAGCACTTTGGGAGGCCAAGGCGGTTGGATCACTTGAGGTCGGGAGTTCAAGACCAGCCTGGCCAATGTGGTGAAACCCCATCTCTACTAAAAATACCAAAATTAACCAGGTGTGGTGGTGCAAGCCTGCAATGCTGGCTTCTTGGGAAGCTGAGGCATGAGAATTGCTTGAACCCAGGAGGTGGAGGTTGCAGTGAGTTGAGATTGTGTCACTGAGTTCCGGCTTGGGTGACAGAGCAAGATCCTGTCTCAGAAAAAAAAAATAAGGCAAAGCAACCTGGCAACATATATACAGTTGTCTTCTGAGAATGATGGATACAAAGATGTTTGTTACGAATACTCTTGCTGGGCGTGGTTGCTCACGCCTGGAATCCTAGCACTTTGGGAGGCCAAGGCAGGTGGATTTCCTGAGCTCAGGAGTTCAAGACCAGCCTGGGCAACATGGTGAAACCCCGTCTCTACTAAAATACAAAAAATTAGCTGGATGTGGTGGTGTGCACCTGTAGTTCCAGCTACTCAGGAGGCTGAGGCAGGAGAACTGCTTGAACCCTGGAGGTGGAGGTTGCAGTGAGCCAGGATCGCACCACTGCACTCCAGCCTGGGCAACAGAGCGGGACTCTGTCTCAAAATAATAATAATAAAGTAAATACTATTCTCTGCATATGTTAATTAAATTAAAAAGTTCAAAGGGGGCTTCTGAAGCTGGTCTCCCAGCAGTCTTCCCAGCCCCACACCCCAGTATAGCATACACCCTTCAAAGCAAACACTGTTCCTCTCCCACGGGCTCAAGCGAGCCGGGGTTGAACTTCCCAAGCATCTCCACTGATGGCTCTCTGTGGGTTGCAGGTGGGGCCTCGGACCAGCCCTCACCAGACGCACTGCCTCTGCAACCACCTCACCTTCTTCGGAAGCACATTCCTCGTGATGCCCAATGCCATCGACATCCACCAGACTGCTGAGCTCTTTGACACCTTTGAGAACAACCCTGTGGTCGTAACCACCGTGGGTTGCCTGTGCGTGGTCTACGTGCTGGTGGTAATCTGGGCACGGAGGAAGGACGCTCAGGATCAGGCCAAGGTGAGACTGAGAACCACTGAGCTGTGTACACCGTCTTGGGGAAAACTCCATTGTTTTCAAATGATATTAGGCTTCATGGGAAGAGAGTATTTGTCTACTTAAAACTTTTTCCAGCTGAGTGCGGTGGCTCACAGTTGTAATCCTAGCACTTTGGGAGGCCAAGGCAGGCAGATCACCTGAGGTCAGGAGTTTGAGACCAGCTTGGCCAACATGGTGAAACCCCATCACTACTAAAAATACAAAAATTAGTTGGGCGTTGTGGCGGCACCTGTAATCCCAGCTGCTCAGGATGCTGAGGCTGGAGAATCGCTTGAACCCAAGAGGCGAAGGTTGCAGTGAGCCGAGATCGTGCCACTGCACTCCAGCCTGGGTGACAGAATGAGACTCTCTGTCTCAAAAAAAAAAATTCCAGTATATGCAGTATGCCTGACACATAGTAGGCCTTCAGTCAATATTTACGGCTATCTGAAGAAGAGGTAATGAATGAATCAAGGTTGCGTTGTCACAGAGCTCTGAAATTTTCTCCATTCCTCCTCCTCCCTCCGAAGCAACATAACTCACGATTTAATCTGTGATAAATTTAATAAGATAATAGTTTCAGCATTGATACTGCTGTATTTGATTCACCCAAAGGATTAAGCAGTAATACTTGAAATGCCTCTGCTGTAGGTTGGTTCCCGGGAAGCAGACTCTGAGGCCAAGTTGAGCATGCAGGGTATGCAAGGGTTTTATCAAGGGAGCCTGGGACCTGCACCTGGGAAGGGAGGGAAGGAGGCAGCTTGGGCAGAGAGAGAAGCTGAGCTGTGATGCAGCACCGTGACAGCCCGGCCTGGCCCCTGGAGAGCTCCAGAGCTGTCCCAAGTCAGGTTGAGATGCCCAGGTCTTCACCAGTTGGTCATTGAATGCTGGCTGCCCCAAGGAGGCACAACCTCAACAGAGTTGGCTGTTGCATTTCTGACCCCAGCAACTGAGGCAAGGAGCCCCCAGTGGGAGGGAGATGTGGGCAGCTCATCTTGGAGTCGACTGTAGCCTCCGGCCAACTCTGGCTAATGTCTTTTTATTTTCTTTTTGCCAAACGGTTTTTAAGAACATTTATTTTTTAGTTCTTATGGGTACATAGTAGGCATATCTATGTATGAGTATATGGGATATTTTGATACAGGCATGCTGTATGTAACAATCACATCATGGTAAATGGGGTATCCACCTCCTCACACATTTATCCTTTGTGTTACATACAATCCAAATATACTCTTTTAGTTATTTTTAAATTATTATTGATGTAGTTACCCTGTTGTGCTTCAACTACTAGATCATCTTCTTTTTTTTTTGTTTTTTTTTTGAGAGGGAGTCTTGCTGTGTCTTTCAGGCTGGAATACAGTGATATGATCTCGGCTCACTGCAACCTGCACCTCCTGGGTTCAAGCAATTCTCCTGCTTCAGCCTTTTGAGTAGCTGGGATTACAGGTGCCAGCCACCACACCCAGCTAATTCTTGTGTTTTTAGTAGAGACAAGTTTTCACCATGTTGGTCAGGCTAGTCTCTAACTCCTAACCTCAAGTGATCCGCCCACCTTGGCCTCCCAAAGTGCTGGGATTACAGCCATGAGCCACCGCACCCAGTCTACATCTTATTCATTCTTGCTCATTTTTGTACACATTAACCATCTCATCTTCTCCCCCCCATTTCAGCCCCACTACCCTTCCCAGCCTCTGGTGACCATCATTCTACTCTCTATCTTCATGAGTTCATTTGTTGCTAAACTATCTTGTTTCATTTCTTCTAAATTCCTTCAGAAACACCACCTTGTTACCAACGTTATGAGAAATTATATATGTACAGAGTTCGTATCATTCGCCTGGTCAAATACTCAATGCACTCAGCTTATCAAGTTCATTTCCAATCCAACTACCTGGGGGTCTTATCTCATACAGAATGTATTTTAGGGCCAGGCATGGTGGCTCATGCCTGTAATCCCAGCATTTTGGGAGACTGAAGCGGGCAGATCACTTGAGGTTGGAAGTTTGAGACCAGCCTGGCCAACATGGTGCAGCACTGTCTCTGCTAAAAATACAGAAATTAGCCAGGCATGGTGGTGCATGCCTGTAGTCCCAGCTACTCTGGAGGCTGAGGCAGGAGAATCACTTGAACCCAGGAGGCGGAGGTTGAGGTGAGCTAAGATCATGCCACTGTACTCCAGCCTGGGCAACAGAGTGAGACCCTATCTCAAAACAAAACAAAAGAAAGAATGTACCTTTTGCTTTATTTTCCCAGTGTTTTGCACTTGAAACCCTGCTTTTATAAAAAAAACAGTTCTCATCCAAAGGGATGAATCAATAGCATATGTAATTTTTGCTTTGCTCAATTTATGATATGAATCGTCAGTTCCTTCTTGGCTGGTGGGTGATGCAGGAACCCACTGAGCAAGGCCTTCCTAATGCCATCCTTCTCTCCAGGTGAAGGTCACAGTGCTGGAAGACAATGATCCCCTTGCCCAGTACCACTACCTGGTGACAGTCTACACAGGACACCGGCGAGGGGCAGCCACGTCCTCAAAGGTACCTGCCCGTGCAAGATCCACTGATTGATGAGCGTGTCCCACCCAGCCCTGCTACACCATTGTGGAGTTGACCACTCCTGGTCTCTGGATTTCAGGTGACTGTCACCCTGTATGGCCTGGATGGAGAGAGTGACCCCCACCACCTGTGTGACCCCGACATTCCGGTTTTTGAGCGAGGAGCAGTGGATGCCTTCCTCCTCTCCACCCTCTTCCCCTTGGGGGAACTGCAAAGCCTCAGGCTATGGCATAACAACTCAGGGGACCGGCCATCCTGGTGAGTTGGGGGCAGACAAACCATGAGAACCTACAAAGTGCCAGGCCCAGGTCTGGGCACTGTACATTTGCCTCCTTCCTGATCTTCACAAGCCTCTGCAAGACACATAGAATGATCTCTGTTTCACAGATGAGGAAACCAAGGGTCAGAGAGGCCCACTGGTTCATGGTCCATACAAACTGTATCAGTAACTAAGAGAAGGGCTGGAAGCTGCAGCTCTCAGGCTCAGTGCTAGGTCCACCCTTGGCTCTTTTGCATCATCAACCTGAGACTTGCCCAAAGTCATACAGCTGGCAAGTTAGGAGCAAGTTTCTCCCCATTCTGAGTGGTGTCCAGTCTGACCACCCATCAGTACCTAGCAGCTTTAGAAAAACTTAACACTTATGCTGTTGCCTTGAATTCACCCACGGGATTAAGCATTAATATTTTCAGTGCATCTGCTGTAAGTTGCTCCTGGGAAGCAGGCTCTGAGATGGAGTTGCGCATGGGCCCTGGGACCAGCACCTGGCAAGGGAGGGTAGGAGGCAAAGTGGCAGAAAAGTCGAGCTGTGACGCAGCCCAGCAACAGCGTGGCCCGCCGCTGGGGAGCTCTGGAGCTGTCCCAAGATGGGATGAGATACCCAGGTCTTGATCACTGTAAGCACTGCCTCATTGGATGTCAGCTGCCCCAGAAGAGCTTGTGACCTTGACACAGGGGGCTTTTGCATTGCCACAGGACTGTCCTTCCTAAAATGAGAAAACACATGTCAAGAGCATCTTAGCATAGACCCCACTACGTAGTAAATGCTCAGTGAATGGCGGCTATTGCTCTCATTACTGTTCATTTTTTCTTTTTGAGACAGAGTCTCACTGTGTCACCCAGGCTGGAGTGCAGTGGCACAATCTCAGCTCACTGCAACCTCCACTTCCTGGGTTCAAGTGGTTCTCCTGCCTTAGCCTCCCAAGTAGCTGGAATTACAGGCACACGCCACATGCACAGCTATTTTTTTTTTTTTGTATTTTTAGTAGAGATGAGGTTTTACCATATTGGCCAGGTTAATCTCAAACTCCTGACCTCAAGTCATCCGCCCATCTTGGCCTCCCAAAGTGCTGGGATTACAGATGTGAACCACTACGCCCAGCCATCATTACTGTCTTGTTGGCTAGATAGCAACAGGGAAAACTGCTGTTGGGTCTGACATCCCAGGATAGGCAAGAAAATTTCAGTTCTTCCCCGTACCTCAAAGACCTAAATCAGGTTAGATGATACCGACGAAGTCATCAGCCCAAGAGAGACAGTGGTTCTTTGGTTAGAAACCCGAGAGGACCTGTTCTGTGTACCTCAGCCTGCACCTGCCTGAACACCCACACTGTGGACAATCTGGCTTTGCTTGCTCATGCCTGGATACTGGCCCTGGGCTTGACGCCATGTGTGCAGGTTAATGGCCTCAAAATGCACCATTTTGCAGCATCTTTGTGAAAAACATGGCAGCTTCCCAGAGCTGGCTCCCTACAGTAGCTGAACTCCCTATGTGAGGTCAATTTTGATTAAGGTACCAAGAATAAAGAAAAATATGGTTTCTTTTTTTTGAGGAGCTCTTGTTCTTTGGGTTCATGTTTACAAAGATGTCACCTTGGTGGTGTCCAAGGAAGTCTCCCTGCCCCACCTTATCCTCAAAACCGTGGGTCCCTTCTCCAGGTATGTGAGCCGGGTGCTGGTCTATGACCTGGCGATGGACCGGAAGTGGTATTTCCTCTGCAACTCCTGGCTGTCCGTCAATGTTGGAGATTGTGTCCTTGATAAGGTATTTCCTGTGGCCACGGAGCAAGACAGAAAACAATTCAGGTACTATCATTTTTATTTATTTTTATTTTTAAGCTCAGGTCTTGTTCTGCAGTGGCACAATCACAGCTCACTGCAACCTCAACTCCCCTGGGTCAAGCAATCCTCTCACCTCAGCCTCCCAAACAGCTGGGACTACAGACATGCACCACAATGCCTTGCTATTTTGTTTTGCTTTGTTTAAGTAGAGACATGGCCTCACTATGTTGCCTAAGCTGGTCTCCACCTTCTGGGCTCAAGAGAGCCTCCCACCTCAGCTTCCTGAGTAGCCGGAACTATAGACCCACGCCACCATGCCCAGTTGTGTTTGTAGAGATGGGGTTTCACCATATTGCCCAAGCTGGTCTCAAACTCCTGGGCTCAAGGGATCCTCCTGCATCAGCCTCCCAAAGTTTTGGGGTTACAGGCATGAGCCACTGTGCCTGGCTCTACCTGGGATTTTCTTTTTCTGACAGACTCTTATCTGTCACCCAGGCTGGAGTACAGTGGCATAATATTGGCTCACTGTGACCTCCACCTCCTGGATTCAAGCGATTCTGCTTCAGCCACTCTATCTGAGATTACAGGTGTGTGCCACCATGCCTAGCTAATTTTTGTATTTTTATTAGAGACAGGGTTTCACCACATTGACCAAACTCCTGACCACAAGCAGCCCTCTCTCCTTGGCGTCCTAAAGTCCTGGAATTAAGGCATGAGCCACTGCGCTCTGCCATGCCTGGGATTTTAAACCACTACATTCCAATGATCTAACTGTAACAAAACGAACAGTATTTCAGTTATATTATTAAAATTATACCAAAAATAACGATGCTGACACTGATTGAACATTGACCTGCATGCCAGCTACTGCCCCGAATGCTTTACAGAATTATCACTTTTAATGCTTTCAACAATCCAGTAAGGTAGGTTCTGTTATTATGTGCCCCAATTTACAGGCAAGTCATCTAAGGTACAAAAAACAAAGTAACTTCCCCGAGGTCCCTTAGCTGGGAAAGGGCCGTGTAGGATGCTAGGATTCTAATCATGCTCTTTCCAGAGTCTCCATCATTAACTATAAGTGATGCTGCTATGATGCTGTGTTTCTTCTATTAAAAAAAAAATGGCTGGCACAGTGACTCAGGCCTGTAATCCCAGCACTTTGGGAGGCCAAGGCGGGTAGATTACTTGAGATCAGGAGTTTAAGACCAGCCTGACCAATATGGAGAAACCCTGTCTCTACTAAAAATATTAAAAATTAGCCAGGTGTAGTGGTGGGCACCTGTGATTCCAGCTCCCTGGGAGGCTGAGGCAGGAGAATCACTTGAACCTAGGAGGCATAGGTTGCAGTGAGCCAAGATTGCACCACTGCACTCCAGCCTGAGTCACGGAGCAAGACGCCATCTCAAAAAGAACTGCGTTGTGTACACAACCTTAGTAACAAATCTCTTCTCTTCCTCCTCCTCATCCCAAGAATGATCCACACAGACCAGTGTCCCCTACTCCTGTCTTCCTAATGCCTGTCCGTCTCTCCCTGCCTGCTTGCAGCCACCTGTTTCTCATGAAGACATCTGCAGGCTTCCAGGATGGACACATCTGGTATTCCATCTTCAGCCGCTGTGCTTGGAGCAGCTTCACCCGTGTCCAGAGGGTGTCCTGCTGCTTCTCCCTGCTGCTGTGCACCATGCTGACCAGCATCATGTTCTGGGGGGTCCCCAAGGACCCAGCTGAGCAAAAGATGGACTTGGGTAATTCCCAGTGTCACGGAGGTCAGGGCTAGTGGCTGGTGGACCTGAGCCTTCACTGTTCCAGCAATGCTACTGCGATTCCAGAATCCCCAAGACCACCCTCTCCCAGTTCAGTGACCCACTAGCAGGACTCAGAGAACCCATTGTGCTCATTATTATGGTTTACTGCAGTGAAAGGATACAGCTGGGTACAGTGGCTCACACCTGTAATCCCAGCACTCTGGGAGGCCAAGGCAGGTGGATCACCTGAGGTCAGGAGTTTGAGACCAGCCTGGCCAACATGGTGAAACCCCATCTTTACTAGAAATACAAAATTATCCAGGTGTGGTGGTTCATGCCTGTAGTTCCAGCTACTCAGGAGGTTGAGGCAGGAGAATCACTTGAAACCAGGAGGCAGAGGTTGCAGTGAGCCGAGATCTCACCAGCCTGGGCAAAAAAAAATGCAAAAAAAAAAAAAAGGAAAGAAAAAAGAGGAAAGGAGAGGAGAGGAGGAGGGAAGGAGGGAAGGAGGGAGGGAGGGAGGGAGGGAGGGAGGAAACAGATTAAATCCAGGAAAAGGAAGAGACACATGGGGCAAGGGCCAGGAGAGAGCAGGCACAGAGCTTCCAGTGTCCTCTACCAGTGGAGTTGTGGATGGTGCTGGCTTCTCCTGAAGCCATGATGTGTGGCAGTTCACATGGCATATTGCCAAACGGGGGTACCCACTCCAGCCTTGTGATTCAGATTATTTTTTTTGGACAGAGTTCTGCTCTTGTTACCCAAGCTGGGGTGCAGTGGCACGATCTCAGCTCACTGCAACCTCCGCCTCCCGGGTTCAAAGCTATTCTCCTGCCTCAGCCTCCCGAGTAGTTGGGATTACAGGCGCCTTTCACCATGTCAGGCTAATTTTTATATTTTTAGTAGTGACGAGGTTTCACCATATTGGCCAGGCTGGTCTTGAACTCCTGATCTCAGGTGACCTACCCACCTCGGCCTCCCAAAGTTCTTGGATTAGAAGCATGAGCCGCCATGCCTGGCTGCTATTTGGAATTTTCACTGGGGCTCTGACAGATAGGCATGGCTGACACTCACAGCTGGCCTTTGCCTCCAGCCCCTCTAGAGGTCAAGCTGACCCCATATAGTCTAGGCCTCTACCATAAATCTCATCATTAGCAAAGAGCATCTGGTGTGACCCAAGACCCCAGGTAAACAAAGACTTTTTTTTTTAAGACAGTCTTGCTCTGTCACCAGGCACCAGGCTGGAGTGCAGTAGCGCAATCTAGGCTCACTGCAACCTCCACCTCCCAGTTTCAAGCAATTCTCCTGCCTCAGCCTTCTGAGTAGCTGGGAGTACAGGCGCCGCCACCACCACGCCCAACTGATTTTTGTATTTTTTCAGTAGAGACGAGGTTTCACCATGTTGGCCAGGATGGTCTCAATGTCTTGACCTCGTGATCTGCCCACCTCGTCCTCCCAAAGCACTGGGATTACAGACCTGAGCCACCGTGCCTGGTCAACAAAGACATTCTTAGCAGGCAGGACCTTCCAAGGTCTGAACAGTGACCTCCCAGGCATTGGGCAGGGTTAACCCTTCACTGTACAGCCACCTTCCACAAGGGACAGATGGGACTGGGCTCTGGGCAGTAGCCTCTCCTTTGACCCCTTCCTTCCCTTTCCCCAGGTAAGATTGAATTCACTTGGCAGGAGGTGATGATCGGCCTGGAGAGCTCCATCCTCATGTTCCCCATCAACCTCCTGATCGTTCAGATCTTTCAGAACACCCGTCCCCGGGTCGCTAAGGAGCACAGCTCTGAGAAACGGGACCGGGGATCCCCCAGCCCGACTCCCTCACCACAGCCCCTGGATGATGGCCTTCTGACAGCTGAGGCAGTGACCAAGGTAGGTCCTCAACCTCAGCTTGCTAGCATGGGGGGTGCTCTAGCCTCAGCAGGAGTGGGGTTGAGGCCGGGGCTTGAGACTCAGCGGCCCTGTGTTGCCTGGCAGCATGAGTTGCTAAAATTCATCAAATGAACACACACACACATGGAACATGCATGCACTCATGCGTGTATACACACACACACCCAAACACCACACACAGGTGCACATATGAATACATGCACACACAAACGCAGAGACAGACACATACATACACAGGTGCACACACGCACACACACACACATACTTTTTGAGTACCTACTATGTGCAAAGTATTCTGCCTTCATTGTAGACTCCCAGGCTGGAAGCACATGGAAGAGATGCCCTGCTCTGCATTCATGCATTCAGTAAGCTTTCAGTGAGCACCTACTGTGTGCCACACTTTTAGGAATACAGCCTGGAATGAGTTCAAAGCCTAGAAGAGGGATTTAGGACAAATGGAAGCTCAGAGAGGTCAATGTCGAATCTCAGTGGGAAGAGCAGGGGTCCCTACGCAGTTGCTGGGGCCAGGGCGGGTGCTCCTGACCCCTGTGCTGCCCCTCACCTGTGGCTCATGGCCCCTTTCCCCACCAGGATGTGTCAAGGATTGTCAGCTCCCTCTTCAAAGCCCTCAAGGTGCCATCTGCCACCTCAGGCTGGGACTCAGTGAACTTGAGGGACATCAACAGTCTCCTGGCCTTGGTGGAAGATGTCATTTGTCCACAGAACACATCAGGGCAGGGGTTCCAGGAGGAAGCCCAAAAGAGAGAGGACCTCGTAACACTCACTTTGGGGTCATCACAAATGAAAGGTAAGCCCTGGACATGTCTGTACGAAGAGAAGCTGCATTTTGGAGCCAGGTGGAGACACAGCAAAAGGCTACATCAGCATCACTAGGGGACCAGGAAGTCATCCCCGGGTCTTTCTTGCCAGCCTCTGCTTCAACTATTGGCTGTCCCCTCCCTCTATATCTGCAGACACCTACTGTCCCTACAATGCCAAGCTGCCTTACTAACGGCCTTCACACAGGCTGGTCCTTTAGTCTAGAATGTTCTTTCTTCTCTCTTTGCCAGGCCAATACCCACTACAATTTTAGTTTTGGCTTAAGCATTTCTTCCTAAGGGGAGTAACCCAAGCCTCTAAGCTACACTAGGGCTTCCGGCCACATGCTCTTTAGCCCCCTAAGCTTCTTGCATTCAACCTGTTTGTGGCCAAATAATGAATCAAGTGAGAATTGTTTGAAGTCTGCACCATCCTTCCTGGAATGTGAGCTCCGTGAGGTGGGGGCCGTCCATCTGTCTCATCTCCGCACTTCTGGTTCCTGGCTCTGCCACTAGCCTGCTCTGTGTCTGTGGACAGGTGACCTCAGTTCTTGATGCCTCAGTGCCTTCTTCTGTAGAGTGCTGGGGTGCAAAGCTGAACCAGATCCGTGCCTGAATGTGTGGGGCAGGACGCAAGAGCACAGTCACAGCGGCAAAAACCATGAAAGAACATTGAATCGCAGACCGGAAAAGTTACTTATTTCTCTATTTGTTTTCAATCCTCTTAATTAACTCAAGGGCTGGGAGTGCTGGCTCAGGCCTCTAATCCCAGCACTTTAGGAGGCTGAGGTGGGAGGATTGCTTGAGGCCAGGAGTTTGAGACCAACCTGGGTAACATAGGGAGACCCTTTCTCTAAAAAATAATTTAAAATTAACTAGGTGTTAGACAAGCACAGTGGCTCACATCTGTAATCCTAGCACTTTGGGAGACCACAGTGGGCAGATCACTTGAGGTCAGGAGTTTGAGACCAGCCTGCCCAACATGGTAAACCTCATCTCTACCAAAAATACAAAAATTAGCTGGGCGTGATGCTGCACTCCTGTAATCCCAGCTACTTGGGAGGCTGAGGCAGGAGAATCACCTGAACCCTGGAGATGGAGTTTGCAGCAAGCCAAGATTGCACCACTGTACTCCAGCCTGGGCAACAGAACAAGACTCCATCTCAGTGGGCACCTCTAGTCTCAGCTGTTTGGAAGGCTGAAGTGAGAGGACCCCTTGAGCACAAGAGTTTGAGGTTACATTGAGCTGGTTTAAGCTTATAAGTGCCACTGCACCCCAGCTTGGGTAACAGAGCAAAACCCTAGCTCTAAAAAAAGCGGGAGAAAGTCTCAATTTGGTGCGACCGTGTCTTTAATGCCTCTCTAACACTCCTTAATCTGTTTGGCAGAGATAACTGGTCTCAAATTCAGAGCTTTTTGGTTTTGAGACGGAGTTTCGCTCTTGTTACCCAGGCTGGAGTGCAATGGCGCCACCTCGGCTCACCGCAACCTCCGCCTCCTGGGTTCAGGCAATTCTCCTGCCTCAGCCTCCTGAGTAGCTGGGATTACAGGCATGCGCCACCATGCCCAGCTGATTTTTTGTATTTTTAGTAGAGATGGGGTTTCAACATGTTGACCAGGATGGTCTCGATCACTTGACCTCGTGATCCACCTGCCTCGGCCTCCCAAAGTGCTGGGATTACAGGCTTGAGCCACCGCGCCCGGCCCAAATTCAGAGCTTTTTGCAACAATCTCTCTCTAGAACTCAGTAACGTGTTGTTTTCATTAAACAAACGTATGCACGGCAGATGATTCGGTGTCAACAAATCTGGTTCCCTTACTGCTCCTTTGCTGTCCATCTTCCCATTTAGAGCAGTGCCATCCAACAGAACTTTCTACAGTGATGGAAATGTTCTCTAGAACACAGAGGATAGTCGTGTGGGTTTAGAATGCTACCATTTTTAGTACACGAGGGCGGCCACTATCTAAACCTCGTTTAGAATACAAAACTGCGGTTCATAGAATGAGCGATTGGAATTCATCCCTCTTAGCCCCACCCCTGATAGAGTGATGGGCACTTCTAGTCCCAACTACTCAAGAGGCTGAGGCAGAATTGCTTGAACCTGGGAGGTGTAGGCAGCAGTGAGCTGAGATCACATCAAGGCACCCCAGCTTGGGTGACAGAGCAAGACTGTCTCAAAAAAAAAAAAAAAAAAAAAAAAAGAAAAAAGAATTGAATATGCCCCAGAGAGCTGGGTTTGGGCTGCCTATGGAGGTCATCCCTGCAGGACTCTGCTTCCACTAGATACTTAACCTTGAGTTTGGGTGTTTCGGCATTCACAGCTAGACATTCTGGACTTTAAGAATGTGAACTGTGTAGTCGGTCAGTACCTTGGGATCTCCCAGCTGCAGTGGTGCAACTTTAAACAAGTTGTTCAACCTGAGACTTAGTTTCCTCCCTTAGAGAATAGGAGGATTCTGGCCAGTAGCGGTGGCCCATGCCTGTAATCCCAGCACTTTGGGAAGCCAAGGCGGGTGGATCATAAGGTCAATAGATCGAGACCATCCTGGCCAACATGGTGAAACATCATCTCTACTAAAAATACAAAAATTAGCTGGGTGCAGTGGTGTGCACCTGTAGTCCCAGCTATACAGGAGGCTGAGGCAGGAGAATCATTTGAACCCGGAAGGTGGAGGTTGCAGTGAACCAAGATCACACCACTGCACTCCAGCCTGGTGACAGAGTAAGAGTCAATCTCAAAAAAGGAATCCAAAAATAGGGGTGTTGGCCAGGCGTGGTGGCTCATGCCTGTAATCTCAGCACTTTGGGAGATGGAGGTGGGCAGATCACCTGAGGTCAGGAGTTCAAGACTAGCCTGGTCAACATAAAGAAACCCCATTTCTACTAAAACTACAAAAATTATCTGGGCATGGTGGCACACCTGTACTCCCAGCTACTTGGGAGGCTGATGCAGGAGAATCACTTGAATCTGGGAGGTAGAGGTTGCAGTGAACTGAGACTGCACCATTACACTCCAGCCTGGGTGACAAAGCGAGACTCTCATCTCAAAAAAAAGGGAAATAGGGGTGTTAAAAATTAGCCAGGCTTGGTGGCACATGCCTGTAATTCCAGCTACTTGGGAGGCTGAGCCTGGGAGGCGGTGGTTGCACTGAGCCAAGGTTGCACCCCTGCATTCCAACCTGGGTGACACAGTGAGACCGTGTCTCAAAATAAAATAGGGGTATTGATCCACCTAGCTCCTTGGCTTACTGTGAGGGCTGAACAAGATCATAAGATAAGGAAACTATTTCCATCCCAGCCTGACACAAAGCAGGTATTCAGTAAGTGGTGTTATGATTGGCAGAGATGGTATCTTCCAGAAACTTTAGCAGAAGCCTTGCAAAATAAAGTGTGTTGACTTGGAATCTTCAGCTGAGGCTTCTGTGAGGGAGCCCTAGGTGAAGACGGCGAGGGAGGACGCTCTGAGCCAGAAGAAGGTATGAGCTGACCTCACTGTAGCCATTTACCCAACATCCCAGCCTCACCTGAGTCAGTGCTGGAGCTGCGTACACCAGGCTGTAACCAAAATGCAGGTCTAGTTGCTGGCCACTTGCAGAGTCTAATTAAAAAAGTGACTTTTTTTGGGTTAAGGCACAACACTGAAGGTGTAAATGAGAAAAAGTAAAGAAAAAAAAAGGACTTTTTAAGCTGGGCATGGTGGCATGCACCTGCAGTCCCAGCTGCTTGGGAAGCTGAGGTGGGAAGATCACTTGAGCCCAGGAGGCAGAGGTGGCAGTGAGCCAAGATCACACCACTGCACTCCAGCCTGGGGGATAGAGTTAGACCTTGCCTCAAAAAAAAAAAAAAAAAAAAAAAAAAAAAGAGAGAGAGAGAGAAAAGTGACTTTGTATTCCAAAGCTAGCTTAGGGGAAGAAATACAGGCTTCCTGCCTTAAGGGTATCACTTCACCTCTAGGGCAGAAAGCAGAGACTTTAAAAGGAGATTTGGCATAAATGGCAGGCAGGGGAGGAAGCAAGCTGGTGGGTGTCCATGTAACGCACTTTAGTGAATTAGAATTATCTACCAGGCGGTCCAGCTGGCGCCTTCCTGGACAGAGCTAGGTTGTAAAAGGGGCTGAAACTCTCAAGAAGGGAGAGAGTTTGGTTGGGGACGTACTTTCGGTTGCAGATGGACAGTTGTCTCTCTAGGCAGCCTCCAGGCGGGAGCGTGGGCTGCTCTGGAGATGCTAAGCACAGTTAGACAAGCTTACCCTGTAGGTGAAGGGAAGATACAAGATTATAACCGCGTCTTTTGTTGTTTTGAGACAGAGTCTTACTCCATCATTTTGATCATTTTGAAGCTGTGTGGCTTCATCTTGTCCTTGGCTCCACTTTTAAATGTTTTGAGATATTTAATAATTTTTTAAAAAGCTAAAAACACAAGATAAGGGACTGCACTGTATTGGCTGGGCATGGTGGCTCATGCCTGTGATCCCAGCACTTAGGGAGGCTGAGGCGGGCAGATCCCCTGATGTCGGGAGTTCAAGACCAGCCTGGCCAACATGGTGAAAACTGGTCTCTACTAAAAATAAAAAGAAAAAAAAAAAGTGGCCAGGAGTGGTGGCAGGTGCCTGTAATCCCAGTTACTTGGGAGGCTGAGGCAGGAGAATCACTTGAACCTGGGAGGCAGAGGTTGCAGTGAGCCGAGATCATGTCACTCCACTCCAACCTGGGTGACAAGAGTGAAACTTGGTCTTGAAGGAAAAAAAAGGATTACACTGTATTTGGCACTCGACAAAACAGGTGTAAATTCAAATCTTACCATATTATTTACTTTAAAATACTCTGGGCCAGCATTGTGCAAGGGGAGTGGGCATGGCGGCTCACTCCTGTAATCCCAGTACTTTGGGAGGCCGAGGCAGGTGGATCACCTGAGGTTAAGAGTTCAGAACCAACCTGGCTAACATAGTGAAACCCCATCTCTACTAAAAGTATAAAAATTAGCCAGGTATGGTTGTGTGCACTTGTATTCCCAGCAACTGGAGAGGCTGAGGCAAGAGAATTGCTTGAACCCAGGAAGTGGAAGTTGCAGTAAGCTAACACCAGTGCACTCCAGCCGGGGGGGCAGAGCAAGACTCCACTGCAAAAAAAAAATAAAACTCCAGGGGAAGATGAGACAAGATTGGCCAAATGTTGGTAATTATTGTAGCTAGGGTAACAAGTATGGTATTCTCCTGTTTTCTTGATGTGTAAGGAAATTTTAAGAGTGTCCCTGATAAAAATCTAAAAGAGAAACAACAAATCCTAACTGGCTGTGTGACCCTAAAACCTTACTCCATCTTTTGGGCTTGGCGCATAGCAAGTATTTGCTACTCAAAAGCTGACTCTGCTACTGTTGTGTTTTGTGGGGGAGGTTTTGTTTGTTTTGTTTTAGAGACTGGGTCTTGCTTTGTCATCCAGGCTGAAGTGAAGTGGCGCCATCATAGCTCACTGCAGCCTCAACCTCCTGGGCTCTAGTGATCCTCCTGCCTCAGCCTCCCCAGTAGCTGAGACCACAAGGCACATGTTGCCACACCTGGGTGTGTTTGTATTGCAGCTGGTTTGCTCTGTGATTTAGCATCAGCTGATCACTTTCTCTCGTCCTCCAGAGAACATGCAGTGCCCCAAGTCCAAGGTGGCTCTGAGTGGCCCCTGGAAGGACAGCGCCTACAGGCAGTGCCTGTACCTTCAGCTGGAACACGTGGAGCAAGAGCTGCGTATGGTGGGGCCCCGAGGCTTCCCCCAGCACCACAGCCATGCCCTGGCTCTCAGGCAGCTGCAGACCCTGAAGGGTTGCCTGGGGGTACAGCTGGGCACCTGGGCCCCTGCACATGCCAGGTAATCCACTTCACTGGGTGCTGAGTGGGCGCCTGCCTGCCCCTGCCTGGGGCCCTCTGGAAACGGCATTCTGAACAACCTTGGAAGGATATTCACCCAAACCTCCCTGGGCAGAAATCATGCAGGATTGCTGCACGCAGTCAGGGAGGCTGGATTTGAACAGGGCGGGAAGGCGCTCAGGGCCTTTGTTCTGCATTTTACAGTCACTACAGTGTTCATGCGGGTGGTCTCTCACCTGTGCACTGCACCGTTGAACCGGCTCCTCAACTTCTCAGGCTTAGTCTCTTCATCTGTAAAAGGGGAATGATAACACCTGTCTCGATTCAAACTTAAAACAAAATGCAGTTTTTAAGATAACAAGCAAACTTTGAATACACACTACCAAGACCAGCTGTGCTGTAGAGACCCGCACCCAGGCAGCGCCAAAGGCATCAAGAAGCAGACACCTGGCCTTCAGCCTGGAAAGCCGTCGGCCCCTGAGGCTCTCAACTCCATAGCCTGCTGGACCAGAAAAAAAGAAAGAAGCAGACACCCAGATAGAACAATAAAGTGGGACTATCCGGGAATCAGCAGCTTTCGGAGCTGGGAGCCCGAAGGGCCGGATGGCATTCCGGCTGAGAGCCTTCAGCAGATGCTGACCCACCTAGTTATTCTCCCTGAACAGGTGATTATTATTAACAAACAGGTGTTGCCTGTTCTCTCGGAGACCCAAGATAAACTAGGTAGGCAGCTTGTGCCTGCTTACCACTGATTAAGGACAAACCAGAAAGTATTCTCCACGAGGGAACCACGGGGGCAGGGCCACATATCCCGTGCTTAAAGAATTGTTTTAACTGGTGTATGATATACATACACTGTTTTGCTACTTTAGAATGCCCCAAGCAGTTTCCCACTTTGGGGTCAGCTAGGTTTTCCTTGCCATCGTTCTTCTTAGCAAACAATATAATTTTATCATACACTCAGCGTTTCTCAGCAACAGACAGGTTACTAGATGATATTAAAAAATTAGTGTTAATTTTGTTGTGTAAAAACAACAACATAATTCAGTAAGAAAATGGCTTTTTTTTGAGACAGTCTTGCTCTGTCACCTAGGCTGGAGTGCAAGGGTGTGATCTCGGCTCACTGCAACCTCTGCCTCCCGGGTTCAAGCCATTCTCTTGCCTCGGCGTCCTGAGTACTCCGACGGATTACAGACCACACCACAACGCCCAGCTAAATGTTGTATTTTTGCAGAGATGGGGTTTTACTACGTTGGTGAAGCTGGTCTGGAACTCCTGACCTCAAGTGATCTGTCCAAGTCAGCCTCCCCACATGCTGGGATTACAGGCGATGGCCACTGTGCCCGGCTGAGAAATTATCTTTACAAAAAACTTAAAGCTAGGTTAAAAATACAAAAATTAGCTGGGTGTAGTGGTGGGCACCTGTAATCCCAACGACCTGGGAGGCTGAGGCAGGAGAATCGCTTGAACCTGGTAGGTGGGGGTTGCAGTGAGCGGAGATCAAGCCATTGCACTATGACAGAGCAAGACTCTGTCTCAAATAAGTACAAAAATAATAATTTAAAACATGGGCATGGAGGTCATGACAAATCAAAATCAAATGAAAAAAACTTCAAACAAAATTACATGGTATCTACTCAGGCTTGCCCTAAGCAGTAACAGCAAATCGCTGTATAGTGGGTTAGAGCGGGGACTTGCCCTGCTCTGCACTGAATAAATGTAACTGCTTTTACGCCATAGACTATAACATAGCCCTTTGAGACAGGTATAGATTACAGAGAAGAAAACAAAGGGTCTGAGAGGTCCGGGAGTTTTGCCAAGGTCATGCAAATGGTGGGGTAGGGTGGGGTTTGACCTTGAGCTGGTTTGGGGCGTGGTCACCCTAACTGTCCGTCCACCTCCTTTGCAGCACTTTTCGGGCGAGCAAGCCCCCTCAAGGCCTTCCCTGGTGGTGCATCCTGGTGGGATGGCTCCTGGTGGTGGCCACCAGTGGCGTGGCGGCCTTCTTCACCATGCTGTACGGCCTGCAGTACGGGCGGGCCAGCTCCATCAGGTGGCTCATCTCCATGGCCGTCTCCTTCATGGAGAGCGTGTTCGTCACCCAGCCTCTGAAGGTCAGCACTCTGCCCCAGGCGCCCGCCATCCTCCCCTCCACCCATCCCTTCCCTCCCGCCAGCAGCTTGTTCCTGGCTTCCATTCCTTTATTTATATAGTCAACAAATGAACCTGGAGCATCCCCTCTCTGCAGGCCAAGGGATGGGAAAAATAATGAAGAGAATTCCTATCATGGCCCAAGTAGGTGGGCACTCACTCTGCAGCAGGTGTGGTGTTTTACTGGGAAGCTAGTGTTCCATAATCATGACCGCCCTTACGATTCTCATCTCCCTTTTACAGGTGAGAAAACTTGAGGTTAAGGAATTACAGGCCGGGCGAGGTGGCTCACGCCTGTAATCCCAGCACTTCAGTAGTCTGAGGCAAGTGGATCATTTGAGGTCAGGGGTTCGAGACCAGCCTGGCAAAAATGGTGAAGCCCCATCTCTGTTAAAAATACAAAAAAGCCAGGTGCAGTGGCTCATGCCTGTAATCCCAATACTTTGGGAGACCAAGGCAGGTAGATCACGAAGTCAGGAGTTCAAGGCCAGCCTGGCTCATATGGTGAAACCCCATCTCTACTAAAAGTACAAAAATTAGCCAGGCATAGTGGCACATGCCTATGATCCCAGCTACTGGAGAGGCTGAGGCAGGAGAATTGCTTGAACCTGGGAGGTGGAGGTTGCAGTGAGCTAAGATTGCACCAATGCACACCAGCCTAGTCAGTGCAGCAAGACTCCATCTCAAAAAAAAAAAAGACTTAGCCAGGCATAGTGGAAGGTGCCGCCTGTAGTCCCAGGTATTCAGGAGGTGGAGGCAGAAGAATCACTTACACCCAGCAGATGGAGGCTGCACTGAGCTGAGATCTCACCACTGCACGCTAGCCTGGAAGACATAGTGAGACTCTGTCTCAAAAAAATAAAAAAGAAAGAAAGAAATTAAGGTGGGGCTGGGCATGGTGGCTCACACCTGTAATTCAGGACTTTGGGAGGCCGAGGCAGGTATATTGCTTGGGCTAAGGAGTTCTAGACCAGCCTGTGCAACAGGGCAACACCCTGTCTCTACAAAAAACACAAAAATTAGCCAGGCAAGGTAGTGGGTGTTGTGCACATATAGTTCCAGCTAGGTAAGCTGAAGTAGGAGGATCACTTGAACCCAGAAGATGGAGGTTGCAGTGACTTGAGACCAAGCCACTGCATTCCAGCCTGGGCAACAGAGCAAGACCCTGTCAAAAAAAAGAAACTAAGATCGCATGCTAGGTGTGGTGGTATGTACCAGTAGTCCCATCTACTCAGGAGGCTGTGGCAAGAGGATCTCGTGATCCTAGAAGTTAAAGGCTGTAGTGTGCGTTGTCAAACCTGTGAATAGCCACTACACTCCAGCCTGGGAAACAGAACACCCTGTCCCTAAAAAACAGAAGTTAAGGCCCAGGTGCAGTAGCTCATACCTGTAATCCCAACACGTTGGGAGGCTGAGGTGGGCAGATCACCTGAGGTCAGGAGTTCGAGACCAGCCTGACCAATATGGTGAAACCCTGTCTCTACGAAAAATACAAAATTTAGCTGAGCATGGTGATGGACGCTTGTAGTCCCAGCTACTTGGGAGGTTGAGGCAAAAGAATCGCTTGAACCTAGGAGGTGGGAGTTGCAGTGAGCAGAGATCCTGCTGTTGCACACCAGCTTTGGAGACAGAGTGACATTCCATCTCAAAACCAACCAACCGAACAAAGAAAGCTAATCTTTATGCTATGAGACAACGCCAAATCCCCTCTGGTCCCCCATTCTTCCCTGAACAGCCTTTCTCCTAAGAGTCAAAAAACATCTGACACCTCCCCTCAACACTAGGCTCCCAGGATACTAAGAACAGGCATGCGCGCTGAGCCTTTCTGTTCCCCAACTGAACCACGGGATTCTCCCATGGTTGTGCAGAACAGGCACAGAGATCCCGTGGCTGAGGCCTTGCAGCTGAAACCATGCAGCTGAGGGCATCGCTTAATACAGCAGGAGCCAGGCGCAGTGGTGCCTGCCAGTAGTCCCAGCTACTCGGGAACCGGAGGTGGGAGGATCGCCTGGGCTGTAGTGTGCAATGCCGATTGGGTGTTCCCACTAAGTTCGATTGGGTGTCCGCACTAAGTTCGGCATCAATATGGTGACCACCCAGGAGCAGGGGACCATCAGGTTGCCTAAGAAGGGGTGAACTGGTCCACGTCAGAAATGGAGCAGGTCAAAACTCCCTGAGTTTTGATCAGTAGTGGGATCGCGCCTGTGAGTAGCCACTGCACTCCAGCCTGGGCAACATAGCGACACCCCGTCTCTTAAAAAAAAAGAAAAGAAAAGAAAAAATAATACAGCAGGAAAAGGAAGGAGCAAGGTGGGGCAGGACTCCTGTGCTAGAAGCCAAGGGGGAGAGCAATTCTCCTTGCAGAGAGATCAGACATTCCTCAGTCAGGTGCGCAGCAGTAGGTTCGAAGGCTCAGGGGAATGTTAGGACTGGCCAGTCCTCCATCTGGTCCGTCTGGTCTGTGAGCAAAGGCCTTGCACTCCATCTTCATAACCACCTCCCGTCTCTGCAGAAGGGAGCTGCATTCCCTCAAAGCACAGGGCCCTACGCAGCACACGATCCTGGCTCCAAGCCCTGCGCCCTCACAGATGAGGGGTTGAGAGTTGTGAGCATGGGCTTGAGGCTCTCCCTGGGTATTTTTTAGGTGCTGGGATTTGCTGCTTTCTTTGCACTGGTCTTGAAGAGAGTGGAGGAGGAGGAGGTTACAATGGCTCCGCTGCCAAGACATCTGTTGGGCCCAGGTAATGTGCCTTGGTGGCTGGAGGCAGGTCTGGCCAGCTGTGGCCCTTATGAGGCTCAGTGAGCCCTGCAGAGTGACAGAGTGCAGCCTGTGCAGGGGGGGGTGCTGGTTTTTGGGCCAGCTCCCCAAATCTTTGTTCCCCACCAGCCTTTCACCCCCAGTTTGTGAGCCATCCCCAAATGAGCTGGGAAAAAACAACTTCTTGTCTTCTGAGTATCTTTGTTTCTTCTTTCCATGGCATTTTTCCGTAACACTCAAGTATGACCTGCCAGCCAGAAGAGGTACCTTGGGGACAAAGCTGTCTGCATGGGCTGTCCTCTGTGTAATTCCAAGCAAGCAGCTTTCTTCTCTGAGACTCAGGGACCTGGTTTTAGAACAAAAACTAAAACAAGCATCGGTTTACAGATGGGCTGCAAAAAGTGGCCTTATCCAAAAATTAAGAATTTTAGGACAAAGCTGGGCTCGATGGCTGATGCCTGTAATCCTAGAACTTTAGAAGACCAAGGTGGGCGGATCACGAGGTCAGGAGTTCGAGACCAGCCTGGCCAACATGGTGAAACCCTGTCTCTCCTAAAAATATAAAAATTAAGCCAGGTGTGGTAGGGGGCACCTGTAATCCCAGCTATTCAGGAGGCAGAGGCTGGAGAATTGCTTGAACCTGGGAGGCGGAGGTTGCAGTGAGCTAAGATCATGCCATTGTACCCCAGCCTGGGTGCCAGAATGTGACTCTGTCTCAAAAAAAAAAAAAGAATTTTAGGACAGAGTTCTGCAAACTGCAGCTGGGGGCCACATCTCGCCTGCTGCCGGCTTTTATAAACACATGTTGGTTGGAACACAGCCACACTGACCCCTGCTCTAGGCCACTGGCTAGTCCCCATCCTCCCAGCCTGACTTCTCACTTCCCAGCCGGAGTTCCCAAGGGTGCTGATAATAATGACAAAACGAACATGCAAATAAAACTGAATCAACGTGGACTCATCAAGGCAATGGTTTTGACTTCCAGGGAAAACAAAAAAGAAACAAACAAAGCATATCCCGTGCACCTGCCTCACAGTGCAGCGTGGCTACCTCTTCAGGGTGTGTACTCTTCCATTCCAGGGCAGCAGTTTGGGGATCCAAGAGGCCCATTAAAATCTTCTCAAGACAAGAGAGTAATGTTTCTCCACAGAGATGCCAGGCTCCAGACCATTAAATATTCATTCAGTCACCCCTTTGGCAAGTCCTGAGGGAGCCCTGGCTGCAGATCAGGCCTGGTGATGGCTTGGAAATGCAATTGACATAAAATTCACCTGTTGTAAGTGCGCAGATTTTTGTTGCGGTAAATCTGTAGGGTTATGTAACCATCACTGCAATTCAGATTTAGAACAGATTTGTCACCCCAAAAGGTTCTTTCTTGCCCATTTAAAGTCAATCCCCACTCCTACCCCAGCCCCTGCCGACACTGCACTGATTATAAGAGACAGGTTGCTACCCTTGGAATGAACAGCCCATTTGGGGTTCATTAACCAAATAAATGGCATTAACCAAATAAATGCACAAGTAGACATGTAAGTGTGAATTTTAGTGAGAAATAGGATTGGGGAAGAACAAGAGAGGGTAGTCCTCTCTGCTGCAGTAGTGCCTAAGCTCTCTCCTGAGGATGGAGGAAAGGAAGGACCACACACTGAGCACATCAAAGGCCCCGAGGTGGGACAGTGGTGTCATTTTATTGCAACCATTTTATAGCAACCACTGGCAGTGTGTCTGGAGCATGACAAGTTGGGGTTGGGGGACAGTGGTTAGAGATGAGAGTGGAGGGGTTGGGCAGCAGGTTGCCAGAGCCTTATAGAAGCTGGGCCAAGGCTGGGATGTGGGAGGGCTTTACATAGCAGAGTGATGATCTGTTTTATGATTTTTTTTTTTTGAGACAGTATCTCATTCTGTTGCCCAGGCGGGAGTGCAGTGGTGTGATCTTAGCTCACTGCAACCTCCACCTCCCAGGTTGAAGCAATTCTCCTGCCTCAGCCTCCTGAGTAGCTGGGATTACAGGCGCCTGATACCACACCTGGCTATTTTTCTTATTTTTAGTAAATATGGGGTTTTGCCATGTTGCCCAGGCTGGTCTTGAACTTCTGACCTCAAGTGATGGGCCCACCTTGGCCTCCCAAAATGCTGAGATTACAGGCATGAGCCACTGTGCCCAGCCTGTTTCATAACTTTTAAGAAAGGAAGCCAGGTGAGGTTGGCTCACACCTGTAATCCCAGCACTTTGGAAGGCTGAGGCAGGCAGATTGCTCAAATTTAGGAGTCTGAGACCAGCCTGGACAATATGGGGAAACTCCATCTCTACCAAAAATACAAAAAAATAGCCAGAAATGGTGGTGCATGCATGCAGTCCCAGCTACTCGGGAGGCTGATGTGGGAGGATTGTCTGAGCCCAGGGAGGTTGAGGCTTCAGTGAGCCGTGATTGCACCACTATACTCCAGCCTGGGCAACACAGCAAGACCCCATCTCTACAAAAAAATTAAAATGAAAAAATTTTTTTAATTTTTATTTTTTCTTTTTTTGAAACAGAGTCTCACTCTGTTACCCAGGCTAGAGTACAATGGTGCAGTCTTGGCTCACTGCAACCTCCACCTCCTGGATTCAAGCGATTATCCTGTCTTGGCCTCCTAAGCTGGGATTACAGGCACACACCACCATGCCTGGCTAATTTTTAAGAGAGATGGTGTTTCACAGTGTTGGCCAGGATGGCTGTCCTGTTGTCCTTCCCTCCACAGACCCCTATGCCTTGTTCCGAGCACGAAGAAACAGCAGCAGGGACGTCTACCAGCCACCTCTCACCGCTGCCATTGAGAAGATGAAAACTACTCACCTCAAGGAACAGAAAGCATTTGCACTCATCAGAGAGATCCTGGGTAGGCAATCTTCCCGCTCACTGGCTCTCAGCACAGTGTGAAATGGACAGGCACACTTACTGTGCTATCTTTAATAAGTCCCGCTCCACTTCTGGGCCTCAGTTTCCCTGGATATCAGCACACTCTAGCTTCTCCACTACACTTAAAATCCTTCAGTGGCCCCTCATGACCCTTAAGACAAAACCCAACCCCCCTCCTGTGGCTCCACCCGCCCCAAGTCCCCACTCCTGGCTCCTGTGCCCCACTTCATCTTCCCATTGGCTTCTGCAGCACCTGGGACCTACGCTCTGTCCTCACCCCCAGCGCCTGCCCAGATGGTTCATCTCATTGGCCTGGAGTGTGCTCACTCCTCCTCCCCAGCTTTTCTTCTGGCTAATTCCTCTTATTCTTCTTTTTTATTTTAATTTTTTTGGAGACACAGTTTCACTTGTCACCCAGGCTAGAGAGTAATGGCAAAATCTCAGCTCACTGCAACTTCTGCCTCTGGGGTTCAAGCCATTCTCACAAATCAGCCTCAAAAGCATGCGCCATCACACAGGGCTAATTTTTGTAGTTTTAGTAAGCAGGGTTTTATCATGTTGGCCAGGCTAGTCTCGAACTCCTGACCTCAGGTGACCTGCCCACCTCGGCCTCCCAAAGTGCTGGGACTACAGGCATGAGCCACCATGCCCAGCCTTTTCAAAGATTTTTAAATTTTTTATTTTTTTGTTTTTGTTTTTTGTTTATTTTTCAACTAGCATGGCATATTGGGAGGCCCAGATTTAAATGTTTTATTTTATTTTTTGAGACACAGTTTTACTCTGTCATTCAAATTGGAGTGCAGTGACACAATCTTGGCTCACTGCTACCTCCCTCTCCCAGGTTCAGGTGATTCTCCAGCCTCAGCCTCCTGAGTAGCTGGGACAACAAACAGACACCACCATGCCCAGAAAATTTTTATTTTTTCAGTAGAGACAGGGTTTTGCCATGATGATCAGGCTGGTCTCGAACTTCTGACATCAAGTGATCAACCCTCCTTGGCCACCCAAAGTGTTGGGATTACAGGCATGAGCCACCGCACCCAGCCAGTGCTTTCTGATATTAACTGACCCCCTCATGACAACTCTAGGTTGTAGAATTGTTATTCCCATTTCACAGATGGGGAGACTGAGGCATACAGGAGTAGAGTCATTTGTGAAAGGCACCTGGATGGGATGTGGCAGAGCTGGGATTTAGACCCAGGCAGGATATCTCATGGGCTGTGACTTTACTCCTCTCTGCTGCCTCTATAAAGACTGGTTCCATTGTCACCAGAAGGGCAAGGGGCTGGTCTAGGAGGCCTTTCCATTTCCTGACCTGGACTGGGTGGGAGTCACAGATCCTGCCTGACCAGGGCTGTGCTTCCCTCCACAGCATACCTGGGCTTCCTATGGATGCTGCTGCTCGTGGCCTATGGGCAGAGGGACCCCAGCGCCTACCACCTCAACAGACACCTCGAGCACAGCTTCACCAGGGGCTTCTCAGGTGTGCTGGGCTTCCGAGAGTTCTTTGAGTGGGCCAACACCACGCTCCTGAGCAACCTGTATGGTCACCCCCCAGGTAAGTCCTGTAGCCCTGGGGCTGTGTCAGCCTCCTACTGCCTGCTCCTGGCTAGGAACAGATACAAGGCATCCTCAGCATCTGCCTCATGAGAAAACCAGGCTGGGCGTGGTCGCTCTCACCTGTAATCCCAGAGTTTTGGGAGGCTGAGGCAAGAGGATTGCTTGAGGCCAGGAATTTAAGATCAGCCTGGCAACACGGCAAGACCCTCCTCTATGAAAAATACAAAAATTAGTCGGGTGTAATGGCTCATGCCTGTAGTCCCAGCAACTCAGGAGGCTGAGGTGGGAGGACTGCTTGAGCCCAGGAGGTGGAGCCTACAGTAAGCCCAAATTGTGCCACTGCACTCCAGCCAGGGAGATAGAGCCAGACCTTGTCTTAAAAAGAAAAGAAAGTGGCCAGGTGTGGTGGCTTATGCGTGTAATCCCAGAACTTTGGGAGGCCAAGGTGGGTGGGTCACTTGAGATCAGGAGTTCTAGACCAACCTGACCAACATGGTCAAACTCCATGTTTACCAAAAATTCAAAATTAGCCGGGCATGTTGCCCCATGCCTGTAGTCCCAGCTACTCGGGAGGCTTAGGCAGGAGAATCGCTTGAACCTGGGAATCGGAGGTTGTAGTGAGCCCAGACTGTGCCACTGCACTCCAGCCTGGGTGAAGAAGCAAGACTTAGTCTAGGAAAAAAAGGAGAAAGAGAAAACCAATAACCACAGGACCAGATGCTGTGAAGGAGAGACTCTCAGAAGGCTGGGTGTCCACGAGAGAGGACTCTCCCCCTTTCCTTCCCCTGATGCAGAGTGGAGAACCTCCTAAATGAGCAGTAACAGAACATGAACCAGCTAGGCAAAAACAGTGTGCCAGGCAGAACGAACAACACGAGAAAAGCCCAGCCTCTCACCTCGGGGCATGCATGTTCTTGGAACCGCAGAGTGTGGAGTGTGACTCCCGTGTAGGATGTGAGTTAGGGATCACTGAGAAGCAAAGCAGGAGAGATGACCGGGCCAGATCATGAAGGATCTCAGGAATGCGTATCTCATCCTCGGGGAAATAACACGCCATTGAAAGGGTCTACATGAGGCTGTGGCATAAATCCGTGGTATAGAATGATCACTCTGGAAGCATGTGGAAGTTAGAGTAAAGGGTGGGCAAGTTGGTTGGGCATGGTAGCTCACACCTGTAATCCCAGCACTTTGGGAGGCCAAGGCGGGTAGATCACCTGAGGTCAGGAGTTTGAGATCAGCCTGGCCAACATGGAGAAACGCTGTCTCTGCTGAAAATACAAAACATTAGCCAGGCAAGGTGCTGAGCACCTGTAATTCCAGGTACTCTCAGGAGGCAGAGGCAGGAAAAGCACTTGAACCCGGGAGGCAGGAGTCACTGTGAGCCAAGATCACGCCATTGCACTCTAGCCTGGGCAATAAGAGTGAAAGCCTTTCTCTCAAAAAAAAAAAAAAAAAAGGTGGGGGTGCGGGGAAGTTAGGATTCTGGGGACACAGGATGAGGGCTGGTGCAGGGACAAGGGACAGTGGTGATGGAGAGAAGGGGATGGAGACATAAGACATGGAAGAAGTAGGATGGATGGGATGTGGTAACCAGTGGGATGTAGAATTGAGGAGAAAAGGCACAGGCATGTCCTGTGTGTTGACGGGGAGATGGGGTTCCATTCCCTAAGAGAGGTTGTGCAGGAAGTACAGCAGGTTCCAGGTGGAGAGACGGCGAGGTCATTTGGATAAATGCAGCTTATAGTTGGCCATATGCTTCTCTGCGCTGTCTCTATAATGGGTATGCTGAAGTTGACATTAGCATTGGCTGGGCAGCTTGGACTGCGTTAAGATGATTTTGACCACTAGATTTGCCCACCTGATTTTTCTCTTTAGGCTTTATCACTGATGGGAACTCCAAGCTGGTTGGCAATGCCCAGATTCGCCAAGTGAGGGTCCGGGAAAGCTCTTGCCTGCTTGCCCGGCAGTTTCAGGCGTCTCTCAATGGATGCCGTGCACCATATTCCCTGGATGCTGAAGACCTGGCTGACTATGGGGAAGGCTGGAATGCCTCCACCCTCAGTAACGGCAGTAGCTATCCCCAGGCTTGGCAGTACCAGAGCCAGAGCCAACGTCGAGGGTATCCTATCTGGGGCAAACTTACTGTGTACCGGGGAGGAGGCTACGTGGTCCCTCTCGGGGCCGATCGCCAAAGCACATCAAGGTAAGGCTGACTTGATTCATTTGCAGCTGAGTGAGGTCTTTTGCTAGAGTCCACATCTGATTGGGGAATGTAGTCTTCTTTTTTTTTTTTCATCTGGGTGCAGGTGGGCTAAGGCCGAAAAGGGCGTTAGCCGTAATGTAGTCTTCAAAACAGGGCAGAGCCAACTTTATTCAGGTCATTGTGGGAGAGCCTGGAGGATTCTGAATCATGCAGGTTGTATTTTCAGGCCCCTGGGAACCGAGCCATCTCAGAATTGGAAGGAAAGTCTTTTTCTGGCATTCACAGCCTGGTTGCCTCTCCTAGAGCCAGTCCGGGGTGGGGGGAGCTCACTACCACTCAGAACAGTCCACCATTAGACAAGAAGGAAGCAGTTAAGTTAAGACAGCGTGTCGCTTTGTTGCCCAGGCTGGAGTCCAAGCAATTCTCCTGCCCCAGCCTCCTGAGTAGCTGAGATTACAGGTTAGAGACAGGGTTTTACCATGTGGGCCAGGCTGGTCTCAAAAACTCCTGGCCTCAGGTGATCTGCCCTCCTCAGCCTCCCAAAGTGCTGGGATTATAGGCATGAGCCACTGCACCCAGCCTTTTTTTCTTTTTTTGAGACAGAATCTCACACTGTCCACCAAGCTGGACTGGCACAATCTTCACTCACTGCAACCTCTGCCTCCCGGGTTCAAGTGATTCTCCTGTCTCAGCCTCAAGCAATTTTCATGCCTCAGCCTCCCACGTAGCTGGGATTACAGACATGTACCACTATGCCCGGATAATTTTTTTTTTCTGTCACCAAGGTTGAGGTGCAGTGACGGGGTCTCGGCTCACCGCAACCTCCACCTCCCTGGTTTAAGAGATTCCCCTGTCTCAGACTCCTGAGTAGCTAGGATTACAGGCATGTGCCACCCCACTGGCTAATTTTTGTATTTGTAGTAGAGCCGGGGTTTCACTATGTTGGCCACGCTGGTCTTGAGCTCCTAACCTCAGGTGATCACTTGCCTAGGCCTCCCAAAGTTCTGGCATTACAGGTATGAGCGACCGCACCAGGCCTCTATGATTCTTTTAACACCATGGCTCTCAAATTGTAAAAAGCATCTGAATCCCCTGGCGGGCTCATCAGAAACGCATTCTGGGCTCCCCCGAGAGTTTCTGACTCAGCAGGTCTAGGGCAGCCCTGAGAATCTGTTTCCAACAAGTTCCCAGGTGATGCTGATGCTGCTGGTATGGGACCACACTTTAAGAATCTCTGCTCTAACGGCCAGGCGATGAGGGGTACCACCCTACCACAGCGTGGGCTACAAAACGTGACCACTCCCAGGAGCAGCGTGGGGGCCTGGAGGCACAGGGAACAGAGCAGAAGCAGAGGGAGAAGTTGAGACAGGAAGCTCTGGCCTCGGTCGAAGGGCTTCGAGGACATGGAGCCCCTGCAGGTGGAAATGCCCCAGCACCACTCTTTCCCACAGAATTCTCCGCTATCTCTTTGACAACACCTGGCTGGACGCACTGACCAGAGCTGTGTTTGTGGAGTTCACTGTCTACAACGCCAATGTCAACCTGTTCTGCATCATCACGCTGACGCTAGAGACCAACGCCCTGGGTGGGCAGCCTCGCCTGGGAACCTCTGCAGGACCCCAGAAGACAGACATGCCTTCCCCTGGGCTGGGGCTCCTGATGTACCTGGGCGCAGCCACCCTAGGGCCAGAGCTCCAGAGAAAACAGTTGTTTAGTGAATCTGGGTGTGGGTCTTGGTTATCCTTGCAGCCATGAGTTCCTGGGTCCCCAAAGGCAAAACATTAGGACCCTCCACCCTAATTTTCCGCATCTTTCTGGCCTTGCCTCCCAAGTGATCCTAAAGAAACCCACTGAGGGTCCAAAGGCTTCCCAGTCAGCTGGGGTTGGGAGTGGCGAGCTGGCAGTGAAAGGTGAGGGAGAGGCTGGGCGCGGTGGCTCACGCCTGTAATCCTAGCACTTTGGGAGGCCGAGGCGAGTGGATCACGAGGTCAAGAGATCAAGACCATCCTGGTCGAACTGGTGAAACCCTGTCTCTACTAAAGATACAAAAAATTTAGCTGGGCATGGTGGCGTGTGCCTGTAATCCCAGCTACTCAGGAGGCTGAGGCAGGAGAATTGCCTGAACCCAGGAGGCGGAGGTTGCAGTGAGCCGAGATTGCGCCATTGCACTCCGGCCTGGGTAATGAGCAAAACTCCCGTTTCAAAAAAAAAAAAAAAGAAAGGTGAGGGAGAATGTGACCCGCTGGTAACAGATCACATCACCTAATGTAGTATTTCACCAAACATCAGTGCATACCATGAAGTAAATTGTACATAATAATCCAGCACACATGCAACCAAGATGAAATGTTCACAAGTAACATGTACTTTAACTCCACGCGGCCAGGCATGGTGGCTCGCACCCACAATCCCAGCACTTTGCAACACGGTGAGACCTGGTCTCTACAAAATTTTAAAAACTACATGTGATGGGCTTTCATATTTTCTGTTCTATGTCTTCCTCCTCATACCTCCTCCTTAAAATGTTGATCACAGTCTACTAAAAACCAGTCTATAGTCTGTTCAGCTAATGATCAATTTGCCTAAAAGCCAACCTCCTCTCCATTAAATATCACATTTTTAGAAAATATTAGATTACACTTTTTATTATAAAGTAATGTCTGTCTCCACAGCTACAATGCCTTATAAGATGGAACAAAAAAAAAGAAAAAGTAACATGTTTGTGCTTTAAAAAAAATCAGAACTGTGTAAAGTGAAAAATGAAAGGCTTTCAATTTCCATTGTCATTCCCCATTGCTAATAGTTTCTTCCAAATCCTTTTTGGGTTTGTGTATCTTTTTTGGGACGGAGTTTCACTCTTATTGCCCAGGCTGGAATGCAATGGCATGATCTCAGCTCACTACAACCTCTGCCTCCCAGATCCAAGCGATTCTCCTGTCTCAGCTTCCCAAGTAGCTGGGATTACAGACATGTGCGCCATCACAGCTGGCAAATTTTTGTATTTTTAGTAAAGATGGAGTTACACCATGTTGGCCAGGCTAGTCTCGAACTCCTGACCTCAGGTGATCCACCCACCTCGGCCTCCCAAATTGCTGGGAGTACAGGCATGAACCACCGTACCCAGTATCTGTCTGTCTGTCTGTCTCTCTTTTTGAGGCAGGGTCTCTCTCTGCTGCCTGGACTGGAGTGCAGTTGTGCTATCATAGCTCACTGCAGCCTCAGTCCCCTAAGCTAAAGCAGTCCTCCTCCCTCAGCCTCCTGAGTAGCTGAGACTACAGACACATGCCACTCTGCCTAACTAATGTTTTTTACTTTCGTACAGATGATGTCTTGCTATGTTAACCAGGCTGGTCTTGAACTCCTGAGCTCAAGCAATTCTCCTCACTTGGCCTCCCAAAGTGCTGGGATTACAGGCATGAGCAATCACACCTGGCCCTGGATTATGTTTCTCTACACATAAAGTATGGGTAGATTTCAGATCTGGTCGATTCCAAAGACCACTGATGTTGTCAAAGACTCAAGATTGTTTCTCTGTTCGTTCTGTCATCCTTGGGGCTGGCTTCCTCTCCATAGGCAGAGCCTTACTAGTCAAACCGGTTTAAACATCATTACAGAAAAACTTTTACAACGAAAAAAATAAGAAAAAGGCACTCAAATGGATGAAAAACTATTCAAAAAAGGTTGAATTTTTAGTCATACTGGATTTTAGGCGGACTTATCTTCAGTGAAGTGTATTTAGATGAAATGGCTTTTTATTTGTGTGTTTATTTTTGAGACGGATTCTTGCTCTGTCACCCACGCTGGAGTGCAGTGATACACTCTCAGCCACTGCATCCTCTGTCTCCCAGGTTCAAGCGATTCTCCCACCTCAGCCTCTTGAGTGCCTGAGGCTACAGAGGTGCACCCCCAGGCCCAGCTGATTTTTGTATTTTTAGTAGAGACGAGGGTTACTATGTTGGCCAGGCTAGTCTCGAACTCTTATTTTTTTTCTTTTTGTTGAGATGGCATTTCGCTCTTTTTACCCAGGCTAGAATGCCATGTTGCCATCTCAGCTTACTGCAACCTCTGCCTCCTGGGTTCAGATGATTGTCTTGCCTCAGCCTCCTGAGTGGTTGGGATTACAGGCACCTGCCACCAAGCCTGGCTCATTTTGTATTTTTCATGGAGATGGAGTTTCACTGTGTTGACCAGGCTGGTCTCAATTCCTGACCTCAGGTGATCCGACCACCTCGCTTTCCAAAGTGCTGGGATTACAGGCTTGAGCGAGCATGCCTGGCCAGTTCAAACTCTTAACCTCAGGTGATTCACCCACCTCAGCCTCCCACAGTGTTGGGATTACTATAGGCATGAGCCACTGCACCTGGCCCAAAATGGCTTTAAGTGAGCCATCTGGGTGTGAATTGTCATTTTATGGGTGGATGTGCCCAAAAGGCCAACACCAAATTCGGAGGGAAGGGGAGGACCTTCCCCTGCAGCTCCTCCGCCCCTTCTGGTGCATCCACTGCCTTTGTTGTCTGCCACGTGTCCATGTTCAGTCCTTTGGGTGTAAAGGAACTTTGGCTTTTCCTTGGCCCCAGTCAGACCTCCAGAGCTTGCTTGAGCTTGAGACATCTGACCTGATGGTTCCCGGTCAGAAGCCATGGCTCTGAGTAAGCAGGTGGTCGGGAGTGAGCAGAGCGCACTCTGTTCCCCAGGCACCTTCTTTGCGCATGCGGCCTTCCAGAGCCTCCGCCTGTACCCCTTCACTGACGGCTGGCACCCCTTCGTGTTGGCGGCAGAGCTCATCTACTTCCTCTTCCTCCTCTACTACATGGTGGTGCAGGTAAAAGGCATGCTCGTAGCTCCTGAGCAGGGGTTGGGGTGCAGGGGTGCCTACCCGACCCCTCTCCTCTTCCTTACAAGTGGGGTGGGAACGGGCTCTTTTTGTTGTTGAGATGGAGTCTCGCTCTGTTGCCAGGCTGGAGTGCAGTGGTGGGAGTCTTGGCTCACTACAACCTCCGCCTCCTGGGTTCCAGCAGTGCTACTGCCTCAGCCTCCCGAGTAGCTAAGGGGACAGACAGGCACCACCACATCCTGCTGATGTTTGTATTTTTAGTAGAGACAAGGTTTCACCACGGCCAGGATGGTCTGGATCTATTGACCTTGTGATCCACCTGCCTTGGCCTCCCAAAGTGCTAGGATTACAGGCGTGAACCACCGCACTTGGCCTAAATTATTTATTTTTAACTGTGGAAAATACACATAACGTAAAATTGACCATTTAAACTGCTTTTAAGTATTCAGTGATGTTAGGTCCACTCACATCATTGAACAACTGTCATTACTGTCCATCTCCACATGGATGAACCCTTTTCATGTTGCAAAACTGCAGCCAGCCAGATGAGGTGGCTCATGCCAGTAATCCCAGCACTTTGGGAGGCTGAGGCGGGCAGATCACCTGAGGTCAGGAGGTCGAGACCAGCCTGGCCAACAAGGTGAAACCCCATCTCTACTAAAAATACAAAAATTAGCTGGGTATAGTAGCACATGTCTGTAATCCCAGCTACTCGGGAGGCTGAAGCAGGAGAATCGCTAGAACCTGGGAGGCAGAGGTTGCGGTGAGCAGAAATGACGTCACTGCACTCCAGTGACTGGGCGACAGAGTAAGCCTCCATCTCAAAAATAATAATAATAATAATAAAAATAATTTTCTGGGGTTTAAATGCCCTCTAGAGGTTTCCATTGGTTACTCGGTGTACTCCCTATGTAAATGAGAGGGTCTTTCCTGTCACAGCTGAAGTGTTTCCATTTGACTTCTTAGGTTCCCTGCATTCAGGTCCTTTCATCCTGCTTCAATGGGTCTTGGGGAGAGGTCTGTTTACTCTGTGCATGGGGGCAAGGGCTGGGGGAACCTCCTGTCAGAGGGCCCTCCAGGTGGGGAGGGAGCAGCCCCAGGGGACAGGGGCAGTCATGGCCACAACCTCAGCCTCCTTTTCCAGGGCAAGCGTATGAGGAAGCAGACGTGGGCCTATTTCCGCAGCAAGTGGAACCTTTTGGAGCTAGCCATCATCCTGGCCAGCTGGAGTGCCCTGGCGGTGTTTGTGAAGAGGGCTGTCCTGGCTGAAAGGGACCTCCAGCGCTGCCGGAACCGTAGGGAGGAGTAAGTGGCTATCTTCAGCCCCCCAGCTCCCCAACGGGCCCCCCGTTCCTCCAGCTCCCTTTCAGGCCCGGGGGTCAGGAGACTTTGGATGCGGACCCTCAGTAGGTAGAGGCACACTCCTAATAGATATAACTCTAGCTGCCATCTAGATTCAGGTGTGGGGCCTGCCACAAGTGTGTGTGATTGGAAAGGACCCAGACAAAGTAGAACAATGACTTGTGTAAATCTTCTGACAACATAGGATCATGTGGCGTCCTGCTTAGGCTCTTCTTGGCCTTTTTGGGAGGCTCTTTCCAAGTATTAGGGCCCCAGTAAGCTCACCTCTGCTACCAAACACTAAGTGTCCACTGTGTGGTAGTCAGAATGTATTCACCTAGGGACTCATCATCAGAATTGATGAAGGTTGGTGTTATCATCACCCCATTTAACAAAGACATTGAGGGCAGGGTGTGGTGGCTCATGACTGTAATTCTAGCACTTTGGGAGGCCAAGATGGGTGGATCACTTGAGATCAGGAGTTTGAGACCAGACTGGCCAATGTGGTGAAACCCCGTCTCTAATAAAAATATAAAAATTAGCTGAGCATGGTGGCACACCTGTAGTAGACATGCCTGTAGTCCCAACTACTTAGGAGGCTGAGGCTGGAGAATGACTTGAACCCAGGAAGTGGAGGTTGCAGTCAGCCGAGATTGTTCCGCTGCACTCCAGCCTGGATAACAGAGGGAAACCGAGTCTCAAAAAAAAACCAAAAGACAAAGACGAAGACATTCAGGCTCAGAGAGGTCATGTGACTTCCCCAAGGCCACGCAGCTAAAATGTGGCAGAGAAGTGATTTAAGCCTGGATTGTGTAGCTCCAGAGTCCCCTCCCTTGCTTGAAGTCATTGGGTTTCTTGCCTCACTCATTTATTTTATAGATATAGCTAATGTGTTGAGTTATTGCTGAATGTCATAAACTTTCATAGAAACACCTCATTACAAGCACTATCTCATCTCAACTACTTGAATCCTCCTGAGACCTCTAAGAGATGATTTTGTCATCATACCTTTTTTTTGAGACAGAGTCTTGCTCCGTCACCCACGCTGGAGTACAGTCCACCTCCTGGGTTCAGGCCACTCTTCTGCCTCAGCCTCCCAAGTAACTGGGATTACAGACGCTCACCACCACGCCCAGCTAAATTTTGTATTTTTGGTAGAGATGGTGTTTCACCATTTTAGTCAGGCTGGTCTCGAACTCCTGAGCTCAGGTGATCCACCCGCCTTGGTCTCCCAAAGTGCTGGGATTACAGGAGTGAGCCATCATGCCTGGGCTATTATTTTTTTTATAGAGAGAGACAGGAGTCTCACATTATTGCCCAGGCTGATCTCAGACACCTGGGGTCAAGTGATCTTCCTGCCTCAGCCTCCCAATGTGCTGAGATTGCAGGCATGAGCCACCGAACCTGGCCTAAAATTTTATTTAGGTTCAGGGAGTACATGTGCAGGCTTGTTACATGGATATACTGCATGATGCTGAGGTTTGGGGTGCGAATGACCTCAGTACCCAGGTAGTAGCACAGTACCCAGTGGTTAGTTTTTCAACCCTTGCCTGCCTCCCTCCCTGCCAGTGTCTATTGTTGCCATCTTTACGTCCATGAGTCCCCAGTGTTTAGCTCCCATTTGTAAGTGAGAACATGTAGTATTTGATTTTCTGTTCCTGTGTTCATCTGCTTAGGATAGTGGCCTCCAGCTGCATCCATGCAGCCGCAAAAGACGTGGTTTTGTTCTTTTTTGTGGCTGCAAAGTTTTTCACTTAACAAGAAATACCATATGGCTTCATAAAACTTTTAAAAACAAATTGGAAAAAAAAATGTCTTGAGTCCAACATGCCAGAGAAAACCACATGTTGGTTGGTCAGCTGCCATCTTGCTGATGGTGGTCACAGCTCACTATAGCTTCAAACTCCTGAACTCAAGTGATCCTCCTGCCTCAGCCTCTTGAGTAGCTACGATTACCAGTGCACACCATGAACCTCAACTACCATTATCATCTGCGTCACCATCACCATCACAGTCATTGTCCTCACTCTCACACCACAGTTCCCAGCATCAGCATCATCACCACCACCACCACCTACCTGGGGGAACCGGGACAGCCCTCTCTCCCAGACCTATTTCTGGACCTGATGGCCGATGAGATGATGATAAAACTGATCCCACATCCTGAAATGCCGATAAGTCTAATCTTGCATCCAGATGAGTTCTGTCTAAACTGCTCAGGGTCTCTGAGAGCCAGCCTTCCATTTTGGTCCCACAGAGGCATCAGCTTCAGTGAGACAGCAGCAGCTGACGCTGCCCTCGGCTGCATCACTGCCTTCTTGGTGCTCCTGTCCACGGTGAAGCTTTGGCATCTGCTCAGGTTGAATCCCAAAATGAATATGATCACAGCAGCCCTACGCCGTGCCTGGGGCGACATTTCGGGCTTCATTATTGTCATCCTTACCATGCTTCTGGCTTACTCCATCGCGGTAAGTGCCGGCTTTGGAAAAGCTCGAGGCTGATTCTGTGAAAGCCAAGGCTAATTGGTGGTGGGAAGTGGACAGTTAGGGTTAGGGAGACCCTGGGAACCCAAGGAAGGTGGTGGCTTTTCTGAGTACAGGTCTCTTAGCTGTGAGCTCATGCACCAGTCAACTCAAATGGCAAAGGCTGGAGAGCTCAGGTGGACACGGCGAGGAAGTTTTAGTGTTGAAAGGGTCCAGGTTCAGGAAGAATTTCTTTCTGCATCTAGAGCCCTCCTGGATGTGTCAGTTCTCCTGGCTTCCCAACTGGTCAGAAGGCACAGGGCTGGCTGACACCCAGACACACACAGAGCATTTGGGAGGCCAAGGCAGGTGGATCACCTTAAGTCAGGAGTTCAAGGCCAGCCTGACCAACATCATGAAACCCTGTCTTTACTAAAAATATAAAAATTAGCAGGACATGGTGGTGCATACCTGTAGTCCCAGCTACTTGTGAGGCTGAGACAGGAGAATTGCTTGAACCTGTGAGGCGGAGGTTGCAGTGAGCCGAGATCATGCCATTGTACTCCAGCCTGGGTGACAGAGCGAGACTCCGTCTCAAAAAAAAAAAAAAAGGTGGGGGCTGGGTGCAGTGGCTCACAACTGTAATCCCAGCACTTTGGGAGGCCAAGGCGGGCAGATCACCTGAGATCAGAAGTTTGAGACCAGCCTGGTAAACATGGAGAAACCTCATCTCTACTAAAAATACAAAATTAGCTGGGTGTGGTTGTGCATGCCCGTAATCCCAGTTACTTGGGAGGCTGAGGCGGGAGAATTGCTGGAACCCAGGAGGCAGAGGTTGAGGTGAGCTCAGATCATGCCATTGCACTCCAGCCTGGGCAACAAGAGCAAAACTCCATCTCAAGCAAACAAACAGGCAAAACAAGTTGTATACACACATCCACTTTGCACACCACTGTAGGTACAGTAACTTGATCAACACAGCCACAACAATGGCTGACACAGACCACCTACTCGACTATAAAGCAGCAGGCTTTGTGGGTCTTGGTGGCCTCCTTCCCTGTTCATGAGGGTTCTTTCCATGACAGTCGAACTTAATATTTGGTTGGAAACTCCGTTCCTACAAAACCCTCTTTGATGCGGCAGAGACGATGATCAGCCTTCAAATGGGAATCTTCAACTATGAGGAGGTAATGGGATGAGGGCACGGAGGCTGCCATCTACACTAAGCCTCTATGAAGATTAGAAGAAGCACTCCCTGTCCTCCCCACCCCTTGCCATCCCTTGGGCCCATGGCCTGGCTAGCACCAGGCAAGTTTAGACAAATAGAAATGTCCCCCTCCCCTAGGTGGACAGCCCTGCTAGAGCCCATAGCTTGCCCTCGGGACCCCGGCTCACAGAGGAACATCGGGTGCTGGCTACTCAGGGGAGGGCTGTGCAGGGGTCTCCCAAAGGAAACTCCCCCTGCCCTGGGCAGAAAAAGCAGACATCTTTGGAGGTGGCAGCCATGGAAAGTAAGGGGCTGCCTGTTCCCTCCCTTGCCTAGCCTCAGCCCCAGGCAGAAGGAACTTTCCTGGCTTCAAGCTCTGCCTAGCTCTGAGGACTGTTTTCCTTCCGAGAGTTCCCAGTGGGAGAGGTGGCTGCTGCGACCCAGGATACTGGATGACCCTGGCTGGCTTGCCTTCCTTCCTTCCCTCCTTTCCCTCCCTTCCCCTCTTTCTTTCTTTCTTGATGGAGTCTTACCATTGTCACCCAGGCTGGAGTGCAAAGGCATGATCTCAGCTCACTGCAACCTCTGCCTCCTGGGTTCAGGTGATTCTCCTGCCTTAGCCTCCTGAGTAGCTGAGATTACAGGTGCCCACCATCACAATCTGCTAATTTTTGTATTTTTAGTAGAGACGGGGTTTTATCATGTTGGCCAGGCTGGTCTCCAACTCCTGACCTCAGGTGATCCGCCCACCTCAGCCCCCCAAAGTGCTGGGATCACAGGCGAGAGCCACCACACCCAGCTGACCCTGGCTTTCTTTCTGACAGGTCCTGGACTACAGCCCAGTGCTTGGCTCCTTCCTCATTGGGTCCTGCATCGTTTTTATGACGTTTGTGGTGCTGAACCTGTTTATCTCTGTCATCCTGGTGGCCTTCAGTGAGGAGCAAAAATGCTATCAGGTGAGTGGCTTTGGTCGATTCCTCATCAGTCATCGACCCTGAACTATGAAGAAGCTGGAGCAGCATTAGACTTTAGGGGGACTGGAGAGATCATTGTAGCTCAGAGCCTTCATTTCACAGGAGGGGAAACTGAGGCACAGGTGAAGGACATTAATTCCCCAAAATCACAAGCTAGTGAAGGGTAGGGCTGGGACCAGGGCCAGGTCTCCTGATTCCCAATTTGGACTCTGTTCACAATATCAGTGACCTCTACTCTGAGTATACCTTAGAATCACCTGGGGCCTTTTAGAAACAACTACTGTGCCACCAGAGACCAATACCAGCAGAGACCACTAACATCAGACCCCAATGCCACCAGAGAACAATACCAATAAACACCAATACCACCAGAGACCAATACCACCAGAGACCAATGCCACCAGAGACCAATACCACCAGAGATCAATACCACCAGAGACCAGTGCCACCAGAGAACAATACCAATAAACACCGATACCACCAGAGACCAATGCCACCAGAGACCAATACCACCAGAGACCAATGCCACCAGAGAACAATACCAATAAACACCGATACCACCAGAGACCAATGCTGGCATGGTGTGGTAATGGTCACCTGTAACCTCAGCTTCTCCGGAGGCTGAGGCAGGAGAATCTCTGGAATCCGTGAGGCGGAGGCTGCAGTGAACCTAGATTGAGCCACTGCACTCCAGCCTGGACGACAGAACTAGACTCTGTCTCATTTAAAAAAAAAAAAGAGGGTTGAAAGAAGGAGCCATCACCAACGCTCTGACCTAGAGGAAAAGGGGAGCCCTCATCTCAGAAGGGGGCCCGCGTGCTGCCAGTGCTGCTTAACTGCAGGGTCAGCCGCCCGGCTGAGGCTTACTCCGCACTGGCTTGGGAAGTTGAAATGTTTCAGTGAAGACCCAGTCATCCTCAACAGAGAGGAGGAGGGAGCTCCCTGAGGATCAAGGGTGGAGCACACGCCCCTGGGATTCCCAGAGGGAGGCCTTCCCATCCTAAAACAGCTCTGAACAGTGAAGTGACCTAGGCTGGGAGCAGACTGGACAATTAAACTGTTTTCGGCTGGACAGGATGTAGTGGCTCGCACCTGTAATCTCACCACTTTGGGAGGCTGAGGCAGGTGGATTACTTGATGCCAGGAGTTTGAGACCAGCCTGGCCAACATGGTGAAACCCCGTCTCTACTAAAAATACAAAAATTAGCCGGGCGTGGTGGCGCACACCTGTAATCCCAGCTACTCAGGAGGCTGAGGCAGGAGAATTGCTTGAACCCGGGAGGCGGAGGTTGCGGTGAGCCGAGATTATGAGACAGCAGTCCAGCCTGGGCAACAGAGGGAGACATAAAATTAAATTGTCAAATTAAATTAAATTAAAAAGTGTTTTCCTCTTAGAAAAAAAAGCCCCCAAAGAGGATGGTTCTATGTACATTGCTTGGTTCTTTCTCTCTTGCAGCTGTCGGAGGAAGGAGAGATTGTAGATTTGCTGCTGATGAAAATGCTGAGTTTCCTGGGCATTAAATGTAAGACAGAGGAGTCTGGAAGCAGCAGGGAGCAGCCGGGATCACTGTCCCAGACTCGCAGCCCTCAACCAGCACAAACTTTGCCCAAGGTCTAGCCTGTTCATCTACACACCATCGTCTACGAGTGGGGATACCCATGGCTTTGGGCCGTGCTTACCAGCAACTCTATAGTCTCTCTAGGTCATAGCTTCTGTGTCCATTGAAGAGTTACCAAGCCCAGCATGTAAAAGTATTAGAATAACAGAGACATATATAAAACTGCCAGTGCATGAGAGCTTCTTTGTTCAAATGTATTTCCTCTTACTAGAAATAAAACAAATGCTACATGGAATTTGAAAAAAACAATTTCCTCTACAGACTACTTATTTCATCTTTTTTTTTTTTTTTTTGAGACGGAGTCTGACACCCAGGCTGTAGTGCAGTGGCACGATCTCTGCTCACTGCAATCTCTGCCTCCTGGGTTCAAGCAATTCTCTTACTTGGCTTCCCGAGTAGCTGGGACTATAGGCATGCACTACCATGCCCAGCTAATTTTTTTGTGTTTTTAGTAGAGTCGGGGTGTCACCAGGATAGTCTCAATCTCCTGATCTTGTGATCCGCCTGCCTCGGCCTCCCAAAGTGCTGGGATTACAGGTGTGAGCCACTGCATCTGGCCAATTATTTCATCTTTTTGGTCTGTCAGGGGTTGCTTTTGAATGATTCTCGTTTCAGGGTTTCTCAAACTGTGTCTGAGAGATGCTAATGGATACAGTATTCATTTCCCAGAGTGGCCAGAACCAAACATCACAAACCCAGTGGCTTAAAACAACAGGAATGTATTCTCTCCCAGTTCTGGAGCCAGGAAGTCTACAATCAAGACATTGGCAGTGGCCGGGCTTGGTGGCTCATGCCTGTAATACCAGCACTTTAGGAGGCCAAGGCAGGTGGAACCCTTGAGGCCAGGAGTTCAACACCAGCCTGGCCAACATGGTGAAACCCCCGTCTCTACTAAAAATACAAAAATTAGCTGGGCCTGGTGGTGGGAGCCTGTAGTCTCAGCTGTTTGGGAGGCTGGGGCAGAAGAATTCCTGAACCCCGGAGGCAGAGATTACAGTGAGCCGAGATGGCACCACTGCACTCTAGCCTGGGCAAGAGACTACCACTCCATCTCCAAAAAGAAAAAAAGAAAGGAATGAAAAAAAAATGTTGGCAGTGCCACGCTCCCTTTGAGGGTTCTAGGAAAGAATGCTTCTTGCCTCTTCTGGCTTTTGGTGTTGGCCAGCAAGCCTTGGTGTCCTTCAGCTTCTAGATGCATCACTCCCAGATGGGAAGAGGCTTGCTGCGAGCCTGTGCTCCTTCTGCTCTTATCAGGACATCAGACACATTGGATTAGGGGTCTACTGTAGTCCAGAGTGACCTTATCCAAACTAATTATAATACCTCTGTGGGGATCTGTTTCCCAGGATGGTCACATCGGAAGAACTGGGGCTTAGGACTTTGACATATCTCTTTAGGAACCACAACTCTATCCATAACAAGTGCCATTTCTCCAAAAATGTTTCTGGGTCAAATAAATATGAGGGATGCTGGGTTATAAAAGGTTTTGTTTTGGTTTTTTGAGACAGGGTCTAGCTCTGTTGCTCAGGCTGGAATGCAGTGATGATTTCAGCTCACTGCAACATCTGCCTCCCAGGATCAAGTGATTCTTGTGCTTCAGCCTTCCAAGTATCTGGGACTACAGGTACGCAACACCATGCCTGGGTGATTTTTGTATTTTTTATATAGAGAGAGTTTTACAATGTTGGCCAGGTTGGTCTCAAACTCCTGGCCTCAAGTGATCCGCCCACCTAAGCCTCCCAAGGTGCTGGGATTACAGGCGTGAGCCACTGCACCCAGCCTATTGTATTGTTATAAGAGGAAAAGATGTTTTTCAGTTCAAAGAGATGAATGGGCCCCTCTCAAAACACCTGCAAGAAATGACCACCAGTGCTCATACTAAATGTGTAATGAGATGACCTTTAAAATCTCAAACTAGGCCGGGCACAGTGGTTCACGCCTATAATCCCAGCACTTTGGGAGGCTGAGACGGGCGGATCACGAGGTCAAGAGATCGAGACCATCCTGGTCAACAAGGTGAAACCCCGTCTCTACTAAAAATACAAAAATTAGCTGGGCATGGTGGCGTGTGCTGTAGTCCCAACTACTTGGGAGGCTGAGGCAGGAGAATTGCTTGAACCCAGGAGGCGGAGGTTGCGGTGAGCCGAGATCGCGCCATTGCACTCTAGCCTGGGTAACAAGAGCGAAACTCTGTCTCAAAAAAAAAAAAGAAAAAAAAATCTCAAACTAGGAGCTTACAAAGATTACCAGGTTGAAAAAGACGAAAGAAATTTTGACTGTCTTCAATGCTTGTTACAAAAAACAACAACAACAAAACCATACCTCATATTTTTTGGTAGAAGGGCCTGTTTGTAGCTCATAGGTTGATGTGTAATCTATTTCTTCCCAACATATGAGTTAGCAGAGTTGAGAATAAATACGTTAGGGACTAAGTGGCGTGATGCTGGCCTGGCTTGTAACGAAACAACGATAGAAAACAAAATCTTGATATTAAAGAAGGTAGCCAAGATGTAGCTCAGGGCAGACCAGTGTGATCCAGTCAGCATCCCAAACAAAGGCAAGTGGAGCAGAGCTTAAGAGCAGTTGTTGGCCGGGCACAGGGACTCATGCCTGTAATCCCAGTACTTTGGGAGGCCAAGGGGGCAGATCGCTTGAGTACAGGAGTTCAAGGCCAGACTGGGCAACAAGCAAGACCCCATCTCTACAAAATTTTTTTTTTAATTAGCTGAGCATGGTGTTGCACACCTATAGTCTCAGTTACTCAGGAGGCTGATGTGGTACTCATCATATTTCTTGATTATTACTCATCAGGAGGCTGATGAGTACTCAGTTACTCACCTGAGCCTACAAGGTGGAGGCTGCACTGAGCCATTGCTGCCCCACTGCACTCTAGCCTGGGCAACAGAACAAGACCTCATCTCAAAAAACAAAACAAAAAAAAAAAAGAGAAAAGCTGGGCTCATGCCCGTAGTCCCAACACTTAGGGAGGCTGAGGCAGGCATATCACAAGGTCAGGAGTTTGAGACCAGACCAGCCTGGCCAACATAGTGAAAATCCGTCTCTACTGAAAATACAAAAATTAGCCGGGCATGGTGGTGCACGCCTGTAGTTCTAGCTACTTGGGAGGCTGAGGCAGGAGAATCGCTTGAACCAAGGAGGTGGAGGTTGCAATGAGCTGAGATTGCGCCACTGCACTCCAACCTGGGTGCCAGAGTGAGACTTCGTCTCAAAAAAAAAAAAGTGAACAGTTGCTTTCCAGTCGGCCTTGAGGACAAGGTCTACTACTCCCCACCTAGGAGCTACTTAAGCCACAAAATGACTCCCTGATTCCGCTCCTAGGAAGTGCCTTAACCTCTGAACCTCATATATGAAATGAGTGTTAACACCTACCAGAAAGAGGTTTGGAGAGGAATAAAAAGATGTTTACATGGTACCAGGCACCCAGGAAAGGCTGAATAGATGAGAATGATTTACTCAAAGAAAAGTGGGTATGACGGCCCTTGCAAGCCACTGCACAGATGTGGTGGCAACCCGAAGTTCATAGCAGGGTGGAAGCTCAGTGCAACCACCTATGGGCTCCCCAAACACACACATACTCCACGGTGCACATCCTGTGGTACTGTCCAAGGTATTTGAACAAGGGCAACTCCATCTTGAATACGGGCTGGGTAAAACGAGGCTGAGACCTGGTGGGCTGCATTCCCAGGAGGTTAGGCATTCTTTTTTTTCCCTGAGGCAGATTCTTGCTGTGTCACCCAGGCTGGAATGCAGTACAGTGGCGCGATCTTGGCTCCCTGCAACCTCTGCCTCCTAGGCTCAAGTGATTCTTGTGCCTCAGCCTCCTGAGTAGCTGGGATTACAGGCATCTGCTACCACGCCTGGCTAAATTTTGGATTTGTAGTAGAGATGAGGTTTTTCCACGTTGCCCAGGCTGGTCTCGACCTCCTGACCTCAAGTGATTCACCTGCCTTTTTTAGTCACAGGATGAGATAGGATTGTCACAAGATACAGGTCACAAAGACCCTGCTGATAAAACAGGATGAGGTAAAGAAGCCAGCCAAAACTCAGCAAAACCAAGATGGCGACCTCCAGTAGTGCTCACTGCTCATTATACGGTGATTACAGGGCATCAGCATGTTAAAAAACACTCCCACCAGCGTCAGGACAGTTTACAAATGTCATAACCACATCCAGAAGTTACCCAATAGTTTAAAAAGGGGAGGAACCCTTAGTTCTAGGAAATTCCTGACCCTTTCCTGGAAAACTCTTGAATAATCCATCCCTTGTTTAGCAAATAATCAAGAAATAATTATAAGCATACTCAGTTGAGCAGCCCATACACTGCTCTGTCTATGGAGAAGCCATCATTTTTTCTTCACTTCTCTAATAAACTTTCTCTAATAAACTTTAGAGACTGGCCCCAAATTCTTTCTTGCACGAGGTCCAAGAACCCTCTCTTGAGTCTGGATTGGGAGCCCTCTCTTGTAACAGTACTGCAGGTGTGTGTGGAGCTCAAGGTGTTGTTCTATTTTTTTGTTTTTTTTTGAGACCGAGTCTCACTCTGTCACCAGGCTGGAGTGCAATGACGGAATCTCAGCTCACTGCAGCTTCCAACTCCCTGGTTCAAACAATTCTCCTGCCTCAGCCTCCTGAGTAGCTGGGATTGCAGGCACGAGCCACCACACCCAGCTAATTTTTGTATTTTTAGTAGAGACGGGGTTTCAACATGTCACCCAGGATGATCTCGATCTGACCTTGTCATTCCCCTGCCTCGGCCTCCCAAAGTGCTTGGATTACAGGCGTGAGCTACCACAACTGGCCCAGTTTAAGGTGTTTTTCACAACAGTATTTCTTTGCTGACTCATGGCCACTCCATAAAATCTGTGTTGGTGAGGTCTTTCCCAGAACCTAATTTTTTTCTGACTTCTTGGATTGGGACAATTACTTCAGCTTTTCTCGGAAGACCTTGGTCACTGGGCTGGCTGATGAAGCAACGAATTGCACACCCTGGGTCTTAGCTCTCGGCATTTTGAATATTCTTGCATTAGTGACTGGCTTGGGTCCAGTCTCCACCAAGAAGCCACTTCTGACCCTTGGACAAGTCTTTATTCCTCTTTAGGTAAGCTTCTGGATTCTGCCATCCTGTTTGGGGTCCCTGAGCCTCTTTGAGACTGGAATGATACAGAATAGAAACTTCCAGGCTGCAGTTGTACCTAACTAGCAAAAGGAAACTGTTGAAATAGCTGCATAGGCTATTGGCTGATAAGACCCTGAAAAATCAGGGTGTGGGCCAAGCTGGCTAAAACCAACTGGACCCAACCTAGAACCTCATTATACACTCATTAACATACAAAGTTACACACCCCCCGGCATCACGACAATTCCAAGAACACCCATATTTGGTGTAAAAATGGGTGCCACCACAGTTCTGAGAAGTCTCCACCTTTTTCCAGAAACCTTCATGCATACTCCATTTCCTTTTTTTGAGACGGAGTTTCGCTCTTGTTACCCAGGCTGGAGTGCAATGGCACAATCTCGGCTCACCGCAACCTCCGCCTCCCGGGTTCAGGCAATTCCCCTGCCTCAGCCTCCTGAGTAGCTGGGATTACAGGCACGCGCCACCATGCCCAGCTAATTTTTTGCATTTTTAGTAGAGACGGGGTTTCACCATGTTGACCAGGATGTTCTTGATCTCTTGACCTCGTGATCCACCCGCCTCAGCCTCCCAAAGTGCTGAGATTACAGGCTTGAGCCACCGGACCCGGCCCATATTCCACTTCTTAAAGAAATACAAGGCCGGGCACGGTGGCTTACCTCTATAATCCCAGCACTTTGGGAGGCCAAGGCGGGTGGATCACAAGGTCAAGAGATCGAGACCATCCTGATTAAAGAGGTGAAACCCCATCTCTACTAAAAATACAAAAATTAGCTGGGCATGGTGGTGTGTGCCTGTAGTCCCAGCCTCTCGGGAGGCTGAGGCAGGAGAATTGCCTGAATCCAGAAGGCAGAGGTTGCGGTGAGCCGAGATCGTGCCATTGCACTCCAGTCTGGGTAACAACAGTGAAACTCCGTCTCAAAAAAAAAGAAAAAAAAAAAAAAAAGAAATCCGTACAGATAGAAACCCCAAGCCCCACTGCGAAGTCCACCCATGATCCCCTTTCTTGAGTGTGTACGTGGCAGTAAATCTCCATATGTTCACTGTTTTCCAACTTTTTCTTGAATTCATTCATGAGGTGGTAACACCACCTTTGCAAAATTATGACTGAGACATTGAAAGAGATCCAGCTTAAACAACTGCATTTTGCCTCTAACCTTCAAGCTGTCCTTGTTCATTCCTGGCCGTAGGCTGAACTAACATCGGGAGGAACTTAGTTTATAGTTTAAAACGAAGATGATAACAGCCCTTTCCCAAAACAAACCTCCTTCTTGCCTGGGGAGTAGACTGCTAAGATTAGAAATTATGGTTTGGGAGTCATGCAGCTGGAGGCTGCAAGATTCTGACCCTCCCTAAACTGCTCCTAAAACCAGAGCTTGAGATCCTATGCAGACCCTGCACTTGATGGATCAACCGGAAGGAGAAACTGAACCACCTGATCTTGTAATCTCACTCAGGAACTGACTCAGCGCAAGAGAGTGACGCCCCATGATTTCATCTCCAACCCAACCAATCAGCACTCCCCGACTCACTGCCCCTCTCCTCCCACCAAATTGTCTCTGATCCTCGGCCAGGCACCGTGGCTCACACCTGTAATCCCAGCACTTTGGGAGGCTGAGACAGGCAGATCACCTGAGGTCAGGAGTTCAAGACCAGCCTGATCAACATGGAGAAACGCCGTCTCTATTAAAAATACAAAATTAGCCAGAGGTGATGGCACGTGCCTGTAATCTTGGCTACTGCGGAGGATGAAGCAGGATAATCACTTCAAAGTGGGGGGTGGGGGGAGCTCGGAGGTTGCGGTGAGCCAAGATTGTGCCATTGACCTGGACAACAAGAGGGAAACTCTGAAACTCCCTCTCAAAAACAAACAAGTGAAAAAAACTCTGATTCCCTGAATGTCCCCTGGGGCCACTGATTTAAGTAGTAATAAAACTCCCCTCTCCTGCACAGCAGACTGCATGCATTACTCTCTCTAGTGCAATTCCCCGGTCTTGAGAAATCAGCTCTAGGCAGTCATTGAGCAGTTACAATTGTGACAAGAGCCTGCACACAGGCGGGGGACCAAGGTCCCATGGGTGTTTGGGGACCTCCCCTAGCCAACTGGCATCATTTGGGGATCTGTAAAGCAATAACTAAAGTGGGCTCCTGGAGTATTTTTAGCTGTTGACAAAGAGTCAAACTGCAAAATAGTTGAGATTTATTTTGAGCCAAGACCAATGACACAGCCCCATGAGATCCTGAGAACATGTGCCCAAGGTGGTTGGGCTACAGCCTGGTTTTACATGTTTTAGGGAGGCAAAGGCTTCACTTGAGCCCAGGAGGTCACGGCTGCAGTGAACTGTGGTTCACACCAATGCGTATGCTTTGGTTTGTTCTGGTAAGGTCAAACGACCCGAAGAGAGGGGCTTATAGGTTGTAGGTGGATTCTGTGAAAGGAAAATCAATCTTGGGAGCCCCAAGTCCCTAAGCCAAAGCGAAAAGTCAAGCTGGAAGCTGTGTAGGGTAAACCTGCCTCCCACTCTATCAAAGTTCTCTCTCAGCTCAAGGAAATAAATGCGTACCTGATTGTTGGAAAGGCTAATCGGAAACTCAAAAGAAGGCAACCCTTTGTCTCTTATCTATCTGTGACTTGGAATCCCCCTCCAGGCAAGTTGTCTCATCTTTTTTTTTTTTTTTTGAGACCAAGTCTTGCTCTGTCACCCAGACTGGAGTGCAGTGGCGTGATCTCGGCTCACTGCAAACTCTGCCTCCAGGGTTCAAGCAATTCTCCTGCCTCAGCCCCTTGAGTAGCTAGGATTACAGGAACTGCCACCACGCCTGGCTAATTTTTGTATTTTTAGTACATATGGTGTTTCACCATGTTGATCAGACTGGTATCAAACTTCTGACCTCATGATCCGCCTGCCTCAGCCTCCCAAAGTGCTTGGATTACAGGCGTGAGCCACCACACCCGGCCTTTTTTTTTTTTTTTTTTTGAGACGGAGTTTCGCTCTTGGTACCCAGGCTGGAGTGCAATGGCACAATCTGGCTCACCACAACCTCCGCCTCCTGGGTTCAAGCAATTCTCCTACCTCAGCCTCCCGAGTAGCTGGGACTACAGGCGCGCGCCATCATGCCCAGCTAATTTTTGTATTTTTAGTGGAGATGGTGTTTCACCTTGTTGACCAGGATGGTCTCGATCTCTCGACCTTGTGATCCACCCACCTCAGCCTCCCAAAGTGCTGGGATTATAGGCGTGAGACACCGCCCCTGGCCCTTTTTTTTTTTTTTTAAGATGGAGTCTCACTCTGTTGCCCAGGCTGGAGTGCAGTGGCACAATCTGGGCTCACTGTAACCTCCACCTGCCAGGTTCAAGCGATTCTCCTGCCTCGGTCTCCTGAGTATCTGCGATTACAGGCGCAGTTACCACACCCGGCTAATTTTTTTTTTTTTTTTTTCGTAGACACGGGGTTTCACAATGTTGGTCAGGCTGGTCTTGAATTCCTGGCCTCATGATCTGCTCTCCTTGGCCTCCCAGAGTGCTGGGATTACAGGCACAAGCCACTGTGCCCGGTGAGTTCTCTCATCTTAACCAAACCAATGTACATCTTACATATATTGATTGATGTCACTTGTCTCTCTAAAATGTACAAAACCAAACTGTGCCCCAACCACTTTGGGCTCATGTCATCAGGACCTCCTGAGGTTGTTTCACAGGTGTGTCCTTAACTTTGGCAAAACAAACTTCCTAAATTGACTGAGTCTTGTTTCAGATATTTGGGGTTCACATTTCAAAGATTTTTCTGGGCCATATGTGGTGGCTCACACTTATAATCCCAGCAGTTTGGGAGGCTGAGGCAGAAGGATCACTTGAGTCTAAGAAGTTAGGCCAACCTGAACATCATAGTGAGACCTCATCTCTACAAAAAACAAACAGAATTATCCAGGCGTGGTGGTTTGCCTATAGTCTCAGCTACCCAGGAGGCTAAGGTGGGAGGATTTCTTGAGCCCTGGGAGGTGGAGGCTGCAGTAAGCCAACGCCTGGCCATCGCATTCCAACCTGGTGACAAAGTGAAATCCTGTCTGGATTTAAAAAAAAATCTGATTGGCAATTGATTCCACAGGCCTGGAATCAATTCAAAGATATGGGTCAAGCTAAGGACTTGTGGAGACCAGGCTTCCCATTGTACCTGAAGTCTCATAGGCCACCCTGAGAGACAACAGATGGCAACTGTTTCCCCTTTAGACATTTAAAAGGTGCTAGATTCTCAGTGAGTGTAGTTAATAGACATTCTTAATTCAGTTGCAATTTTTCCCCTCAAGAACGGCTTTGCAGGCCGTTCTTTGCAAAGAAACACATTTGGGGGGTAAAGTATTTTTATTTACTGCTTTATTCGTCGTGTGATGTTATGCCAGAGTCAGGGTGGAAAGTAAGCCACGTTAGTGTTAAATAAAACCCCTCTGAGATCTTTTTGTTTGTACAGTCCCTTAGATAGGAATTTGGGCAAGAGAAGAATAATGTCAGAGGTTAGTCCTCATAGCATTGCAAAAAGTCAGGACTGCACGTGTGTCAGCCAGACTTTGGCCAATGTCCAACGACCACTTTCGGCTGGAGTGATTCTGGCTGTGAATCCCTCTCTGGGTGACCTTGATCTTCTAAAAGAACTGGACCGCACCTTTGAACAGGACTGGGGGTGCCTTACCTTCCCCAGGACGCCAGGGCTCAATTGTGTGAGAATGTGCTGGCCCAGCAAGCCATCCCTCCCTGAAGCCCTTCTCCCGGGGACCGCGGTGAGGCAGCGCTGAGCACACCGCAAGGACCGGAGACACCCGAAAGCTGCCGATCCAACTCTCACTCTCCGCGGACCCACGCCTGCGGCTAGGCCGCGCCCCGCAAGGCCACGCCTCCTCCCCCGGGCAGCCCAATCAGACCCGGGCCCGTCACGCTAGTCCCCGCCCCTCGGTGCCGCCTCATCCGGGCCTCAGGTTCTTCCCCATGATCACGCCCCTCTTGAGCGTTGCCCTATCCGAGGTCACGCCAGGCCCCAGAGTCTGCGGCCTCCGAGCATTGCCCAATCAGGCCCTTCCCCGCCCCCTCGCCCGGGAGCCTCCTCCCTCCGCACTCTATCCAAACAGGCTCTGTCCAGCCCGCGCGGCCCCGCCTCCAAGCTTGGGTCCAGTCGGCTGGTTCCTGCTGGGAGCTGCCCCGCTCCGCCCCGCCCCACCCCGCCCCACCCCGCCCCGCTTTGCTCCGCCCCGCCCCGCCCCGCCCCACTCCACCTCCCCGTGCGGGTGGCCGAGGCGTAGCGCCGCGACCAGGGTACCCCTGCGAACATGGCGCTGCGAGCGGCGCGGAGCGTGCGGGCCGTGCTCTGCACCCTGCGCGCGGTCCCGTCACCCGCCGCGTACTGCCCACCGAGGCCCTGGCAGCTGGGGGCGGGCGCCGTCCGGAAGCTGCGCACGGGACCCGCTCTGCTTTCGGGTAAGTGCAGCGGGCACGTGGGCGCCCGCTGCCTCCCCTCCTGGGCTGCTTGTCCTGGGTCCAGCTGGACTCAGTGGACACCGGGGTCCCGCTCCTGAGCCACCAGGGCGGAGCGAGCGCAGATCCTGCCCACTTCTTCCTTCTGTTGGGATCCCTGGTTTTGCGACCGCTTTTCCCTGTTAAGTAGGGGGAGGACCCGCGAGCAGCCTTTGCCCTGGAGGTTGCAGGCAGCCAGGAGGTGGGACCTGCGGGACGCTGATGCGGGGATGGCCCGTCAGGTCCCGCGGGCAGGTCGGCCGCTCGCTGCAGAAGCCAGGCGCGCGTCGCCGAAGTGTCCCAGTGGCCTTAGTTTATCTCCCTTCTGCGTGCATCATTGAGACCCCAAATAGGGAGGCCTTTCGTTTGCTAAATAGACCGGTACTGAAAACTCCAAAATAAAAATTAAAGCACCCGATCTAGACTTTTTTAGATAAAACAATCATAACTTTTAAATTTCAGCTATTTCCCCAAAGCAAGTAAGATAAAATCTTCTGGACCCTTTACAGAAGTGCTGCTGAAGTCTGTATTGGGTCATTCATGTTTTCTTGGTGAAATGAGGCCTAACTCAAAGACTTGAAATAACTGGGAGACCTGCCCATAAACGTCTCGGCCATTTGTGCTAGTTCAGCACAATTAATCGCAGAGGAAAAACAATTTTCTTTTTTCTTTTCATTTCTTTTTCTTTTTCTTTTTTTTTTTTTTTTGAGACGGAGACTTGCTCTGTTGCCCAGGCTGAAGGGCAGCAGTGCGATCTGGGCTCTCTGCAACCTCTGCCTCCTGGAGTCAAGGGTTTCTCCTACCTCAGCCTCCTGAGTAGCTGGGATCAAAGGCACCCGTCCCCACGTCCAGCTGATTTTTGTATTTTTAGTAGAGACAGGGTTTTGTCACGTTGTCCAGGCTAGTCTCAAACTCTTGACTTCAAGGGGTCCACCCACCTCGGCCTCCCAAAGTGCTGGGATTACAGGCGTGAGCCATGGCGCCCTGTCAACAATTTTCTTTGTGTCCAAATGCTTGAAACACTAACTGCTCCTTTTTAAGAATTCCAGCTTGGTCGTGCGCGGTGGCTCACACGTGTAATCCCGGCAGTTTGAGAGGTAGAGGCGGGCGGATCACGAGGTCAGGAGTTTGAGAGCAACCTAACCAACATGGTGAAACCCTGTCTCTACTAAAAATACAAAATTAGCCAGGCCTGTAATCCCAGCTACTCAGGAGGCTGAGGCAGGAGAATCGCTTGAACCCAGGAGGCGGAGTTTGCAGTAATCTAAGATGGCGCCGTTGCACTGCAGCCTGGGCAATAGAGCAAGACTCTGTTTCAGAAAAAATTAGAACTCTGGCTTCTTCGATTGTGCAGATCAGTGATGGCTCTTGTCTCATTAAATTCATTGTTTTAGATTCCTGTTTGGAGCTGGAATGGTTGATAAATTTATTCCAAAATTTGCAGCACAAAGATTTACTCAGGCTCTCTTGTTAATATTCTGTCTGGTCTATTTGTGACAGGGATCCTTACATCACCAGTTTGATTAAAAAGGTAAAGCATTTCTCAGATGAGAATTTAATTTCAAGTCTGGTTTTATTCAGTGTTGCACTATCCCTTGCTGTTTGTTTTTCTAGTTATCTAGTTAAATATTACCCAAAATATCAATGCCCATGATCTGGTTAAGCAACTAGATTTTTTTATTTTTATTTTTTTGAGACACAGTCTTGCTCTGTCACCCATTCTGGAGTAGTGGCACAAACTCAGCTCACTGCAACCTCCACCTCCCCGGTTTAAGCAATTATTCTGCCTCAGCCTCCCAAGTAGCTGGGATTATAGGCATGCGCCACCACGCCTGGGTAATTTTTTTAGTAGAGATAGGGTTTCGCCATATTGGCCAGGCTGGTCTCAAACTCTGGACCTCGTGATCTGCCTGCCTCGTGATCCCCCTGCCTCGGCCTCCCAAAGTGCTGGGATACAGGCACGAGCCACTAGCGAGGCCTCTTTAAAAGAGTATTTGAGTTAACGATTTTCCTATTAACTTATGTTGCATAGTTTTGGAAAAACCCTTGGCATCAGAATATAAAATATATATTTAACGTAGCATATGCTTTTTAAAAAATATTAGTCTCTAAGGCAAGTACTTTTAACTTTTATCCTAAATAACTGTTTTTACATCTCTTGAACACTGGGAGGTCTTTCTTTCTGGATTCCCTGAATCGTTTGACCATGTCTTTAGAGAAGTGCTCAGTAAATCAAGGGCTGAAATTGTCCAATGAATCATAAGCGGAGCTTGCCTTTCCACCAACTCATTCATGGCTTAGGTCTGAGAAGACTGTTGATTTCTGATCTTAGTTTTCTTCTTTAAGTGACGGTAGTACTGTCTTCAAGGAGAGCCTTGGATTTGATTAAAGTAGAATTTTAAGAACTTAGTCAAATTATAGTTGTTCCAGGAGGTGAGTTTCATTCCTGTAAAATTTAACTTTATAACCAAGCTGCAGTGAAACCCTCTTAGGTCAACTCCACCTAAAGAGGCACCTTGTTTGTTTATTTATTTATTTATGATGGAGTCTCACTCTGTCACCAGGCTGGAGTGCAGTGGCGTCCTTTTGGCTCACCGCAACCTCCAAGAGGCACCTTATTATTATTATTTTGTTGTTGCTGTTGTTAAATTGTTTCTTATATAAGCCATCTTTATGCTGCCTCCCTAAACCTCATCACTCTAAATCTGTCTTCAGAGGGACAGATTTTTTATTTTATTAATTTATTTTTTTCAAGACAGACCAGTATTAGTTAAGTACACATTTGACATATGCTCCAAAATTTTCTTTTGTGATTTAGGCTAAGTAATGTTAAAGCTAACAATCCAGCCTCCAAAAGATGCACACGGTGTTAAGGTCAAGCCATCTTGACTTAAATGGCACCGCTGTTTAAATGCGTCATCTCTGTACATGATCTTCGTTCTTCCCGGGGCCGTGTACTATTTAGAGGTAGTGGCAACAGGTCAGACACAAATACTGGGAAAGTCTTTTGACAGCAATGATAATGAAAAGTGCTTTTTAAAGAGTAATGCTACTGCTTTTCTGAAATATTGGTCTTCTGTTTTAGTGCGTAAATTCACAGAGAAACATGAATGGATAACAACAGAAAATGGTATTGGAACAGTGGGAATCAGCAATTTTGCACAGGTATTGGATTATATTGAAATATTTGTGACAGTGTGCTCTTGCATAATTTGCTTTATCTCTCTCTTTTAAAAAGTGTTTAGGCTGTGCGAGGTGGCACATGTCTGTAATCCCAACACTTTGGGAAGCTGAGGCAGGAGAATTACTTGAGGCCAGGAGTTCAAGACCAGCCTAGTAAATATAGTGAGAGCCCATCTCTACCAAAAGTTAAAAAAATAATAATAATTTAGCCTGGCCATGGTGGTTCGTGCCTGGGGTCCCAGCTACTCAGAAGGCTAAGGCAGGAGAACTGATGGAGCTCAGGAGGTTGAGGCTGCAGTGAGTCATGATCGTGTCACTGCAAAATATAAAAATTAGCTGGGCCTGGTGTTGCACACCTGTAATCTCAGCTACTCAGAGGCTGAGACAGGTGAATCACTTGAACCTGTGAGGCAGAAGTTGCAGTGAGCTGAGATCGCACCACAGCGCTCCAGCCTCGGTCATAGAGTGAGACTTCATCTCAAAAAAAAAAAGAAAAACAATCAGAGGTGAATTAAGTAAAACATAATTTAGTTGGGGCATTATGTGGTATTTTAAGAGATGTTGCCAGCTTAACTCTGAAAGTAGCAAACATCTTATTCAAGAAGGAAATGTGTGTGTTTTATACTGGGCAGTTAGGAAAGAGGAAAAAGGAAGAGCAAGCAGAAGGGCAGGGGTGTTACCAGCATTTTATGGGGCCAGTGATACACAGGTGACCAGGAGGATGGGAAGAAGGAAAACCTTAACAGGCTCAGGATACACACAGGGAAGGCTTGCATTTAGCCCATCTTTTCTGTTTAAGAGAAAATGAGAAGCAAAATACCAGCGTGGTGAGTGATTTTCAACTGGGTGTATATATTGGGTGAGGCGGGGAGGGGGATTGTTTACTGATGGGAATACAGTCGTGTCATTTAATGACGGAGCTCTGTTCTGAGGAATGCCTCCTAGGGGATTCTGTCCTTGTGTGAGCCTCCTAGAGTGCCCTTACACACACCTAGATGGTATAGCCCTTACACATATACCTCGGCTGTATGGTAGAGGCTTTGCTCCTGGGTTACAAATCTGTACAGCATGTTACTATACTGAATACTGTAGACAGTTATAACACAATGGTCTATTAAAACATAGAAAAGATACAGTAAAAATATGGTGCAGGTTGAGCATCTCCATTTCCTGAAATACTCCAAAAATCTGAAACTCTTTGAGCACCAACATGAGTCTTAAAGAAAATGCTCATTGGAGCATTTTGGATTCCACAATACTGGATTAGGAGTGCTTATCTGTTAAGTGCAATGCAAGTATTCCAAAATCTGAAATCCAAAGCACTTCTGCTGCCAAGCATTTTGGATAACTGATATTCACTATATTATAATTTCATGGGGCCACTATCACATATGTGGTTTGTTCCTGACCAAAATGCCATGAGGCGGCACATAACTGTACAAAACTCCTCAGACATGTTAGATTCTTGTGTGTTGAGAATCAATGACAATTACGTCTTCCTTGGCATCTCTCTGTACCTACTATGAGGGCCAGTATTGAGTATTTTATGAGGTATTGTGTAAGATGTCATCCTAACCTCCTAGAGTTTATTTGTCAGGGGAATCACCTGCTCGGGAATCACTTGCAAACGTTACCAGATGGCATTAGAACGGTGGGGTTGTAATTCACTTACCTTGTGGATAGACCACTTCTTTCTGGAGTCAAGGTCTTTAGAGAGTACAAGGCATGAGGACTATGATTTGCAGACTCAGTGGGCAGGATTTTAGCAAATGTATTGGGGTTAATGGTGTACATAACACTGCAGAGGTGGAAGAGCACCAAGTATGTTCCTGCTCATAAGAGCTATCAGTGTTGGCCGGGCGTGGTAGCTCACGCCTGTGATCCCAGGCTGAGGCGAGTTGATCACCTGAGCTCAGAAGTTCAAGGCCAGCCTGGCCAACACGGTGAAACCCTGTCTCTACCAAAAAATAAGAAACAATAGCCAGGCATGGTGGTGGGCACCTGTAATCCCAGCTACTTGGGAGGCTGAGGCAGGAGAATCACTTGAACCTGAGAGATGGAGGTTGCAGTGAGCCAAGATCACACCATGCACTCCAGCCTGGGTAGCAAGAGTGAAACCCTGTCTCAAAAACAAATAAAACAAAGAAATGGCAGTGTTGTCTGGAGCATGTGGCTTGTGTTGGGTTGCTACAGCTTATGAGCCAAATCTGGCTGGTGGCTGGTTTCTTGCAGCTCCTGAGTTGAGAATAGTTTTTATTTTATTTTTTACTTTTTTTTTTAATTTTTTTTGAGACGCAGTTTTGCTGTTGTTACCCAGACTGGAGTGCAATGGCATGAACTTGGCTCACCACAACCTCTGCCTCCTGGGTTCAGGCAATTCTCCCCTGCCTCAGCCTCCTGAGTAGCTGGGATTACAGGCACACGCCACCATGCCCAGCTAATTTTTGTATTTTTAGTAGAGACAGGGTTTCACCTTGCTGATCAGGATGGTCTCGATCTCTTGACTTTGTGATCCACCCGCCTTGGCCTCCCAAAGTGCTGGGATTATAGGCATGAGCCACCGCGCCTAGCCGAGAATAGTTTTTAAATAATTTTATTTTATTGTTTATTTTTGGAGAATGGGTCTTGCTATATCGCCCAGGTAGGTCTTGAACTCCTGGGCTCAAGCTGTTCTCCCACTTCTGCCTCCCTAAGAGCTGGGATTATAGGCATGAGTCACCATGCCCAGGCATTTATTTTTATTTTTGAGATGGAGTCTCGCTCTGTCGCCAAGGCTGGAGCGCAGAGGCGCAATCTCAGCTAACTGCAACCTCTGCCTCCTTGGGTTCAAGCAGTTCTCCTGTCTCAGCCTCCTGCCTCCTCCTGGGATTACAAGTGCCTGCCACCATGCCTGGCTAATTTTTGTATTTTTAGTAGAGACCAAGTTTCATCATGTCAACCAGGCTGGTCTCGAACTTCTGACCTCAAATGTTACCCTTACCTTGGGCCTCTCAAAGTGCTGGGATTACAGGCGTGAACTACCATGCAAGGCCAAGAGTAGTTTTTATATGTTTAAAGGGTTTTAAGGAAAACCCAAGAATGTAGCTCCTCAAGTATAAAATATGTACTAAATCCTGGCTGGGCGTGGTGGCGCACTCTTGAAATCCAAGCACTTTGGAGGCCAAGGTAGGCGGATCACCTGAGGTCAGGAGTTCAAGACCAGCCCGACCAAAATGGTGAAACCCCGTCTATAAAAAAATAAATAAATAAATAAAATATGAACTAAATCTTAAATTATAGGGGATTCCGTGTTTGGCTTGTTTCTGTTTACTGGAGGGTTTAGTTTTAGTTTCTTAGAGATCTTTTGGTTTTGCCTTGTTTTATTTAGGAAGCGTTGGGAGATGTTGTTTACTGTAGTCTGCCTGAAGTTGGGACAAAATTGAATAAACAAGGTGAGTGTTCTTAGGATCTTGGCATGATGCATGACGTGAATTTTCTTTACCTGATCTTTACATTAAATAGTAACTTGTTTGTACCCTGGATTCATTAGAGTGCTTTTGAAAATTTATATATTTTTTGAGACAGTCTCGCTTTGTTACCCGGGCTGAAGTGCAGTGGCACCATCTTGGCTCACTGCAACCTCCGCCTCCCAAGTTTAAGCAATTCCTGTACGTCTGAACGTGTGACACCACACCCAGCTAATTTTTGTATTTTTAGCAGAGACGGAGTTTCCCCATGTTGGCCAGGCTGGTCTAGAACTCCTGACCTCAAGTGATCCACCCGCCTTGTGCTCCCAAAGTGCTGGGATTACAAGTGTGAGCCACTGCGCCTAGCCAGTTAGAGTGCTTTTGACCCAAGTATTAGGTTGGTGCAAAAGTAATTGCTACTTGGGAGGCTGAGGTAGGAGAATTGCTGGAACCTGGGAGGCAGAGGGAGGTTGCAGTGAGCTGAGATCCCATCACTGCACTCCAGCCTGGGTGACAGAGTGAGACTCCGTCTCAAAAGAAAGAAAAAGTCTATTAATATCAATGTGTTAGATAATATCCTTAAACTAATGAATACCCTTTTACGAGATTCTGCTAAAGGTAGTTTTTCAACTTGATGTAAAATCTACATACAGTGAAATGCATGGACCAGAAGTATACAATTCAATGAGTTTTAACAAATGTGGGCCGGGCACGGTGGCTCATGCCTGTAATCCCAGCACTTTGGGAGGCCGAGGCGGGTGGATCACGAGGTCAAGAGATCGAGACCATCCTGGTCAACATGGTGAAATCCCGTCTCTACTAAAAATACAAAAAATTAGCTGGGCACGGTGGCGCGTGCCTGTAATCCCAGCTACTCAGGAGGCTGAGGCAGGATAATTGCCTGAACCCAGGAGGCGGAGGTTGCGGTGAGCCAAGATCATGCCATTGTACTCCGAGAGCCTGGGTAACAAGAACGAAACTCCGTCTCAAAACAAAACAAAACAAAACAAAACAAAACAAAACAAAACAAAACAAAACAAATGTATACACCTGCGTAAGCCTTCCCGATCAAATAGGTGACCTCTTATTTCTACACCAAAGGTTAATTTGGCCTATTCTTTAATTTCATTTGAAAGGAATCACTCAGTGTGTGTTATGTTTGGCTGCTTTTGGGGTTTACCAAGCTTCTTGAATCTGTAGATGGAATTTTTTTCACTAAATTTGGAGACTTCTTTTTTAAGTCATGATTTCTTTCTCTTCCCACTTCATTCCTTTTTTCTTCTGTGATTTGACGTGTTCGTCAGATCACTTGATACTGTCTCCTAGGTCCCTGAGGTTCTTAATTTTTAAGTTTTTTTTTAAACTGTTCTTTTTTTTTCTTCTTTTTTTGAGATGGTGTCTTGCTGTGTTGCCCAGGATGGAGTGCAGTGGTGCCATCTCAGCTTACAGCAACCCCCACCTCCCAGGTTCAAACACTTCTGTCTCTGCCTCCCAAGTAGCTGGGATTACAGGCACCTACCACCACACATAGCTAATTCTTGTATTTTTAGTAGAGATGGACTTTTGCCATGTTGGCCAGGCTGGTCTCAAACTCCTGACCTCAAGTGGTCCACCCGCTTCAGCCTTCCAAAATGCTGGTATTACAGGCATGAGTCACCACGCCCAGCTACACTAGATTGGTTGACTTCAGTTTATCTTCACTGATGATTTCTTCTGTCTCTAGTCTGCTGTTTATGCTCTCCATTGTATTTTTTATTTCAGATGTTATACTTTTCAGTTCTAGAATGTACATATTAGCTACTTTATATTTCTCTGCTAAGGCTAATATGTAGGTCGTTTTGGGATCTGTTTGGTTAACTGAGTTTTCTCTTCACCATGGTTCCCTTCTTTGTAGGATTTCAATCCAGAATTTCCAGCTGCTCTGGCAGCCCCACACTCCGTCCTCTGACCTCGCAAGCAAATGAAACTATGGTTTTCAGCTTGTGTTTTAGTCACCCTGTGCTCTTTGGGTGGGGCAGTGTTGTCAGGGAACAAATTGTATAAATGAAGATCTCATTCAGTTTGGTTCCCTTCTTTCAAGGACTGACTCCCCTTTGAGCACTCTACAAAGCCTTCATATATAGTTGAGCATCACAAATCCAAACATCTGAAATCCAGAATGTTCCAAAATCTGAAAATTTTTGAGCACCAACATGATATTCAAAGGAAATGCTCATTGGAGCATTTCAGATTCCAGATTTTCAAATATGGGATGCTCAACTGGTAAGTATAATGTACATATTCAAAAATCAAAAGCACTTCTGGTCCCAGGGATTTTGGATAAGGGATACTCAATGTATAAATTGTGTTTTATGTTTAGTTCAGAGTTTTTTGGGGTTTTTTTTCTTTGTTTTTGAGGCAGAGTCTCACTTTTTCACCTGAGCTGGAATGCAGTGGTGCGATCTTGGCTCGCTGTAACCTCTGCTTCCCAGGTTGAAGCAATTCTCCTTCCCAACTTTCCTGAGTAAGTGAGACTATAAGCAGATGCCACCACACCGGGAAATTTTTTTTTTTTTTTTTTGGTAGAGACAGGGTTTCACCATGTTGGCCAGGCTGGTCTTGAACGCCTAACCTCAGGTGATCCACCCATCTTGGCCTCCTAAAGTGCTGGGCCTTTGGGTGTGAGCCACCATGCTTGGCCTTTAGTTCGGAGTTTATAATTGTGTTTTTTCTTTTTGTTTGTTTTTGAGATGGTGTCTCATGCTGTCGCCCAGGTAGAGCGCAATGGCAATGGTCTTGGCTCACTGCAACCTCTGTCTCTTGGGTTCAAGCAATTCTCCAGGCTCAGTCTCCCACGTAGCTGGGATTACAGGACCCCACCACCATGCCCGGCTAATATTTTTGTATTGTAGTAGAGACCATGTTGGCCATGCCGGTCTTGAACTACTGACCTCAGGTGATCTGTCTGCCTCAGTCCCCCAAAGTGCTGGGATTGTAGGCATGAACCACCAGCTTTTTTTATTTGCAGGAAGGTGGTCTGATATAAGGTACTTCACCATCACTGCAACATTCTGAACTTTGCATTTTGTTTTTTTCTGAGCCATATCTAAGTTGCAAGAACATTTGAGTTTTACTGAACTGAGACACATCTGGCATTCAGGCACATCACCACCATTTGTTATTTTCTGTGTCTGGGACAGACAGATAGGTCCACTTTATTGAGGCAATATACACCCTTGTAATAGGTTATTATAGCCTGACAGAACTTATGGTTTTATTCTAAATAAAAGAAATTTGGAATTTTAAAATCAAAGCTGTATGACAGGAATCTGCTTTTTCATATTTTATGCTTTCAAGTCACTGACTTTTAACTTTTCATGTTTTCTTTATTTTTGTTTTCCACTTAGATGAATTTGGTGCTTTGGAAAGTGTGAAAGCTGCTAGTGAACTTTATTCTCCTTTGTCAGGGGAAGTAACAGAAATTAATGAAGCTCTTGCAGAAAATCCAGGACTTGTAAACAAATCTTGTTATGAAGATGGTAAGCTGTTGCTAGAAATTTCTCAAGGAATTACTGCTACAGTTAATACTTCATCTAGAATTTAAAGCATACTTAGCTGATTGTGACTTCATCTTTTTCTACTTCTTGGTACTAAATAGAGATGTTCTGCTTTAAAATAAGATCAAAGGTTATTTGAATACATGAGGTTATGTTTAAGATTTCTGGCTAGGCACAGTGGCTCATGCCTGAACCCCAGCACTTTGGGAGGTCAAGGTGGGTGGATTGCTTTAGTCCAGGAGTTTGAGACTAGCCTGGGCAACATGGTGAAACCCTGTCTCTACAGAAATACAAAAATTAGCTGGTCTAGGTGGTATGTGCCTGTAGTCCCTGTTACTAGGAAGGCTGAGGTGGGAGAATTGCCTGGGCCTGGGAGGTCAGGGCTATCATAGGTAGTGAGCCAAGATTGTACCATTCCACTTTAGCCCGAGTGACAGAGTGAGACTGTCTTAAAAAAAAAAAAAAGATAAGGCCGGGCGCGGTGGCTCACGCCTGTAATCCCAGCACTTTGGGAGGCCGAGGTGGGTGGATCACGAGCTCAACAGATCGAGACCATCCTGGTCAACATGGTGAAACCCCGTCTCTACTAAAGATACAAAAAATTAGCTGGGCATGGTGGCGCGTGCCTGTGATCCCAGCTACTCAGGAGGCTGAGGCAGGAGAATTGCCTGAACCCAGGAGGCGGAGGTTGCGGTGAGCCGAGATTGCGCCATTGCACTCCAGCCTGGGTAACAAGAGTGAAACTCCATCTCAAAAAAAAAAAAAAAAAAAAAGAGATCCAGACCATCCTGGTCAACATGGTGAATTCCCGTCTCTACTCAAAATACAAAAAATTAGCTGGGCGTGGTGGCGCGCGCCTGTAATCCCAGCTACTCGGGAGGCTGAGGCAGGAGAATTGCCTGAACCCAGGAGGCGGAGGTTGCGGTGAGCCGAGATTGCGCCATTGCATTCCAGCCTGGGTAACAAGAGCGAAAGTCTGTCTCAAAAAAAAAAAAAAAGATCTCTGATGATAAAAGCATTACTTATTTTGCAGGGTTCTTAATTTCGGTTGTAGATTCCTTGGTTTTGGTGTAAACACCTGCAAAGTATTTACTTTTTCAGACATAAAGCAGCCACTCCTGCTGTATGATATAGGAGGTCAAAAAAATATATATTTCGCATTAATTGTTGGTTTTCTCACATTTTCATCCTCATAATAAACTAATGATGTAAGCTTATTTTCTCTATTTTGTAGTTGAACAGCAGCTCCAAAGGATTTCTGTGTCAGGGTCATCAGATGGCTGATAAATGGCAAAGTTAAGATTAGGCTGTAGTTCTCGTTTGCCTGCCACCTGGACCTTCTAACTACCATTGCTTTCTAATCCCGTTAACCTCAGCAGGTGGTGTTCCATTTGTTAAAGATACACCTGGCCTTGTAGATTTGGATCACATATTTAAGAATTATTTTTATTATTATTATTTTTTGAGACAGAGTCTCCCTTTGTTGCTCAGGCTGGAGTGCTATCTTGGCTCACTACGACCTCTGCTTCCCGGGTTCAAGCAGTTCTCCTGCCTCAGCCTCCCAGTAGCTGAAATTGCAGGGACTGCCACTATGCCCAGCTAATTTTTCTGTTTTTAATAGAGATAGGGTTTCACCATGTTGGCCAAGCTGGTCTAGAGCTCCTGACCTCAAGTGATTTGCCTGCCTTGGCTAACCGAAGTACTGAGATTACAGGCCTGAGCCGCCATGCGCAGCCCTTAAAGATTTAAATGTCATGTTCTGATGGTTATTACAACCTAAGGGTTCTTAATTTATTATGGTGGAATCTATTCTAGCTATAATTATTTTCATTTATGATATACAACTATATTAATTCTTAAGGCTAAAATTTAAAGTTTCATGAACAAATAATGTATGGTTTTTGTAAAAAGTACTAGATTGAGGCACTCACATTTCTTTTACATTTTGGATGAATTTGACTTTTTAAAAAGTTAATGTGGAATATAAGGTTGTTGTTTGGTTACAGGTTGGCTGATCAAGATGACACTGAGCAACCCTTCAGAACTAGATGAACTTATGAGTGAAGAAGCGTATGAGAAATATATAAAGTCTATTGAGGAGTGAAAATGGACTGCTAAATAAACCAAAATGATTTAACACAACCCAGCAGAGTCGTCTGAAATTAGTGGTGGGTAGAAAACTTAGAATAGCAACTTTTAGCATT
>CM052654.1:8400907-8428701 GCA_028533165.1 Leontopithecus rosalia
TCCATACCTGGATTTGGGGTGAAATACTTAATGATCTGTCCACTGGAAATAACTGGGAGTGAAGGAGTTTTTGTTGCTTGTACAGTGTCAGATGAAGAACAGTATCTTAATTTTGCAATACACTGCATTTGCTGGTGCTATTTTTATACAGTGAAGCAACAGCTTTGCAGCAAAATAATAAAATACTTCGTTAATCATGTTTTTTGTTTTGATGTTAATATTTCATTTAGTGATTCTGCTAGTATTTGTGAAAGTGCTAACTTCAACTTATGCAAAGATACTTTTTAAAAGGAAATTTAAGCCAGAACAATGAAAAGCTCCAAGAAAATGTTCCTTTAGTTAAAAATCTGTTTTTTCTTAAGCCAAGATCTGTCATCTTTAACATAATAAAAAATAAATCACCCACTTTGATTTTCTGTCATGCCAGGTACGAAGACAGAAGAGGAAAAACAAAGGCAGGTGGAAGTTGTCATCACTATAGCACATGGTTTGCTTTTTTTTTTTTTTGAGGTGGAGTTTTGCTCTGTCGCCAGGATGGAGTGCAGTGGCATGATCTCAGCTCACTGCAACCTCCACCTCCTGAGTTCAAGCGATTCTCCTGCCTCAGCCTCCTGAGTAGCTGGGACTACAGGCATGCACCACCATGCCCAGCTAATTTTTGTATTTTTAGTAGAGACAGGATTTCACCATGTTGGCCAGGATGGTCTCGATGTCTTGACTTTGTGATTCACCTGCCTCCACCTCCAAAAGTGCTGGAATTACAGGCATGAGCCACTGTACCCAGCCTAGCACATGGCATTTTTAAGAAGTTAAACCACATTCAGGTTTCCACTTAAGTCATGGGAATAAAAGTGGACACAGATTGAAGCTTTATGAGCTCAGATAATGGACTTTGATAGTGAGTATTCTTTGCAGCTTAAGCATATTTAGAGTGCCAGAAGGTATTTTCAAGTAGCTAATATATAGCACACTCTAACTAACTGTAATAAGCTGATAATACTGGGGTTGGAGGGTTGTATGCTCGTGCAAATATATATATACACACAGAGCAAGAGTAAATAAACTCTTGTATCATTTCCTCAGTTACTAGAGGAAAAGAGAAGTATTCATATGGTACCAGTTTCTGGTGGTCAATAAATAGCAAGTATAAGGACTTAGTGAAAGTAGGTAGATAGATAAGTAGCATACAGATCATCATGCTCCTCAGCTGAAGAAACTGTTCATTTCAAGACTGCAGTAGCTGTGTCACAGCTGAACTATATCTCTGTACCTTTATCAAGAAAGTATTTGCCAGGCCTGGTGGCTCATGCCTATAATTTTAACACTTTGGGAGGCCAAGGCGAGTGGATCTCTTGAGCCCAGGAGTTTGATACCAGCCTGGGCAACATGATGAAACCCTGTTTCTACAAAAATGCAAAAATTAGCCTGCTGGCATGGTGGTGTGTGCCTGTGGTCCCAGCTATTTGGGAGGCAGGTAGGATGACTGAGTCTGGGAGGTCAAGGCTGCAGTGAGCCAAGATCACATCACTGTACTCCAGCTTGGGTGACAAAGCAAGACTGTGTCTCTAAAAAAGAAAAAAATGATCCAACGTATGCTGGATGATTCTCCCTATTTATATGGTGTAATTTGCAGTTGATCTGTCTGCTTTAGAAATAGATGGGGATGAGTAGTAACCGCACAGATTTACCCCTTTGTTTTCAAAGTTCTCTCATACCATCTTTAATGGTAACTTCACAACAACTAGTGCTACGTAGACACATGCACTATTACCATCATTTCACAGGTATGAAAGGTGACAGAGTAAGAAATGTGTTAAATAGCCGGTGCAGTGGCTCACACCTGTAATCCCAGTACATTGGGAGGCTGAGGCTTGACTGAATCCAGGGAATTTAATTTTCATGGCCTCATATTCCTTTTGAATGTTTTTGGCATTAATAGGGCGGATTACTCAAGCCTATAATCCCAGCACTTTGGGAGGCCGAGGCGGGTGGATCACGAGGTCAAGAGATCGAGACCATCCTGGTCAACATGGTGAAACCCCGTCTCTACTAAAAATACAAAAAAAAAAAAAAAAAAAAATTAGCCGGGCATGGTGGAGGCTGTGGCAGGAGAATTGCCTGAACCCAGGAGGCAGAGGTTGCTGTGAGCCGAGATCGCGCCATTGCACTCCTGCCTGGGTAACAAGAGTGAAACTCCATCTCAAAAAAAATAAATAAATAAAATAGGGCGGATTAATAAAAGTTTTGAGGAAAGCTTTCTAATAACTAGAACTTCAGAGGTTGAATAGGTTACCCTGCAAGTGTTAATTCTTCTTTCCGCTATCACCTCCCAGGTGGTTTAGTTCTTAGGTTCAGGTTTTGGTTTTTCTGTTTTTGTTTTGTTTTTGAGATGGAGTCTCGCTCGCTCTGTTGCCCAAGCTAGAGTGCAATGACACGATATTGGCTCATTGCAATCCCCGCCTCCTGGGTTCAAGCAATTCTGCCTCAGCCTCCTGAATACCTGGGATTATAGGCACCTGCCACCACGACCACACTCGGCTAATTTCTGTGCTTTTAGTAGAGATGGAGTTTCGCCATGTTGGTCAGGCTAGTCGCGAACTCCGAACCTCAAGCGATCCACCCACCTCGGCCTTCCCAAGTGCTGGGATTACAGGCGTGAGCCCTCGGGGCCGGCCTCCACCTTCCTTTATTTGTATAAAAGATGCCACTGCCCACTTCGGAGCTGTGGTGCTCCGGGCCAGTTGAGCGACTGCCCGTAGGCCGGGTGCTCTTGGTCAGGTAAGTGGGCGCTGCGAGGTTCACAGCACGTCCTCTCGTAACGTTCTGGGCATGTGAAGTTTGTGCCTGTATGAAACTTGCACGGCGGTTCTCCGGGGGCCTGGGGGACAAAAGTAGAGACGTTTCTGGCTGCCTGGCATCTTTTAAACATCCTAGCAGGCTAAGGGGCGCCCCTACGGAACGCGCCGGCCCTGCAGTGGCGCGATGGAGCCGGCCCCAGGGCCAGTGTGGGACTCCAGCCCCACCGTCTAAGACCCTCCGTCGCCGGTATTCCGGCTGCAGAGCGCGGAGCGGGTAGGAGGTGCCGCGAGCACGCCCCGCCCACCCTCAGCTTTGTGAAGTACGTCACTTCCGCTGCGTTTCCCCGCGGGTCCGCCCCCAGCGCGGCCGTAACCCAGGGAAACGGCACGGCAGCAGCCGCTAGAATAGCCTTTGCTCGCCCGCCCGGACTAGCGGCCGCGGGGCCTTCCATCCGCTCGGCCCCACAGGTGAGTGTGAGCGGCCGTCTCTCCGCCGCTGGGGCAGGGCCCCGGACCACTCCAAAGGGCAGGCTCTGCCCCCGTTCGAAAGGAAGGGACTCCCTGAGGGAAGCGAAAGGCAGAGGCAGCAAAGGCCGGCGTTGCACCAGAGCCGACGGGGTCAGGGGAGGAGCCGGCGGTGGGCAGGGTCAGGGGAGGAGCAGTGGGCGGAGCCTGCGAGGGCTGTCAGGTTGGTGGGCGGGACTAGGGAGCCGTTGGGGGCGGAACCCCTCAAGGGAGGCGTAGATGGAGGACTTAGGAATTCGGAGGGGCAATCGGGGACGCGTTTCTGAATGGGATAGCTTGAAAGAAGGTCAGGCGTCTTTGTGACACGCTAAGAAGTGGCGGAGGAAGGGGAAGAGCTAGATGAGGAGAAAAGGCTCATGAAAGAAGGGGTGGAGCCTGCTTGGGGAAAGGGTGGGGCCTGCTGGAAGGGGCGGGGCTAGAGAAAGGGGTGGAACCGAGTGTGGTGCGCCCTGGGCTTTAGGGGCGGCAGGTGGAGCGCGTGTGTTTGATGACTTGTGCTTTGCTGTGGACGGTAAGCTGTGTGAAAGCAGAGAAGATGGGTTGAAAAAAGGGAGGAGTTTGAGACTGGGATTTGAGTAGATGTGATTTGATCCGGAGGGATGGTGTAGAAACCGCGCTCCTTGGCATCATTCTGCGAAATACTTGTGGTTCCTGTGACCTGTACGCATATAATAAGCGGAAGGGATACATAATTAACAGAGAGGATAAGATTTATACTCTTAGAAATATGAACAAATTGTGCACGTTGGGTGGCATAGGTGTTTAACTTTGAGGCAAAGGTTCAACTCCTTGTCTAGTGTGTTTCTTTTTTTTTTTTTTTTTTGAGATGGAGTCTCGCTCTTGTTGCCCAGGCTGGAGTGCAATGGCGTGATCTCGGCTCACCGCAACCTCCGCCTCCTGGGTTCAAGCAATTCTCCTGCCTCAGCCTCACTAGTAGCTGGGATTACAGGCACGCGCCACCATGCCCAGCTAATTTTTGTATTTTTAGTAGAGACGGGGTTTCACCATGTTGACCTGGATGGTCTCGATCTTTTGACTTCATGATCCACCCGCCTCCGCCTCCCAAAGTGCTGGCATTACAGGCGTGAGCCACCACGCCCGGCCTTGTGTAGTGTGTTTCTAAATGCGACTCCCAACGGATTTTCCTGTAGAAACTATGTTACCAATGATCAGGATGCCCAGGCCAGTCTTCAAGACCTCTTTAACTGGTTCATATAAAGTGAAGATTAGCCTTGTGTTAAGAAACTTAACTTCCACCATGGCTAACAGTATTTCTAATGATTATCCCGTCATTCAGCATAGCTGTTAAGGACCTGATCCACAGGAACATTCGTTCAAACTTCAAATGAGGCTTGCAGAAACTCTTCTTTTCCTGTTTGGAATTTAAGATTCCTTTAAACCTATAGCTTCTAGGAAGATGAGGGTGTGTGGCACAGTGCAGAGCCAATGAGAAGCTCGGGCAAGGTGATAAGTTTTGGGAGCTTACCATCTATCTGCTTTTGACATCAACAGCCTACTTTAGATTTGATACCCTGGGCCTTGTTTTCTCCTGGTCCATCAACATTACCCCACCATTAATGGATTAAGAATCTGCCAACCAGGTATAGGCATCTATGGTAGGATATTTGTAATCTGACTATATAGACAGACTGGCAAACGCGGTACTCTTTATTTTCTAGCAGACGTAATTAATCAACCCCAGAACTTTTTCCTGCTGTAGTCAGTTCGTAAGATCCTTAACACAACACTCTAGGTAGCTACTAGTCGTTTGGAGTTGACAATTCAGAATATATTCTTGTTTTGTTGTTGTTGTCATTGTTTGTTTTTTTTTTTTTTTTGAGTTAGTCTCGCTCTTGTTACCCAGGCTAGAGTTCGGTGGTGTGATCTCGGCTCACTGCAACCTCTATCTCCTGGGTTCAAGCGATTCTTCTGCCTCAACCTCCTGAGTAGCTGGGATCACAGGTGTGTGCCACCATGCCCGGCTATTTTTTTGTATTTTCAGCAGAGATGGGGTTTCACCATATTGGCCAGGCTAGTCTTGAACTCCTGAACTCAAGTGATCCACTGGCCTTGGCCTCCCAAAGTTCTAGGATTACAGGTGTGAGCCACCACGTTCCACCAGAATGCATTCTTTATCCCTGATCTAGACAATAGGTGTTTAAAAAGAGAGAGAGAGACGTCAGTGTAAATGTAAACTTCTATAACTCTTTGTAGGTTCCTCTAAAAAAAAAAAAAGACTACCTAAATTGATGGATCTGGAATCCTGTAGAAGAAATTTAGAAACAGCCTCGATGATTGCATAGGGAGTGAGCTGAAGGTGAATTTGCAGCTAGTTGACTAATTAGCAAATGCCTAAGTGAAAGGGATACCCAGAGGGCATTATCATTAATCCTCCTTCTCAATGTCTTTGTCTGTGATGTAGATGAAGATGCAGAAGGTATCCTCTTCAAATTAGTGGAAGCTTTAAGCAAGAGGGAATGGTGAAACTGGGAAATGAGAGTTAAGTTGTGAACTATCTAAGTAGGTTTAATAATGGTCCGAAACCAAAAGGGGAAATTTTATAAGGACCTGATGTATTTGGAGTGTACATCCAACTAAAACAAAAAGAATAAAGAAAAAGGAAAAAAAAAGAAGAAATCAACAGAATGGTTATGGAGTAAAGAAGACAGGAATTTTTAGCCATTCATGTGAAAAAAAAATCTGGAAGTTGTGGTTCACCTTGATCTCAGTGTTAAGATGGGTTATAAGACTTGTGTGGGGCTCATGCCTCTAATCCCAGCATTCTGGGAGGCCGAGGCGGGGGATCACCTGAGGTCAGGAGTTTGAGACCAGCCCGGCTAACATGGCGAAACCCCGTTTCTACTAAGAATACAAAAATGAGCCAGGGATGGTGGGCACCTGTAATCCCAGTTACTTCAGGTGCTGAGGCAGGAGAGTTGCTTGAACCCAGGAGGTTGCAGTGAGCCGAGTTGGTGCCACTGCACTTCAGCCTGGGTGACAGAGCAAGACTCTATCTCAAAAAAAAAAAAAAAGAAAGAAAAGAAAAGGATTGGGTTATACCTTTTAAAAATGTAACAACTTTGTTGAATTTATAGATATAGATTTCAGATCAAAGGGAGTCAAATTTCAAAGTAGACGCTTCTAGTTAGACCACTTTTGAGGAATTGCTTTTAGTTCCAGGAACCACATTTTAAGAGACAGGTAATTTTGCATTTCTAAGTTGATGAGGAATTTGAGATTTCTATCTGACAAAATTACAGCTGTCTTCAGATGTTTTCAGATGGTGCATTTGAGAAGAATACCCAGAACTGAGGAACAAAATTTGCAGGCTTGCAGATGACCTAAGTTGAGATCATTCAAATCTTTAGAGCTTCCGATGGAAAGAAAAAAATGCTTGTGAAATTATGAGCACTCAGTCATTCAAAGTACTTAAGCAGGCTGGGCACAGTGGCTTAGGCCTGTAATCCCAGAACTTTGGGAGGCCAAGGCGGGTGGATCTCAAAGTCAGGAGTTTGAGACCAGCCTGGCCAATATGGCGAAACCTCGTCTCTACTGAAAATACAAAAATTAGCCAGGCTTGGTGGCAGGTGCCTGTGGTCCCAGGCACTCGGGAGGGTGAGGCAGGAGAATTGCTTGAACCTGGGAGGCAGATGATGCAGTGAGTTGAGATTGTGCCATTGCACTCCAGCCTGGGCAACAGAGTGAGACTCTGTCTCAAAAAAAAAAATGGAAGGAAAGAAGAGAGAAAAAGTACCTAAGCAGAAGTATTTGAGCTGAATTATTATTGTATTCGTTTTCTGTTGTTGCTATGTTTTCTGTTTATTATCTCCTAAGTCATAGAGGCTGGACTCTTACTGGGGGCACCTAGAGAAGAACCCACTTCCGAGATCATTCAGACTGTTGGCTAAATTCAGTTTCTTTAAGTTGTAGAACTGAGATCCCCATTTAATCCCTCATTGTAAACCAGGGACTTCTCTCAGCTCCTAAATGCTATTCACATTCCTTGGGATGTGACCTCCTGACCCCCGCTTTCATCAAAGCCAGCAACAATGCCTTGAATTCCTCTTCTCTTACGCTTTGTATCTCTTTCTTATGCTGCTGCTAGCCAAGACAAGTTTGTTTTAGAAGGGTGTCATTTGATTAGGCCCACCTTGATTATCCAAAATAATCTCCCTGTCTTCAGGTCAACTGGTTAATAACCATACTTACATCTGCAAAGTCCCTTTTACCGTGTAATATAAGATATTTGTGGATGTTATATTTCATTCTATTCACTCAGGGATTAGGGTGGGAATTCTTGAGAGGAGAGAATCCCTTGAACTCAGGAGTCAAAGGTTTCAGTGAGCCAGGATCACACTATTGCATTGCACTCTAGCCTAGGCAACAGAGCAAGACCGGGTCTCAAAAACAAACAAACAAACAAACAAACAAAAAACACCACCACCAACAAAAAAACAATATAAAGAATACAAAGAAAGGCCTGGCTCAAGCCTGTAATACCAGCATGTTGAGAAGCCAAAATGGGAGGATTGCTTGAGGTCAGGAGTTTGAGACCAGCCTGTCAATATAACAAAATACAAAAAACAAAATACAAAAAAATACAATGGCTCTTTCTGTGCTATATGACATGGTCATTTCTTCTGCTATCCCTTAGCTGCTTTTCAGCTATCAGGTCCTTGGAAATTTCTTTATGTTCTTGGTCAGGTGGTCTGCACCCATATAGGTTTTTCTTCGAGCAGTGAATAGGAGATAACGCTTACTGTTCTCAGTTTATATTGATTTCTCCCCCTCTTTTCCAGTTTTAACTTGTATACAACACAGCAGAAAACTTTTGCTGTATTCAATTGGTGTGTCACTCCTGTTGCCTGTGGTAACTTAATGGTTGTCTTTGTTCATTTCAGGAGCAAGACACTTTGTATGCTAAATTATAGATTGGTTAGGGTGTTAAAGCTACATTGACTTTGCCAGATGTATGACAAAGGGGCATTTGATAGTCTTTGTACCTCAGTTCATTAACAAATTGGATGATCTCAATGTAGTGTCGCAGATCCAAATAGTAGTGTCTATTCTTTTCTGCATTTACACCTGTTCCTTTGGCAGTTCATTACATTCAATGAGAAGGCCTTGTGTACTGTGACTTAAGAATAATTGGACAAATATTTCTGGAGTTCCTCTAAATCACTTTTATAAACCCTATTATCTGATGTTATGTCTTTTTTTTGTACACTTTTTTTTTCTTTTTCCGTAAGTCCTTGTTCAAGGTCTTTACTCCGGCTTAAAATTATACAAACCATGTTATCTGTTCACTGATACATTTATTTCTTTGGGAGGCTGAGGCGGGTGGATCACCTAAGGTCAGGAGTTCAAGACCAGCCTGGCCAACATAGTGAAACTCTGTTTCTACTAAAAATACAAAAATCAGTCCGGCGTGTTGGTGCATGCCTGTAATCCCAGCTACTTGGGCGGCTGGGGCAGGAGAATCGCTTGAACCCAGGAGGCCTAGGTTGCAGTGAGCCAAGATCGTGCCACTGCACTCCAGCCTGAGCGACAGAGTGAGACTCCATCTCAAAACAAACCAACAAACAAGCAAATAATTATTTCAGTTTGTTTAAGGTCTAGGGTCAAGATTCATCATACCCTGGCTTCTATCATTTTTCCGTATTTCATCATTTCTTTTTTTTTTTTTTTTGAGACGGGAGTTTCGCTCTTGTCACCCAGGCTGGAATGCAATGGCGCAATCTCGGCTCACCGCAACCTCCGCCTCCTGGGTTCAGGCAATTCTCCTGCCTCAGCCTCCTGAGTAGCTGGGATTACAGGCATGCACCACCATGCCCAGCTAATTTTTTGTATTTTTAGTAGAGACGGGGTTTCACCATGTTGACCAGGATGGTCTTGATCTCTTGACCTCATGATCCGCCCGCCTCGGCCACCAAAGTGCTGGGATTACAGGCTTGAGCCACCATGCCTGGCCCATATTTCATTTCTTGAAGCTCTCCGATAACATCATGGCTTTAAAATTTTTATTATGGGAAGTTTCATGCTTACGTAAAAATAGAATAGTACAGTTAATCTCCATGTTCCCATACCCATCTACAATAAACAGAATTCAGGACCACTTTGGTTTCATTATTCCCTCCCTAACCTCAACCTCACATTATTTTGAAGCAAATCATATTATTGGTAAAAGAAAATAAACCACTCTGCAGTTCTTTGGCTGGTCATTTCCTTTTTGTGTCTGTCTTTAGATGCTACTAAAATAGATGTTTTCTGGATTATGGTCAATTTCCATAGGCTATATTTTTTAGGCTCCCATTCACCATCTTTATTTCATTTCCAAATATCTTAAGTTCTTTGATCAGTTTTTCTTTGGGTTTATTCCTGCTGAGCCATACACACACTTTGGGGGCTTGGATCTGAGTCAGCTATTTCTTTTGTGTATGTTGGTTCTAATCACTTTAATAACTTGTGTAGTAGAGTTTAATACCTTCTAACCTATGTCTTTGAGCTTTCCTGCTTTGTACTCTGCATCCAGTTTTATAATTGCATCTGCAAATGCATCTCCCATGGCAACAGTTTCACTGTGATCTTTGTGTTTTCTTGAAGTATCAGCTTTGATGTATGCTTTGTACTGGTGATTCTCAAACTGAATCAGGTTGTAAAGTTCAATGGAAGCCAAGAAATGGGATGGCAGGAGCTCTTGATTTATGTCAAATCTGTAAGTCAGGCATAATTTTACTACCAGAAAATATTATGTGAATATAGATGTTTGCATTCCAACTTAAAAGTGAAACTGCATACAAATTGCAAGGAATCACACATCCATTCTTTTCTTTGATCTTCTGTTGATTCTTGTACACTTCTGTGTGTCATCTGCTAACATGAGCTGGAAGACAAGAATGGTAATAAAACTTGACAGTTACAAAAAAATTAGCCAGCCGTGGTGGTGGGTGCCTGTAATCTCAGCTACCTGGGAAGCTAAGGCAGGAGAACTGCTTGATCCCGGGAGATGGAGGTTTCAGTGATCCAAGATCGCGCCACTGCACTGCAGCCTGAGCAAAAGAGCAAGACTCTATCAAAAAAACAAAAAAAAACAAAAAACACTTGACAGTACATTTAGAGAAGGGAAACTTAAAATACAACTTTTCTGTCCACTAACTGAATTTCTTTTTAACTAGGAAAAGACCACCAATACTCTCTTTTAGTAGCAGAGTGTCTTGATCCTGTCTGAAGTACACCAGTGTTCTGAAGGCGCATCTGGTTATCTGGTATGCAGTAATCTGAGCTTTTGGGATGATTCTTAGTTTTGAGTCAGAAGGAATCCATATAATTCCTTATGAACCCTCATTACGTAAGTGAAGTGCTTACAAAAATGTCCTGTTGGCCAGGCACGGTGACTCACACCTGTAAAACCAGCTACTCAGGAGGCTGAGGCAGGAGCATTGCATGAACGCAGGAGGCTGAGATACAATTTCCAACTTAAAATTATGAGCCAAGATCACACTACTGCACTCCAGCCTGGGCAACAGAGTGAGATTCGGTATCCAAAAAAAAAAAACTAACAAGCCTATGTGAAAAAGCCAAAATGGTAATTAAACAGATTTACAGATTTGTTATAAGAAGTACTGATCTCTTCCTGAACAGAAAATGAAAAATAGTAGTTTTCTGGCATGGGTTATGTTTGGCTGAGAGAAAGCAAGGAGTGGGTGTCCCACGTGGCTTCTGTCACGTCAGAAGCAAGGAACTTCTTGAGAAGACACTAGCTGGTCATCAGCACTCAAGCTGGAGTGGTCACTGTTCAGGCATTCTAGTTAATTTCTGCAGCCTGTAGGGTCCACAGGAAGAGCCCCTATCTGTAGGAAGGTCTCATACTTTTACCCTTCTTTTTTTTTTTTTTTTTAGATGGAGTTTCGCTCTTCTTACCCAGGCTGGAGTGCAATGGCCACGATCTCGGCTCACCGCAATCTCTACCTCCTGGGTTGAAGCAATTCTCTTGCCCCAGCTTCCCTAGTAGCTGGGACTACAGGTGCACGTCACCATGCCCAGCTAATTTTTATATTTTTAGTAGAGATGGGTTTCACCATGTTGACCAGGATGGTCTCAATCTCTTGACCTCGTGATCCACCTGCCTCAGCCTCCCAAAGTGCTGGGATTATAGGCATGAGCCACCATGACCGGCCTGCTTTTGTCCTTTTTATAGATGCTTAAACAGACCCAGAAAAGCAAGTCACCACTCAAGGGACACAGCCAGTAAATAGGACTAGAATTGTTCAGCTCTTTGGCTCTGGTCGAGATTACAAGTTTCTGGACCCTTTGTCTAGATTCTAAACTCCAAGTGCCATTTTTTCAACCCAGAAAAGCATCCATTAGTGTCAGATAGGATTATCACCATCATCACCATGACCTACTGTTTTACTTTGCTACAGCTGTCATGACAATATACCACATACTGAGTGGCTTAAACAACAGAAATTTATTATCTCACAGGCCTGGATTCTTTTTTTTTGAGTTAGAGTTTCACTCTTGTAGCCCTGGCTGAAGTACAGTGGCACAATCTTGGGTCACTGCAATGTCTACCTCCTGAGTTCAAGCGATTCTCCTGCCTCAACCTCCCAAGTAGCTGGCAGTGCAGGTGCCTGCCACCTCATCCCACAGATTTTGGGTATTTTTTAGTAGAGACAGAGTTTCACCATGTTGGCCAGGCTGGTCTCAAACTCCTGACCTCGTGATCTGCCCACCTTGGCCTCCCAAAGTGCTGGGATTACCGGTGTGAGCCACTGTGCCTGACCAGGTCTGGATTCTTCAGGTCCAAAATCAAAGTGTTGGCAGGGTTTGTTCCTCCTGAAGGCTGTGAGAGGAGGCTCTGTTCCAGGCTGCTGTCTTTGGCTTGTAGATGGCTATCTTCTCCCTGTGTCTCTTCACATCTTTTTTTTTTTTTTGAGACAGGGTCTTGCTCTGTCCTCCAGGTTGGAGTGCAGTGGCAGGACCTCAGCTCACTGCAACCTCTCCCTCCCAGATTCAAGCGATTCTCCTGCCTCAGCCTCTCGAGTAGCTGGGATTACGGGGGATGTACCACCACATCCACTAATTTTGTATTTTTATTAGAGATGGGGTTTCGCCATGTTGGCCAGGCTGGTCTCAAACTCCTGACCTCAGATGATCTGCCTGCCTCAGCCTCCCAAAGTGCTGGGATTACAAGCATGAGCCACGGCACCTGGCTGCCTTATCTTTTATAATGCCAATGGTTGGCAACGGATGTATTCCAATTCTCAATACATACTATGAATTGAGAATACAATTCATAATATATTCTCAGTCTATTCCTGAATGTTTGTTTCTTTTTTTTTTTTTTTTTTGAGATGGAGTCTCACTCTCTAACCCAGGCTGGAGTGCAGTGGCACAATCTTGGCTCACTGCAACCTCTGCCTCCTGGGTTCAAGTGATTCTCTTGCCTCAGCCTCTTGAGTAGCTGGGATTACAGGTGCCCACCACCGTGCCCAGCTAATTTTTGTATTTTTAGTAGAGATGATTTCACCATGTTGGCCAGGCTGATCACGAACTCCTGACCTCTTCTGCCTGCCTTGGCCTCTCAAAGTGTTGGGATTATAGGCATGAGCCACTGCACCCAGCCATATTCCTGAATGTGTCTTCAAGATATTTCGCCTGATTATTGAACTGCTTTTTTTAAAAAAATTTAATATTAAAAACGAAGTTCCATTCATGTTTTCAGACAACAGGAAGACGTTACAAACTTTAAGCTACCATCACAGTAATGGATCTCTGTCAGAAAAATGAAACTGACTCAGAAAATAGTGAAAATAATGAAATTCAATGCACAGAAGAAACAGAAGCAACCTGTACTTGTCCAGATGAAAGGAGTGAAAAGGATCATGTTTGTTGTCTCCTCAATATCAGTGACATTACACGTGAACAAGATGAAAAGGCCAAAGAGTTTATTATTGGAACTGGATGGGAAGAAGCAGTGAGTATCTTTCTGAGCCACAGCTTTTCTGTCTCTTGTGCATCAGTGTTTTGGTGCAAGCTTCTTTTTTACAAAAATAGTTAATATTACCAAACAATATGGAATCGATGACATGTAGAAACCCTGGAGTAGAGGTACAATATTACTGATGGTAATAGCAACGCCTGCTACAGGTACTTATGGCCACTTAATATGTGGACAGCACAGTAGCAAGTGCTTTGCATACATTAATTCATCTAACCTCTCAATAGCCATATGGGGCAAGTATGATGCCCAGCCTTACTTTGTGGCTGAGTATATTGAGTTACTCTGAAGATAATATGCTCAAGATCACCCAGCCAGTAAATAGCCAAGGCAGGGCTTGAATCCATGTCTCCTGAACTCCAGAATCCTGAGCTCCTTAACAGCTGTGCTGAATTCCCTGAGAGAAGTGAGGCTTCTCTCCCAGTGGTTCTACTCAGAATTCTGTGGGCTTTTTTTTTTTTTTCTGAATTGGTGTCTTGCTCTCTCACCCAGGCTGTAGTGCAATGGCGCCATCTTGGCTCACTGCAACCTCTGCCTCCTGAGTTCAAGTAATTATCCTGCCTCAGCCTCCCGAGTAGCTGGGATTATAGGTGCCCACCATGCCCAACTAATTTTTGTATTTTTAGTGGAGACGGGGTTTTACCATGGTGACCAGGTTGGTCTTGAACTCCTGACCTCAAGTGATGCGTCTGCCTTGGCCTCATTCAAAATCCTGCCAAGGATTTTGACAAGGATTTTTAGCTCTGAACTTAAATGTGCGTTTGAAAAGAAATTTAGTAAGCACATCGAAGTGGCCGTTTACAAATACTTTTGCTTAGTGTTTTAGTATTAGCAAATGCTATTGCTAGTATTCAGGATTAACAAATACTGTTCAAAATACTGTTATTGTTTAGTAATAGGTGAAAATCGGTATTATACTTTTTTTTCATGCTTTACAATTTTGAAGGAATTTTTTTTCTTTTTAATTTTTGTTTTGTTTTTTTGAAATAGAGTGTCTCTCTTTTGCTGGGCTGGAGTGCAAGAATGCTGTGGTGCAATCTTGGAGCACTGTAACCTCCACCTCCCGGGTTCAAGCCATTCCCCTTCCTCAGCCTCCTGAGTATCTGGGATTACAGGTACCCACCACCATGCCCAGCTAATTTTTATATTTTTAGTAGAGATGGGGTTTCACCATGTTGGCCAGGCTGGTCTTGAACTCCAGACCTTGTGATCCACCTGCTTTGGCCTCCCAAAGTGCTGGGATTACAGACGTGAGCCACTGCACCTGGCCGGGAATTTTTTTTTTTCCTAAGGTGAATGAACATTAAGAAAATTACTGGTGGGGGAAAGGGTAGTAAAAAAATAAATAAAAATGGCCTGGGTGCAGTGGCTCATGCTTGTAACCCCAGCACTTTGGGAGGCCTAGGCAGATGTATTGTGAAGTCAGGAGATTGAGACCATCCTGGCTAACACGGTGAAACCCCGTCTCTACTAAAAATATAAAAAATGAGCTGGGGTGGTGGCATTTGCTTATAATCCCAGCTACTTGGGAGGCTGAGGCAGGAGAATCGCTTGAATCTGGGAGGTGGAGGTTGCAGTGAGCTGAGATCGCACCACTCCACTCCAGCCTGCGTGATAGAGCAAGACTTTGTCTCAAATGAATGAATATTATTTCACATAAGGCTGCCCAAATGGGAATGGAGCCAGTATTGGATCAAGGACGGTTTGGGCCCCTCTGCTGGAGGAGTAACATGCTGCTTTATTTGCAGGTCCAGGGCTGGGGAAGAGTGTCTCCAGCTGCCTGCATCTGGCCAAGAAAGAAACCAAAAAAGGCGAGGGTAGGGGAAGATGCCTGCAGCGACTGCTTAGTGTGTGTTAACCTCTCCCACGGGAGCCTCAAGACCAAGCCTCCTACTGAGGGGGGCCCAGAGAAGGATCAGAGCAGCCCCTCCCAGACTCAGGCAGCCCCCCAGGGCCCCAACACTGCTTCCAGGGAGATTAGCAACATCTGCTTTCCCACCTACTTTCAAGCAGAGAAAAAAAGTCTGCAAATCAAGGAGTTTATTTGGTGCACCAAAGATTGGGCCGTCTCCAACACTAATAGGGTCAAGGCCCTTGGGAACCCCAGTGGAGGCACCAACAGAGGGCTGTCAGTCCCAGGCCCCGTGACGTCCAAGGCCCTCCTGGTTCTGCCTCCCCTGAAGGCTTCACTTTCAAATGGCTTGGATGTTCCGGGTAAGATGAATAGGAACTGTTTCTTACCGTCGGAAGAGAAGGTGCTGAGTGTGGCAAAGGATGGGTGTGTGGCTTGTGCATATGGCTTCAAAACAGCAAATGGGAAAGGTGAAAAGAAACCCAGTGAGCTGGCCAAACACTCCACAGTCAACGACACGCCATCTTTCCCTTCCCAAGCAGCCAGGACATCCCTGGCCAATCTGGATCAGTGCTGCTTGCACTGGTCCCTCCTGTCTGAGAAAAACCTGCTGTGCCCTCCAGACCCTAGCAACGTTCATTATCTTGCTGCCTTGAAGTTTCTGCAGAAACAGGGAGTGCAAAACCACAAATCCAAATTCACGGCCAAGGAGCCAAGACCTCGTGTGATCTCCCCAAAGCACATTCTCCCAAAGGCCAAGCAGGAAAACAGGCCCCAAACGCTAGAGACCAAAGTTTTCTCAAGACCCCTCTTGCCGTCCCTCACAGTGAGCAGAGTTGTCATTCCCATCTCCACCCACAGGATCCTCTGAGCGGTCACGGTAGAACCCCTGGGAGTGAGCACTGCTTGAGATGCAGTCATCCTTTCTCTTTCTTCTCTCTTATCCCCTGCCCCCCGCACTCTCTCTCTCCTCCCTCTCAGTCTGTCTTTCCTATTCTTTTCTTCCCCTTCTTTATTTCATCCATTTTTTTGAGTGGTACAATCAAAGAAAATTGAACCTCAGTGGATGGGTTTGGATTTATTTTCTAAAACACTATAATGTGTTACCTGCTTCTGCTACTTAGCCATTCACAAAATGTTGATTGGTCATGCCAGCCCTGGTCTCTGCCTGCCTCATGTCCACTTTGAGGAGAAGCCATATAGAAGGTGGGGAATCCAAAGGGCTCCCTCCTTCCATGCTGACCCCAGGCCACCCCAGAGTTATCTGGCAGGTGCTCTTTCTGCACCACCCCCATGCCTCAATCTAAGAACACTGGGCTAGTTTAGACCAACTGCCTGTTGATCTTTGAAGGAGGCAGGTATCTGTCTGCTGCCTCGTTTGCTCTTGCAACGATCTGAAGAACTGCTTTAATAGAAATCTCTAGGCTGTCCAGGATGTCCAAGGCATCACAGACCGTGTGTGTCCAGGGTGTCACGCCCTCAGATTGCTTCCATGGATATACACTGTCCATCACCTGTTGTGTGTTCAGGGTGCCATATCCTCAGATTGCACCCTCATGTTAATTCTCTGTCTGGAAATTTTAGCCACACTGCTACAAAACCCAGCCTGGGAAGCAGGTTAAGAATAATTACTTTATGGGAAAAAAAATAAAAAGATCACTGTGATTATCACCCCATATGCTTCCTCTGGCCTTACTTTGCATCTAATATTTGGAAACCCTCAACCCCAGGCACTTATGGAAAGGGGCTGTTACTTTCTCCCTCTGTCCTTCCTCTACCCTCATTTTACCCCAACTCTTATTCCTGCAGTTGTAGCTACATTAAATGACATTTGTAAATGAGTTATATTTTAAATGCCAAGTGATGTTGCTTTGTAGACACATGCTCTGATGAACCGTTTTGTGATATGAGTAATCATTAAGCTGCTTTGTGATTATAGAGTTTGAATTTGCTTAAGGGAGGCTGGACTTGAGCTTTGGATTTCCCGTCTCCTAAATGGTGGAGTAGACAGAATGTATGACTGTATGTGTAAATACCTGCTTCCATATTGGTCTTTGTAATGTCCTGTCTGTTTGCCTAGGGTTTTGTTTGTTTGTTTTTTGAGACGGAGTCTCACTCTGTTACCCAGGCTGGAGTGCAGTGGGATGATCTTGGCTCAGGGTAACCTCCACCTCCTGGGTTCAAGCGATTCTCATGCTCCAGCCTCTCAAGTAGCTGATACTACATGTGCCCGCTACCACACCCAGCTCATTTTTGTATTATTAGTAGAGACTGGGTTTCACATGTTGGCCAGGCTGGTCTTGAACTCCTAATGTCAGGTGATCTTCCTGCCTCAGCCTCCCAAAGTACTGGGATTACAGATGTGAGCTACCGCACCCGGCCTTAGTCTTTTATCCTAATTTTTTTGTTTTGTTTTGTTGGTCTGTTTTAAGATGAAAAACACCAGAAATGTTGGTTGAGTATAATACAACAGTCATTAGAACATATATTTGCCTACTGAGGTTGGTTACTTCTTACAGTCTAGTAGCAGTTATTAGGGTTTTCCTCTGCTTCTTCCCTGAATAAAGAAACCATCTGGATTCTGTCCCTGGGAGGAAACCGAGTTTCCCTCTGTTTCTGGACAGTGAGGTGTTGGGCCCGGTACTGTTTGAGGATTTCCAGCTCTGCAGCCTGTCCACTTAAGTCACTGGTTTTTCAAGCCCCTTAAAGCAGCAGTATAATGAATATGCTCAATGTGTAAAACAGTCCAGAGTGTGTTTGGAGGGAGAGCCAGGGCGGGACCAGGCCCTGCCTACTCAGCCAGATGTGCTCACCTTCTGAGATATCCGGGCAGCTGGAAACACTTGTCGAAGTTACAGTGCAGTTGTTAGGAACGTTTTTTGTTCAGTTAAGAGTTGTAAATTCTACAGATGTTGGTGTAAACATCTAATAATTTAGAATCAAACGGAAGGCTAGTCTGAACAAAGAAAGGGCCCACATTTATTCAGATTTCTGATATTCTTTTTAAGCAAATAATTAATTTGGCTAACAAAATATTGACTAGAAGGTTCCTCAGTGAATAGATTAAGAATGTTTTACTTTTGGCATCTCTCTGTGTAGGCAGTTATTCCAGTACCTGTAAAATCCCTCTGGAATCTTATTTGCATTATCCTGGGTTTATCTTGTTGTTCTGTGGATGAAGTCACTCTGGGCTTTATCCTAATTTTCATTTAGATTAGCTTGGGACATCCAAGATAGTCCTTTGCTGTCCAAGGCTAGATAAAGGCTGAATATTTAATAAAATGCAGTTTCCCATTAGGATTCTGAGTCACTAACAAAATCAGAGGAGATGCTATTTTGTAAGTAGAGCATGTTGTGGCCAGGTGCAGTGGCTCATGCCTGTAATGTCAGCACTTTGGGAGGCCAACGTATGTGGATCACTTGAGGCCAGGAGTTCGAAACCAGCCTGGTGAACAAGACTTAACCTTGTCTCTACTAAAAATACAAATATCAGCCGGGCGCAGTGGCTCATGCCTGTAATCCCAGCACTTTGGGAGGCCAAGGCGGGTGGATCATGAGGTCAAGAGATCGAGACCATCCTGGTCAACAAGGTGAAACCCTGTCTCTCCTAAAAATACAAAAAATTAGCTGGGCATGGTGATTCGCGCCTGTAGTCCCAGCTACTCAGGAGGCTGAGGCAGGAGAATTGCTTGAACCCAGAAGGCGGAGGTTGCGGTGAGCTGAGATCGTGCCATTGCATTCCAGTCTAGGTAACAACAGCGAAACTCCATCTCAAAATAAATAAATAAAAATAAAAATATCAGCCGGGCATGGTGGCACACACCTGTAATCACAGCTACTTGGCAGGCTGAGGCATGAGGATCTCTTGAACCCAGGAGGCAAAGGTTGCAGTGAGCTGAGATCACCCCGTTGCACTCCAGCCTGGGCGACAGAGTGAGGCTCTGTCTCCAAAAAAAAAAGCATTTTGTATTGTGGGTGCTAACAGCCTCTTCCTACCTGAATGTGATGATCTCATGTTCCTCTAGCTCCTCTGATAGTCCCTCCAAACCAAGCTCAGAGAGCCCTTGGTTTCATTCATCATTCTATTATTTTTGGAATTCAATTAGAAAAACTTTACAAACTCTTATTTTTCTTGAAACCTTAAAATCACCAAGTGGTGTTCTGGCAACACCTGACAAAGGATTCCCACAGAGCCGGATCCTGCACTGGGCGAAGCTGGGGCTGAGGCCTCGGGAGGCTGCCAAAGTTAGTAAGCCCCCTCTGTGAGAACCCCCTCATTCCCACAGACAGAATGGGGATCTTACCTAAACAGGTGGGATGTCATTATTTATTTATTTATTTATTTTTGAGTTGGAGTTTCCCTTGTTGCCCAGACTAGAGTGCAATGGCGTGATCTTGGCTCATGGCAAACTCCGCCTCCCAGGTTCAAGTAACTCTCCTGCCTCAGCCTCCTGAGTAGCTGGAATTACAGGTGCCCGCCAACATGCCCAGCTAATTTTTGTGTTTTTGTCTTTGTTGGGGTCTCGCTATGTTCCCCAGGCTGGAGTGCAGTGGCTATTCACAGGCAAGATCCCACTACTGATCAGCACGGGAGTTTTGACCTGCTTTGTTTCCAACCTGGGCCAGTTCACCCCTCCTTAGGCAACCTGGTGGTCCCCCACTCCCGGATGGTCACCACATTGATGCCGAACTTAGTGTGGACATCCGATCGGCATAGTGCACTACAGCCCAGAACTCCTGGGCTCAAGCAGTCCTCTCACCTCAGCCTCCCGAATAGCTGGGACTACAGGCATGTGCCACTGCACCCGGCAGTTTTTTTTTTTTTTAGTAGAGATGGGGTTTCACCATGTTGGGCAGACAAACTCTTGACCTCAGGTGATCCATCTGCCTTGGCCTCCCAAAGTGCTGGGATTACAGGCATGAGCCACCCGCCCCACCAAGGCCAAGGGGAGTCATTTTTGGAAAGCTAGGGGAAGACTTTAAATTAGAAAAAGGCCTGGCTTGCTTTAGACAAATTCACGAGCCTTTGACTACTCTGGAAGACTTTGCTTAGCTTTTCATTTTATTTTTGCTTTGAATTTTGCCCACTATTGTGAAATTTACCTATACTTCTAAGACCATGCTCTACAATGATAATGAACAGAATCCCATTTGTTTACAGCATCTCCCTGTAAGCGCAGGAGCTTCAGCACCTGGGGAGATCACAGAAGCCCCTGCTCATTTCACAGTGGGTGTCCCCAGCTGGTTAAACAGGCACAGCTGCACTTCTGCAGGCCTCCCATCTGGAGCTTTTCAGGGTGTCTGGGCTTCAGTCCAATGCAGCTTTGGTGCTGCAGTTTAGGGGCTATTGATAAGTGAGCCAGGGAAGAGAGAAACAGGGAGGCTTCTTGACTGATGGGTAACAGGGGTGTCCCTGGTACCACAGAACACTCTTTTGCTGTCTGCCAGGCAAACTGGGACCACTGGAGCCAGGAGCGATTCAGTGCTGTGCTGTTAATTACCAAGCTGACTTCAGCCCCCGAGTTCTGTTAGCCAGTAAAGTGCTGCAGTCATTGCATTTGAATTTACAAGGCACCTTTCTTCCTAAGCATCCAAGGCCTCCTCCCAGACATTATCTCTTTTATTTATTTTACTTTTTTGAGACGGAGTTTCGCTCTTATTGCCCGGGCTGGAGTGCAATGGTGCGATCTCGCTTATGGCAGCCTTTGCCTCCCAGGTTCAAGGGTTCAAGCAGTTCTCCTGCCTCAGCCTCCTGAGTAGCTGGAATTACAGGCACGCGCCACGACACCCGGCTAACTTTTGTAACTTTTTAGTAGAGATGGGGTTTCACCATGTTGTTCATACTGGTCTCAAACTGCTGACCTTGTGATCCACCCGCCTCGGCTTCCCAAAGTGTTGGGATTACAGGCTGAGCCACTGCGCCCGGCCGACATTATCTCTTTTAATCCTGCATGTATGCATGGGAATCAGGAATCATTTTCCTTTGCTGATCCAAGGAAAAATTGAGGGGTTGGGTTTGGTCAGGCCAGCATTAGGGTTTGTAGCCTGGGTTTCTGGTAGGGGACATTTGAAGTACTGGATGGAAAATATCACATAAGGCAGGAAGGAGGGCTCAAGAATGTCATTTGTTCTTGTAAGATGGGAACAATTTTCAGACACTGGATGTGAAGATGACCCAGGTAATGTATGTTGAACTCCAACAAAGATACGTGTTTTTCCTGAATGTATGGAGTGGCTCATATATAACAAGCTGGTTAAGTGCTCTCTAATGAATGACATGAATGACTGGCTGTTCAAAATCGTATAGAAGTCCTTTGGCCTGCGAACTGGTATTTGGATATTTGATGATGGGTCTTTACTCTTTAATAGGTTCTCAGAACTACCTTTGCAACTTGTCAACTAAGGTGCTTCTTGCTTGGGTCCAGTCCATGAGCCATTTTAATTCCCTGGCCTTTTCCTCATCTGGTTTTGCCTGTATTTCCACTGGACCAATCTAAACACCATCACTGTGCAGATTAAGCCATAACTCTTGTACTGATTTTTTGTGCATACTGAGGTGTTCTGGAAAAAAACTTCGGTCTCCCAGATCAAAAGCATTTGTATATTTTCATGGATACAGTCTCTGGATAATTCCAGTATTCATTGCAAGTAAAAATAAAAACCATCTTCCTTTTTCCTAGAAGCTGAGAACCATTAGGATATATACTTTTTAATACCCCAGCTTTGCTACTGAGCATTTCTGCCTTTGCCTATAAAATAATGAAGTAATGTCTGCAGTTTTTCCTAGTTCTGTCATTTTAATGCATTTAATACATTTAACTTGCCTGTGAACATTATTATAGAGACTCAAAATGGTGAACAGTTCTGTTTCAGGTTTTGGTAGGCCTTGCTCTGAAACTGGCCTTTTTAATGTGAAAAATTAAAAAATATATATATATATATATATATAAATGAATTTCAATTTATACATTTCAAAAGATGATGATAGTAAAAACCATAAAGAAATTTTAAGGTTTTTTAGCCTAAGACTGAGGACTTAACCTTCTCTACCAACACGTACATTCTTTTTTTGTTTATTTTGTTTTGTTTGTTTTTTTGAGACAGAGTCTTGCTCTGTGGCCTAGGCTGGCACAATCTTAGGCCACTGCAGCCTCCACCTCCCACAATCAAGCAATTCTCCTGCCTCAGCCTCAGGAGTAGCTGGGATAACAGACATGCACCACCACGCCTGGCCAATTTTTATATTTTAGTAGAGACAGGGTTTTACTGTGTAGGTCAGGCTGGTCTGAAACTCCTGACCTCAAATGATCTGTCTGACTCGGTCTTCCAAAGTGCTGGGATTACAGGCGTGAGCCACTGCGCCTGGCCCCAACACTTTCTAAACAACATACATAACTTCTTAGAGGTTTGAATGGAGGATTGAATGATCCAGGTTGGTGCTGTATTTACAGCAGTGCTGAAAGCCACCCATCACCTGTCCTTTCTTTAGGGCAGGGCTTTTCAACCTTGGCACTATTTGGGGTTGGATCATTCTTTGTGGTAGGGCCTGTATGTGCATTGTGGGATGTTAGCAACATCCCTGGGCTTGACATATTAGATGCCAGTACCACCCCCAGTCAAGACAACCAAACATGTATCCAGATTTTCCCAAATGCCCCTTCAGGGCAAAATCACCCTAGCTGAGAACCGTTGCTTTAGGGGAATTTGTAATCTGGAGCCCACCACCTTTGCTGCAGCCTCTCTGACAGTTTTACTTACAAATCAAGCAGGTGCTTTGGTACAGGTAGGAAGGGAGCTGGGGGAACGCCCAGCTTGCCATAGCCCAAAAGGCACACGGGCTCTCCATTTCACACGGGTCCACTAGGGTCTCTTGGCACCTGCTAAGGTCCCTTCTAGAAAGAAGCAGCCATAAATCGGCTTTTTTTTTTTTTTGAGATGGAGTCTTGCTCTGTCGCAAAGGCTGAAGTGCAGTGACGTGATATCAGCTCACTGCAACTGCCTCCTGAGTTGAAGTGATTGTCCTGCCTCAGCCTCCTGAATAGCTGGGATTATAGGCACCTGCCACCACACCCAACTAATGTTTGTATTTTTGGTAGAGACAGGGTTTCACCAGGTTGGCCAGACTGGTCTTGAACTCCTGAGCCCAGGTGATCCTCCCACCTCAGCCTTCCAAATTCTAGGATTACAGATGTGAGCCACTGCACCTGGCCAAGTCTGCTTTTCTCTGAGAATAGTCTCTCAGAGTAACAGGAGAGCCCATGTAGCCAGTGGCAGGAAGAGTAGTGGGCATTCTCTTATCCTGTCTTCAGGATAATGTGCATTATTGGATTGGCAAGGTTTTCAAGGTAAGTGTAAGATGTTAATGTATTTTACATTTAATGCCATTATTCAGAATTCTCTAATGTTTCAAATTCACTTTTCCACACTCACTGCTTGGGCTGACCAGGTGTAAATAAGAGGCAGCCAGTACTCTGTGGGATACACCTTAGCAAGCAGTGGCAATCTGCGCTTCATATGGATATATCAAAGTGTCTTTTCTCTCCTGTTTAGCTTAAACTACAAACCTTCCTCCCATATGTATCTTTGAAAATGAAACAGTTGGCCAGGCATGCTGGGTCATGCCTGTAATCTTAGCACTTTCGGAGGCTGAGGTGGGATCGCTTGAGGTCAGGGGTTCGAGACCAGCCTGGCCAACATGGTGAAACCCATCTCTACTGAAAATACAAAAATTAGCCAGATGTGGTGCCACATGCCTGTAATCCCATCTACTCAGTGGGCTGAGGCAGGAGGATCGCTTGAACCCGAGAGGTGGAGGTTGCAGTGAGCTGAGATCCCACCACTGCACTCCAGCTTGGGCAACAGAGCAAGACTGTGTCTCAAAAAAATAGAATGAAACAGTTTCTCTACTAATTTTGTTTTTTTTGAGACAGTGTTTTGCTCTTTTGCCCAGGCTGGAGTGCAGTAGTACAATCACAGCTCACTGCAGCCTCAGCCTCCTGGGTTCAAGCGATCCTCCTACTATAGCCTCCCTAGTAGCTGGGACTATAGGTATACACCACCGTGCCCAGATTTTTTATTTTTGTATTTTTTTGAAGAGACAGGTTCTTGCCATGTGGCCCAGGTTGGTCTCGAACTCCTGGACTCAAGTGATCCACCTGCCTCGGCCTTCCAAAGAGCTGGGATAATAGGCATGAACCCCCACGCCTAGTCAGTTTCACCACTCATTAAAACTTGAGGAGAGCTAGCTTGAAAACATACTGTAGTTTCTTATTTTCAGCACTACACAAGGGTTATGATGATTCACTAAGCCTCTATTTTTTTCCCTTTTTATCTGCCCAAGAATAACCATGATCACTAACCTTCTAAATGTGAAAGAACAGTTAGTGATTTCATTTGTTCCAATCTGCATGTGCTCTGAAGACAAAAAGAAATCTGACATTGAATTTGGGATAAATACCACTGGCCTTGTTACTGTTCATGACTCTATTTTAATTGCTTTGGCTATTTAACGAAATCTTCAGGAAAACAGGATGTCAGAGAAATACTTGGCATTATGGTAGTTATTTAGAGAACTTCAAATCTCAGGAATTCTTACTAGTTAAGCACATAACTTGTAACAGAATAGCAATTTAAGTGCTTTTAAAATATACCACATGTTGGCCGGGCACGGTGGCTCACACCTGTAATCCCAGCACAGTGGGGGCCTGAGGTGGGCAGATCACTTGAGGTCAGGAGTTTGAGACCAGCCTGGCCAACACGGCAAAACCCTGTCTTTACTAAAAATACAAAAATGAGCCGGGCATGGTAGAGCATGGCTGTAGTCCCAGCTACCTGGGGGGCTGAGGCACAAGAATGGCTTGAACCCAGGAGGTTGTGGTGAGCCGAGATTGCACCACTACACTCCAATCTGGGTGGCAGAGTGAGACTTTGTCTCAAAAAATAAAAATAAATAAATAAAATATACCACATGTGGCTGGATGCAGTGGCTCATGCCTATAATCCCAGCATTTTGGGACACCAAGGTGGGTGGATCACTTGAGGTCAGGAGTTTGAGTCCAGCCTGGCCAACATAAATATGGGTATATATATCTCACATTACCAAAAAAAAAGGTGCAAAAAAAATTGATATCAGCTTGCAATTCATTAATAGTATTAACTCTAAACTGTAATAAAACTAAAATTATTTCCATGAGCTGAAATAAGAATATAGAATAAGTCCTGAAGCATAGTTTGCCAAACTTTGGATGGCTTCCAAGCTCACTTTTTAAAAAGGAAAAGGTTTTTTATTTTCGTTTGCTTGCTTTAGAGACTAGTTTTGTCTACCAAGGAAAGAGTTATTGAGGGGAGCCTTAATGTTTGAATATCCTTTTGTCATGATTCAGATGCACTGACTTCTGCCATGTACTTATTGCAGCATGGGCTCTACATTTTCTGAAGCCACTAGATTTGTCGTTACAGCACAGGGAAAAGAAGATAAATTAGGAGAGGGATCAGTTTCACATTCAGTCCGTAGCAGCAGCATGGTTGAGATGTAATCATAAAACCAAATATTTCACCCAGGACATGGAAAAGCGTTGGGTCACCAGAAAGCAGAGAGTCAAATGCTGCGAGCAGGAGCAGTAAGAAGATGCTGGGCTTGGAGCAAAGTCTTATTTACATGTGCCGTGCTCATCAGTTCTCTTTTAGGAACCCCCCGCCCCCCAAAAGAGGTTATATGCAGAGGTAATAGATGTACTTTTGAGAATAACAAATCACTGTGGAAATATTTTCGAAACTTTTTTTTCATTTTCAGATATATTTGAATATTTCACTGATAGTAAAAAGAGTATCACTTGTTTAAATTTTTTGTTGTTTCCTTTTTGCAGCCTAATGTGCTGTTAGAGTAACTTGCTTCCAAGGAAAGTAATCAGAAGTTGGCCTGGTGCAGTGGCTCACGCCTGTAATCCCAGCACCTGGGGAGGCCGAGGTAGGCAGATCACGAGGTCAGGAGTCTAAGACCAGCCTGACCAACATGGTGAAACCCCATCTCTATTAAAAATAGAAAAATTAGCCTGGCTTGCTGGCACGCACCTGTAATCCCAGCTACTAAGGAGGCTGAGACAGGAGAATCACTTGAATCTGGCAAGTGGAGGTTGCAGTGAGCTGAGTTTGTGCCATTGCACTCCGGCCTGCGGGACAGAGTGAGACTCTCAGTTAGTGGAGGGGCCACGGGAGTAGTTTCTCATAGGCCACACTTCAGCATTTTGGAATGCGTGGAATTAGAACAAAGTTTTTATTTTGTTATATATTAGTAAAGCAATAAATAAAATTACTAAATTTATTAGTTTTAATTTTGTTATTAGTAAGGCAATAAAACATTTAGAGATTTTTTTCTGAAGTTTGTTGAAGAAACTGAATATTGATAGTGTTCCAGCTCAAGTATTGAATAGACAGTGTTGCTTTTACTTATTCACATAGTTTGGGCCTTGCTCCTTTCCAGCAAGCTGATTCTTAAATGCAGGGCTTCTGTGAATGTTGAGAACACCGACAACCTGAGAGCCCTCTCTGTTCGTTTTTTAGCCTGCCTCTCTGGATATGTAAACTAAAATATCAATGTATCTGCTAATAAATACCATTCCAACAACTGAGAGAAACTTTTAAACATTGAAAACCAATGCAGTCATCTTCTTGGCCTTAAGAACATCTTGCTAGCTAACACCTTGCTGAAGAAACTAGATTTAAATTCATGGCCAGGTGAAGTGGCTCATACCTGTAATCCCAGGTCTTTGGGAGGCCATGGGTGGATCACCTGAGGTCAGGAGTTCAAGACCAGCCTGGCCAGCGTGGTGAAACCTGTCTCTACTAAAAATACAAAAAATTAGCTGGGCATGGTGGCACATGCCTGTAGTACCAGCTACTCAGGAGGCTGAGGCAGGAGAATTGCTTGAACCCAGGTGGCAGAGGTTGCAGTGAGCTGAGATTGGGCCAGTGCACTCCAGCCTGGGCAACAGAGCAAGACTCTATCTCAAAAACACATACATACATAAAATTCATGTCATTTAACAAATTAGAGCCATTCAGAGTTGAGCATATGAAGGCATGTATGCTGTCCCCTCCTAGTTGTCAAATCTACTCAATGCCACTTCAGCATGCTTCAGAGGGCAACACACATCGATCATAATATTATGAGAGACAAAATAAAACTGTGTCCCTAGACTGCCAAAAGTGACATAACCCTTCTCTTTCTTTTAAAAAATTATTTAAGGCCGGGTGCGGTGGCTCAAGCCTGTAATCCCAGCACTTTGGGAGGCCGAGGCAGGTGGATCACGAGGTCAACAGATCGAGACCATCCTGGTCAACATAGTGAAACCCTGTCTCTACTAAAGATACAAAAAATTAGCTGGGCCCAGTGGCGCGTGCCTGTAATCCCAGCTACTCGGGAGGCTGAGGCAGGAGAATTGCCTGAACCCAGGAGGTGGAGGTTGCGGTGAGCCGAGATCGGGCCATTGCACTCCAGCCTGGGTAACAAGAGCGAAACTCCGTCTCAAAAAAAAAAAAAAAAAAAAAGGTTAAAAAATTATTTAAATTTTCTTTTTAAAAAATTTTAGGCCGGGTGCGGTGTCTCACGCCTGTAATC